>SJYO01038709.1:16379360-16444440 GCA_006410555.1 Capra ibex | reverse complement strand
GGGGGGGGGGGGTGGTGGTGACCGTTGGTCATATAACAAGAGATACAAAAGATAAAGACATTCGGAGGTACAATTTAAATGATTAAACACTGTAAAAATCTAAGTTTTTCACTATATTATGTCATAATCCGAAAAGGACAGTTTCAACAAAATGGGTCATAATATGGAAGGTGCAACGACGTTTACCGCTATAAAATAATAAAAATACCGACTTATCATAAGGTGTCCAGAAGAACCACCGAGTCACCTTTTCTTAGACGGACAGTTAGTCCTCAATACCCAAGTTAGCGATCCATTCCATCTAGGGAACCTTTTCCTTTACTTTTGGGTGACTTCATAATAACGGACCTATTAAGGTACACGTCTCCTCTGACCTCCCCATCTAAGGTACCCCAACGTTTCTCTTCCTGTGCTGAATCTTTACCTTGTTACTCACATGGTATCATGTATATACTGTGTAAGAATAGTTAAGTAGAATGATAGTAGACTACCGGTAATAACTCCAACGAAGGTACAGTACCACTTACCATATGAAGTTCCTTAAAACCCCACGTGCATAAAAAATTAATTAAAAAACACGGAATTAAAATTATATATGGGTTATTACTTAACAATCGAGCACACAACAAGTGAAAAACCGAAAAAAAAGAAAGAAAGAAAAAAAAAAAGAGGAGTGAAAAATCGAAAAACTCTTTAGAGGTATTACTTTTGTTGGTAATAAAGTGAGGACACCCGATGGAAAATCTTTCATTTTAACTCCAAAACTCCGATAATCAAGGACTGTCGTATAAAACTCCACATTATTTGTCATGATACCCCATCCATGTGATCCCTTTTAAAGAAACATACGGCAAAATCGTTTACCACCTGAACGGACCATCAAATCTGCCATTTCGCAGACGGAAGTTACGTCCTCTGGGTCCAAATCAGGGATCCAGCCCTTCTAGAGGATTTTTTCCTTTACCGTTGGGTGAGGTTATAAGATCGGACCTTTTAGGGTACCTACTTTTTCGGACCATCCGATGCCAGGTACCCCAGTGTTTCGTAGTCTGTGGTAACTCGTTTAAGTAAATGTGAAGTCGTTTACCATGAAGTTGGGGTGTTTACTGTGCCGAGAGGTCGATTCAAGGGTGCTGACGTGAGTGTGTCTCTTTGTGGTTCAGGAGAAGGAGAGGAGGGTACCCTTCACATAGAAACCCCTAGTGAGACTTGGGTCAAGAATGGTAATGAAAGAACGATTGACCTAGGAGACCAGAGTGGAAGATTTCTGTTCCTTGCAAAGGGAGAGAGAAGTGTGTAAATAGGGAAGGACGGTTGAGACGGTGGGCGATGGATTTACTCTCGTGTCTCTGTGTGTATTGAACTAAGTCCAACTTAAATAAATTAAAAGTAATAATTGCATACCACAACCATTTTCTAAGTTTCAGACTATACAACGTGTAAGGAATCACCGTTCTGGGGGGTTATAAAGACTCCAGAGTTCGGTACGATACTTCAGTGACCGACGGGTGACCAGGTCGACCTTACCGTCCCCAGAGGTGCTGGAGACCCTGGAGGAGATCAAGTAAGACTAAGTCGAGATGTAGGTGGTACCCCGTGACAGATGTCTCGAAACCCGGAGAATAAAAGAATTCAAAGAGACTCTACCCTCAAAACCCCTTCTAAAGAACCAGTCGAAACGAACTTAAATGAATAAGTAGGAGTACCAATGGGACCGGTGGACCTCTTTTGTTCTTTTCCTAAATTATTACCGAAACTAAAACCCTTCTCCCACTACTACAAACCTTAAATTTCTAACTCCTCTTCCTCACACCCGTCTCTTCCCCGTACACGGTACGTTACAGTCCCCTCCTCCAGATTACACCCACGATAGTTACCCGGTCTCGTCGAACCCACCTAAGTCGAGTGGAACTGTGAAGAAAACCCGAAATCAACCATTATCTAGAAGAAAAGGAGGAACCATAGACCTCAGTTGTGAAGGTATTGTCGAGATCTCGGAACACTGAAGTGTTAGAAGGATCAGTAAAAATTCTAAGTGTCAACAGACGAGGTCTCGGGGTCTCGTCGGGATATATATCGTGAGGGATCCCCCTGTGCGAGAATACGAAACACTCCAGTATATACGTCCCGTCCTTCATTGTCAATCTTGACCTGTACTTTGTTGTCTGACCAAGATTGATCCTTTTCCTTATGTAGTTCCGACATATAACAGTGGGACTAATAAATTGAAAAACGTCTCATGTAGTACTCTTTGTGACCTGACCTTCTTTGTGTTCGACCTTAGGACTAACGGGCCTCTTTATAGTTATTGGAGTCTATACGTCTACTGTGGTGGGAATACCGTCTTTTATTTCTCCTCGATTTTTCGGAGAACTACTTTCACTTTCTCCTCTCACTTTTTCAACCGAATTTTGAGTTGTAAGTCTTTTGATTCTAGTACCGCAGACCAGGGTAGTGAAGTACCTTTTATCTACCCCTTTGTCACCTTTGTCACAGTCTGAATTAGAAAAAGCCGAGGTCTTAGTCACATCGACCACTGACTTCGGTACTTTAATTTTCTGCGAATGAGGAACCTTCCTTTCAATACTGGTTGGATCTACCATATAAGTTTTCGTCTCTGTAATGAAACGGCTGATTCCAATCAGATCAGTTCCGATACAAAAAAGGACACCAGTACATACCTACACTCTCAACCTGACACTTCTTCCCACACGTGTCTTCTTAACTACGTAAACTTGACACCACAACCTCTTCTGAGAACTCTTAGGGAACCTGACGTTCCTCAAGGTTGGTCGGGTAAGACTCCTTTAGTTGGCACCCTAAAGAAACCTTCCTTAATAAAATTTCGACTTCGAGCTCATGAAACCTGTGGAATACGCTTCTCAACTGAGTAACCTTTTCTGAGACTACGACCCTCTCTAACCCCCGTCTTCCTCTTCCCCTGTTGGGTCCTACTCTACCGACCTACCGTAGTGTCTGAACTACCTGCACTCAGACTCACTTGAGGCCCTCTACCACTACGTGTGCCTCTAGACTGTATGACGCTAAGTACCCCAGTGTTTCTCAGTCTGTACTCACTCACTGACTCGACTTGACTCGACTGTCTCGGGGGGTTAGGATAGACGGTTGTGGATAAATATTGGGGATGTCTCGGGTGGTTTGGATGGACGGTGGTAGTAGAGAGATTGAATTGAGTCTACACACTTTACGGTCCCTCTTATACAGCAGAAGTAGGAACGGAGCATCGGTGTGATAAGTCCCAAAGTAAAACAAGAGAGAGTAGAAAGTGTTAATAGATCAAAAATAAAAATAAAAAAATTAAAAATAAATATGTAAAAAATTAAATGTTATGACATAACCAAAACGGTATGTAACTGAACTTAAGTGGTGCCCACATGTACGCAAGGGTTTGTATTGGGGGGGAGGGTGGAGGGAAGGGTATTGTAGAGAGACCCAGTAGTGGCACGTGGCCGGGGTTCGTACGACACAGGACGCAGCCTGTATCTGACCGCTAAGCTATCCTCCGTTCTTATATGTTACCTCTTTTCTGTAAGAGAAATTGTTCACCACGACCCTTTTGACCAGTTGGTGAACATTTTCTTACTTTGATCTTGTGCAAGATTGTGGTATGTGTTTTTAGTTGAGTTTTACCTAATTTCTAGATTTCCATATTCTGTTCTTTGATATTTTGGATCTTCTTTTGTATCCTTTTTTTGTGAGAGACAGTATTTAGTGTCGTCCTAGGAGATAGTGGGTGGAGGGTCTCATTACCTTTATTTTCGTTTTTATTTATTTACCCTGGATTAATTTGAATTTTCGAAAACGTGTTACTTCCTTTGATATTCGTTCCACTTTTCTGTCGGAAGTCTTACCCTCTTTTATTATCGTTTACTTCGTTGACTGTTTCTTACTTAGAGTTTTTATATATTCGTCGGGGACGTCGACTTAAGGTCTTTTTATTTACTGGGTTAGTTTTTTACCCGGTTTCTTGATTTGTCTTGAAAGAGGTTTCTTCTGTATGACTACGGATTGTTTGTGTACTTTTCTACGAGTTGTAGGCAGTAAGAGTCTCTTCATGTTTAGTTTTGGTGTTACTCCGTGGTGGAGTGCGACCAGTCTTACCGACGTTAGGTTTTCAGATGTTCGTTATTTACGACCTCTCCCACACCTCTTTTCCCTTGGGAGAATGTGACAACCACCCTTACGTTTAACCATGTCGGTGTTACCTCTGGTCACACCGCTAAGGAATTTTTTGACCTTCATCTTGACGGTATGTTGGGTCGTTAGGGTGACGACCCGTATGTGTGACTCCTTTGGTCTTGACTTTCTCTGTGTACATGGGTTACAAGTAACGTCGTAACAAATGTTATCGGTCCTGTACCTTCGTTGGATCTACAGGTAGTCGTCTGCTTACCTATTCTTTCGACACCATGTGTTACCTTATAATGAGTCGATAATTTTCCTTACGTAAACTTAGTCAAGATTACTCCACCTACTTTGACCTCGGATAATATGTCTGACTTCGTTCAGTCTTCCTTTTTGTGGTTATGTCATATAATTGTGTATATATACCTTAAATCTTTCTACCATTACTACTGGGATATACGTTCTGTCGTTTTCTCTGTGTCTATATTTCTTGTCTGAAAACCTGAGATACCCTCTTCCGCTCCAACCCTACTAAAGTCTCTTATCGTAACTTTGAACATATAATAGTATACACTTTATCTAGTGGTCAGGTCCAAGTTACGTCCTCTGTCCCACGAGTCCCGACCACGAGACCCTACTGGGACTCTCTACCCTACCCCTCCCTCCACCCTCCCCCCAAGACCTACCCCTTGTGTACATGTGGGTACCGACTAAGTACAGTTACATACCGTTTTTGGTGATGGTATAATATTTCATTAATCGGAGGTTAATTTTATTTATTTAATTTTTTTATATTATTTTATTTTAGGATTTTATACTTCGACAATTACACGACTTGAGTTATCCAGTCCTTAAAACCTTTTGGTCGTCACCGGTGTCCTGACCTTTCCCAGTCAAAAAAAAGGGTTAGAGCTTCCCGTTACGGTTTCTTACGAGTTTGATGACATGTCAACACGAGTAAAGTGTACGATCGTTCCAATACGAGTTTTAGGAAAGTCGATTAAAATTCGTCATGTACCTGGTTCTTGAAAGTCTACATATTCGACCCAAAGTTTCTCCGTCTCCTTGGTCTCTAGTTTAACGGTTGTAAGTAACTAGTAACTCTTTCGTTCCCTCAAGGTCTTCTAGTAAATGAAGACGAAGTAACTGATACGGTTTCGGAAACTGACACACTTAGGGTTTCTTGAGACTTTTTAAGAATTAAAAGGACAGATTACTCTTTGGACATACACCCAGTTCTGGGTTGTCAATCTTGGAATGTACCTTGTTGACTGACCAAGTTTTAAACCTCTCCTCACGTTGTTCTGACATATAAAAGTGGGACGAATAAATTGAATATACGTCACGGGTATTACGTTTTACGGTCCTACCTACTTAGTGTTTGACCTTAGTTCCTACGTCACTCTCCGTCTTAGTCCGGTATCTCTCTTTTTCTCAGTCCTACATCACTCCTGGTCTCATCCGGGATCTCTCCTTTTCTCGGTCCAACTACCTTCTGTCTAAGTCCGGTATCTTTCCTTTTCTCAGTCCTACATCACTCCTGTTTTAGTCCGTTTTCTCTTCTTTTCAGTCCTATTTTTGTTTGATTGATTTTTCTAACGACCCTCTTGATAGTTATTGGAGTCTATACATCTACTATGGTGAGATTACCGTCTTTTATTTCTACTTAATTTCTCGGAGAACTATCTCCAACTTTCTTCTCTCACTTTTTCGTCGGAACTTTGAGTTGTACTTTTTTTTTTTTGTTCTAGTACCGTAGGTCGACGTAGTCAAGTACCGTTTATCTTCCCTCTTATCATCTTCGTCACTGTCTAAAATAAAAGAACCCGATGTTTTAGTGACACTTCTCACTGACATCGGTCTTTTAATTTTCCGTGAACAAGGAACCTTCCTTTTGATACTGTTTAGATCTGTTAAGTAATTTTTCGTCTCTGTAGTGAAACGACTGTCTCCAGGTATATCGGTACCAAAAACGTCATCAGTCCATACCTATACTCTCGACCTAGTATTTCTTCCGATTTATGGTTTCTTATCTACGAAACCTTAACACCACGATCTCTTCTGAGAACTCTCAGGGATCCTAACGTTCCTATAGTTTGATCAGTTAGGATTCCTTTTAATGGACTTATAAGTAACCTTCCTGACTACGACTTCGACTTCAAGATTATGCAACCGGTGGACTAAACTTCTCGGTTGAGTAACAACTTTTAGAACTACCACCCTTTGTGACTTCTGTTTACCTCTTCCCCAACCGTCTCCTACTTTACCAATCTATCGTTGTAGCTGAGACCCTCTGTCACCTCCTGTCTCCACGGACCGTACGACGCCAGGTACTCCAATGTCACAGTCTGTACGGAATCACTGACTTATCGTTGTCGTCGTTGACAGTCGGGTGTCTCGTATATGGTATGACACAATGGTGTTTTGTCGGTCTCTATCCGGAAACCTTACCAAGTACTAAGAACATCCATCACAACGCTCGCTTTACAGTGTTTCTGTTTTGTGCTCTGTGTGTTCTCTGTCTGTTATGTGTGAGGCCGGCCTCCTTGTCTTGACGCGTTTGATTAACGTCAAATAATAATATTTTCGGGGGATCCGTCTTAAGGTCTGACGTACTTATTCGGAAAAGTCATGTCGCGTCCACGTGTGTACAATAGCATGTCGTTTCCCCTCACTTTAGGGACAGATGACGTCAGACAGGTTTCGGGAGAAAAGGAAGAATAGTGTTCTTCCCTTACGAGGGAGTAAACGTTCCCTGGTAATTTGAGTTCCGACACAGGTCTGAGAAACCGTCTTGCGGAGTAAACATTCCTGTAAGTCGGGCTCGTCTCTCTGGGCAAACGTCCGTGTAGAGACGATGGGATAATTGGGAAGTAGAGGGGGAAAAAATAAACGAAAATATTTAACATCGTACCAGACCTAGAAGAGACGAAACGCGAAATTAACAAAGGGAAAGGCGGTGGTGGCCTTCTGATCTTTTCGTTGTGTTGTATTTTCATTATATTTATGTCACAAGGGTTTCCATCAGGGTTAATCACTCCTATGTACGAGATTACCTAAATTCAATAATTAAAGGAGAACTTCTGAAAAGTCGTTTAGTCTGGGACATTACAGTCCATTTCAGAACGATTTTCATCTGTTTTAAACAGTAAGATCCAGGTATTAGAGGTATCACTCTAAAACTACGGGTCAGTTCCTAGCAAAATGAAATAGGGTAGGAAGTGATCACAATTTGCCATGTCCATAATATGTTTTGACTCTTTTTAAGGTTAGTGTAAAGTTGTGTGAAGGACATCTATTTTGTCGGTTAACTACAGGTTCGGTCCTTTGCCACACAACTTCTAACTCGTGCAGCCATCGTTCAACACGTAGGTTTAGAACGACAACAACGGTATTGTTTACTCTCAGAAATACGGTCAGGGCTTATTTCAGTCGACAAACTTAAGGAACCACATTGCGTTCTGGACGATGGCGGCGACAACGTCAATGACTGCGCTGACGATCTTAGCTTCGTTACTGGTGTGGTTCGTATGTAGCTCTAGTCACATCGTTTCAGACATGTCGCCAATGATCTGTTCTTTGTCGTTTTCTTAGACTGGTGCCGTCTCAGTCTAAATATCCATTGGTATGAAGACAGGCTCGGAATTGTTAATGATTGTTCTTTAACCTCAATATCCGAGCAGAAAGTTTAAGAAGGGTGGTTCTGACTAAATGTGTAACTTAATCTACTGTTATCAGTGTACTATGTCTGGGGTGTCCTAGTAAGGTTCAGGTTAAGGGAATATTGTTACGTTTTCCTATAAAATGTGTACGGTAACACCTTATTCTAAATAATTGTACATTTAATTGTACCTTACCTGGACTTCTCAGTGGTGACAGGTTTCATATCAAAGGACTGGTCTATGACTCTAATGGTCTTTGACGGGTATCAAAGGTTTATAGAGGAACTTACACGCCTATAGGAACGTTAACATTAACTCCTCCCTGTTCACGTTTAACGACGGTAAATTGACAAAGTAATGGTAATGGGTAGTTTCACGATAAACGTGCTACGGTGGATTCTCTAAATAAACTGGTAAAAAGATTCTTAACGGGTACTAGACCTGAGGTTAGATGTTACTACCGGAGTCTTATTAAGTACTGAAATTTCCCAGTTACTGGAGCCGTTGTAAGGGTGAGGTTTCTAAGATCTCTTCCTCGTTTTTCCAATTGTCCTGTATCGCTGTACACAAAAGGTAATACTTACAGATAGCCAAGACAGCTCCACAATTTAGGGGACCACCTTTGTTCGTGTCATTTTCGTCGTTTTACCATTAACAATATGAAATGGGGGGTGCATAATATTCTTACTACTCTTACAAGGAACCACCTGTCTGTTTTCCCCACAGGGAGATATGTATTTCCTTATGGAAGGTGACGTTACCAGCTTAATGATTATAATATAACAACAAATACTACTCTATCAACAAGATAAGGGGGTGTTCGACCGCCCCCTTTCTTCCGTCAGAGTAATCATGTATGGACGTGAAGACCAAGGGGGGTCCTTTGACGAGAATGATTACCCCTTAATCCATATATACGGGTTATACATACTAATGAACGGCTATGTGGCTAATGGACTGTACAGTGGTGGTGGTAGGACCGTTCGTTTTCTAACCATCCTAAGTCTCCAACGGGACGGAAGTAATTGCAGAAGAGACGAAGGACCCAGTTGGAGAAGTAAACTGGGGTGCATCCTCCACAACGAAGGGAACATGTCTTTCATTTCGAAGAGACGTATCATTCGAGAAGCTTAAAAACTTGTTTCCCTAGTCGGTAACAACTAAAACTAGTTAGAACAACCCCAGGTTTTGGACATTAATAATTGTCTTTACTTTCGTATGGGAGCAGGGTTTATATAATTACTACGACCCTAGGTTGGAAAGAGAAATAGAAATATGGTTTATCCGTATAAGTTCTAGAAGAATAGGAGAAGAAAGGGAACTTTTACGTGGAGACGACGACTATCTAAAGGGAACGAGGTTTGTAAGTTTTTTAAATCCCATTCATTCCAAAATAAGTTTTACAGAAATCCAAAGTATTTAGAGAGAACAAGGGGGAAAAAATAAAAAAGTTCTATTAGTGTGTTCCATGCTAATCGAGAAAGTTACTATCGAACGGGAACTGATGATATTCCTTATGGTTTTCATACTCAATATACCATAACTCTATTTTTCACTCGATTAAAACGCCTAACCATCCGTCCACGTAATAGTCAAAAGTTAAGTTAACCATTAGGGTATTGACGTTTTGTTCTATTGTTTACTCATTATTGTCGCAGTCGGAAAAGTCTTACATTACGTCACCGGGTAACTTTTACACACGTTCATAGATATCATACTACGTGTGTAAAAACAACAGNAACGAGTTGTTTAACTTCAAGGACATTTCGGTTACCCCAATTCCAGGCCCCCGATAGATCTCGACATAGAGGAAGATTTCATCTTTTGTTTACAGCATTAACTATTCATCCTTAGGGTTCATGACCCACATCGGTTAATTATAGAGGGTTATTGAAAACTTTTAGTAAATTCCAAAACTCTACCAGAGAAGATTAAACGTTGAAAACCCCGGAATAAGATACAACAAGGTTATAACAGGGATTTATACTTTATCCTTTCAGGAAAACTTAAAAAAGGTCCCGATAAACGTTTAACATATCAGAATTTCGGAGGACATGTAAATTTTTCTTAAGTAGTGCAAGTCGTTGTGATCCTCGACGATTATCCTCTAGTAGGTATATTACTATATCTTATATTGACCCCATATGAGCTACCTCCCTAACATTTCTCGCTCGATGCTTAAGAACCGTATTCCATCCTGATAAATAGTAAGGAACACCATTCTGACAGGTAACTATTGCGAATTGTCCGACTTGTACTAATTCTTGTCCTTGACATTTTCGTTTAAATAGAGATAGAACGTTAACATCCCCCTACCATTTTTTTTGTAAGAAATTCTAGATCGTGGTAATTCCTGGTTAAGACTCCTTATTCTCGACCTCTTTCCTCAGGGTTAACATTACGAAGGTATCCGAGTTATGTAAATAATTGAAGAGCATTTAGTCAATGGTAAGAGGTAAAAGGTCTAAAGAAAAAATATTGTTTTTGTCCTCTTAAGGTCCCCCTCCATATCCCGAGATATACTGGTTCAACCTCAACAAGAACATGATTAACAAGATTGCGGAACTCGAAGTAAACACCATTACCGGTGACGAGTTGGGTAAAACATTACCCTCACGAGCTCCTTAAACTCGTCACCGATGATCAAAAGGCTACCTTACCAATGTCTTCGGGGGTTTCCTCTCTCTTCTAGAGAAGGGGTATATAATTATCCATATTAATGTTATATTTTTCATTGTTTGTGACTAGAAGGTAATACCTTAACTGTAACGTTCCCTATCTATGAGAAGGTCTGTAGACGTTACCTCGGGTTAGGGCAGTCGTAATTTCCCGAAAAAAGAAAAAGGGTTAGAACCCCGGTAACAACTCTTCTTTACTGACTTTGTAGGCGGGGACACAGCTGATCAGGGAGTTTCAACAAAGGAACATATTAGTTCCTCTCTTGTCCCACTCTTAGAAACTATTCGTAAAGGGTTTTATATACAGAGGGTCATGAAGGTTTAGGAGGACAAGCAAGTAATCCTTCTCGGTTTTCCCCCACTATTTCATCCTCTTCATAAACTCGTTATGTAAGGGGTCGATTGTTACTTTCGCACCACCTGATCTTCATCTCTGGTATTAATTTTAAAGGGGTTGTATCAGTCTCAGATAATGGGATCCTTAATACCAATTTGGAGAGTTTCGGCGTGACGATGTCGGATTATGTTCGGTTTTCACGGGAATCCGTCACCAGGTTTATGTAAACAAAAATTAAATATTTACGGGGGACCACTGTTTTCTTGTAATAGTCGATCACCGTTTAGTCGTCGTCGTGAGGGACTTCATCGTCTGGCATTCAGGTTTTAGTAGTAGACTCCAGGAAAATTACCCCGTAGCTGAGGATTGCCAACGACCCTCCCTTGTCCCAACCCCGTCCACCCTACCGTCCTCCCGTTCCTCTTCAGGGACCATAACAAGGACCCGGGGTTCCTGAATCCGGAGTCCTATCAAAGGGCCATAGCCCAACGGGTAAAATAGACAAAATCTAGACGTAAGTAATCAGGTTACTTTGGGGAAGGACGTGCCTACCGTTTCAGGTCCTCCTCAGAATAAGAAGGGTCGTTCTCTAGACAGAAATCCTTAACGTGGAACTAGTCGAAAATTAAAGGCTGTGAGAGAAAAGTATACTCGTCCAAAAGGTGTTACCTTCGTCAATGGAGGGAAAACACCAGAGTATCGAAACCGGTTCCGACATCGTTTCTGTAATGGACTACGAGTCGAGGAGGATGAGGGCTCGTCCGAGACTATATAAGTCGATATCTACGTGGGACAGGGAAAGTTCCAGGGTCATATGTGAACGTAAGTCCTAAACGTAAAAGTTTACGATTTCAAACATTATTATAGAGACTTTAGAGTAGGCAGGGATGTCGGGTAAGGTGTCGATGGGAGTTAGAACGATCTTTTAGTCATATACCGAGTAACCCCGGAACGTAACAAAATTGTTTCCTCCCGACCCGCACCGGTCATCCGTGGTGTGTCGTGGTACGAGCATTTTTCTGGACCGTCTGAACAACATTCAGGACTAGTCTCATGACTCGGACAAGAGAATTTAGGACTGTTCCCGGGAGAGGGTAATCGAAGAGGAGCTCTCCTGGTCCCCCTAAGACAGGGAGTAATTAGGCTCGGACGAAAGATCGAAGAAGAAGGGTGGTCGATGTTTCAACGTTGGTAACTCATGGGAGGTTCTGTCGAACCCGTTATCTAAGGGTTAGATTGCCTTACTAGTTAAACGGAAAAGGGTCACTAAGGTCGTATCAGCTTTGTTTCCCTCTGACTCCTGGCATGACGTGATGCCGTCGAAATTCTAGAAATTTTGTAAATATAAGGTTTCCTCACATAACTTGTAAATAGTGTAACAGTAAAACGACAGAGACCTACCCTTTATTAACACCTCCTAGCTATTTGGGTGGTCCCCCTCGTCCGTTCAGTAGTACTACTTCGTATCTGTTTCCTTTCCTCTTGGCTGTTACAAGGGACGGGTGTAACCCGACTAATTGGCGTCACCCCTTCTCTCTTCGTGTTCCTCCTCGTCTTCCACATCTAAAAAAGAGGAGGAATACCCTAAAGGTGGTAAGGACCTTGTCTACCCAGTAAAGAAATTAGAGAAACGGGAGACTACTTTGGCTTCTTCGGAGGCTTAGACTAAGACTTGATAGTCTACAAAGTGGTAAATGTCCTCCTCCGAGTAAACATAGGAACGGAAGTCCGCTACGTCTTCGGGGTGGTTGCAGACTGTGTAGGAGTATTTAATAAAGAGGGGAGGAACTTCGTAATCTAAATCAAAGTAATAGTCATCTCTCGTTCCAGTTTCGGACACAATATCGTGATGTGTTTCAGTATTGAAGTTGCCCTAGTGTAATGGGAAGACTACAACGAAAGAGTTAAGGAAAACTTAATAAAAGGTAAGGAAGTTCAAATTGACATTGAATCAAACTATAACTTTGGTTACTGTTATAACGAGATGGTTCGCTTTCTCGAGTGAGTTAACTACTCAGCTCCGAAATTGCGGATACCTCACCTCTTCAGGAAACTGATTGAGGTACATAACACAGACGTTACTACTACTCCTTAAGGGGTACTAAAAGACTTTCAAGGGGACGATCCCACTCCTTAAGGGGTACTTAATGGGCTTTCAAGGGGACGATACTTAAATTTTAGGGGGGTCCCAATAAGTAGGAAAGACAAAGTGAGTTCGGGGTGCAACCCACGGTCTACAACGCTCGCTTTACTGTGTTTCTGTTTTGTGCTCTGTGTGTCCTCTGTCTGTTATGTGTGAGGCCGGCCTCCTTGTCTTGACGCGTTTGATTAACGTCAAATAATAATATTTTCGGGGGATCCGTCTTAAGGTCTGACGTACTTATTCGGAAAAGTCATGTCGCGTCCACGTGAGTATAATAGCATATCGTTTCCCCTCACTTTAGAGACAGATGACGTCTCAGACAGGTTTCGGGAGAAAAGGAAGAATAGTGTTCTTCCCTTACGAGGGAGCAAACGTTCCCTGGTAATTTGAGTTCCGATACAGGTCTGAGAAACCGTCTTGCGGAGCAAACGTTTCTGTAAGTCGGGCTCGTCTCTCTGGGCAAACGTCCGTGTAGAGACGATGGGATAATTGGGAAGTCCATCCCTTTTTTATTAACTCCAAAGAAAGGATCGACAACATGAGGGTAATTCGTATCATTCGTTCACATTCGAAATGATCTACCGAATGAGGAAGGATTCCTTACCGTACATAAATTGGACTTTCGAATATGATTCCTTGTTTGGGTACTTTTGTTTTCTTTCGTAAAACAAACTGGTGATAAGATTTCTCCGATCAGAGTGGGTTCGGGTTATACAAGTCGTTTAAATTGTTGTCAAACCCAGTGAAAATACTTTGGAACTCGTTAGAAGTTCGTGTTTACGGTGAAAAAAAAAAATTTGTATATAACCTCTTTGAACCAAAATGGGAGATCAGTCCACCCAATACCTCAGTGGTTCTGTCGAAAAACCAGTGTTTTTGGGAAACCTCTAGCCCTTTCCTTTTGTTATTGTTTTTTGAACGTATGGTACTGGGTTCTTCATTTGACTGAACCTTTAATAAAACTCCGTTGTAACAATTGACCTATCTTATCCTATAGGGGTCACGTATGACTTGGACGTTCTAAGTATTTAGACATTTCAGACTTTTCTACCGTGTACCTGTCCTCGGTGTCAGAGTTCTAGGAAACTTATAAACGTTCACTTTAAATGTGTTGAGGGGTATTAAACAGACAGGAAAGAGACTACCGATCTTCGAAGGTGAACGGATTCCATTACCCAATTTTAAGATAATGTAAAAACAAAAGGGATGAACGTCTTATGGATTGAGTAGAAACATCACTGTCTCCATGAGTAAAATGACACTGGTCTTAAATTTTTAAACATTCCAGAAAGGGTAACCGGTTTTCGATGTAGTAGGACTGATAGGAAGTATGAGAACCCCCTCCTCCCTCCCCTTCTTACACACACACACACACACACACACACACACACACACACACACACACACACACACACGCACACGTAAGTTACTATGATGAAATTTTAATTTTGACGGACTTAAGAGATTTCTGAATGTTGGTCCCCATCAGGGTTCTACCACCTCCTTATCCTACTCCTCTGGTGAAAGGTGAGGGGGAGGTGTTTAAGTATTTTTCTAGTAAACTTACAACTCTTTGAAGGTGTCTTGTTGAAGACTTACGACCGTCTCCTGTGACCCGTGGGTCTTTCCGTCGGGTTAGAGAAGTTTTCCTCAATCCTGTTTTATATTTTCTGTCTTTGTCTCCGTATCTTAAATCCATGTCTCTGGGTAGGACGTCTCCCTCAGTACTTTCTCCTCTTCAAAGGTGTGTTATCCTTTGGGAGAGTGTACACACAGTCACCTTAGAGTCTCCCGGTGTGTTGACCTTTGTGTGTGTATGTGTGTCTTATGTGCAGATTGACATTGATGAACACCTCCTCGTCGAGTCTCCAAACGCATCCGGTCGTACGCTCACCCCCGACCCGTCCCTTCGTACCCAACGTGGTGACCAGGAATCCCATTCCTGGTCCGAACTTACGGTACTCCTGTTAGACTCCCCCGATTACACTGTATCGTTGGGTTTGGTACCCTAGCGGTCTCTCTGGGGGGTTTTGTCCCCCCCCCTTGGAAAGGACGTTTTCCGAGATTACGACGTACCAGTGGGGACCACACGAGTGTCTTGTTTCCTAAAAAAAGGGATCGTTTATGGTCTGTCGTTCGTCGACTACAAATCCTGGGAGGAAGGGACCTCCGTCTCTCTGTTCTCACGTTATCGGTCTCGATATCGGTCTCGGGGGATTGGTCTTCCATTCCCCGATTACGTTAGAGTCGGGGTCTCTGGTGTAGAAAGTGGTTTGACACTCGTCCGACGGTCAACGATTGGTGTAGAAGAACCCTAGGACCTGCCAAGTGTAGACAGTCCTCACAGTGTCGGACTCTAGTCAAGGAGTCTCCTCTGTGTGCCATGTGGACCCTGACACGGGTGTACCTCGTGGGTTCTTTGGTAAACCGACCCTGACCCCTTCACATATTCTGTGTACCGGGTGGTCCCTGTCACCTGAATGGTTCGTGGACCTCGTCGAACCTGGACCCTTCCCGTGTTTTGTGTGTCGGGTGACCCAGACACAGGAACACCTCGTGGGCTCTTGGACTCTCCGAATCTGGACCCTTCACGAACTTTACGTCCCGGGTGAATCCTGTCACGGGAACGTCTCGTGGGACCTTGGACTCGTCACACCTGGGTCCCTCATGTACGGACTTGTTCACTCGGATTTATTCACCGGTGGAACCAGGGGAACACAGTCCCGCCTTTAATCTGTGTTTCTCCGACCGTTTGTCTCCTTCGGTTTCATTTCTTCCCCTTTGGCGAGGTCTTCACTGTCCACGTTGTCTAATTTTGGGACTTCAATTACGACTCCGACTCGTACACTCCCCGTTAATATCTGGAACTCTTATTCGGTCTTGTTCCCTGATAAACTATGACTTGTCTTGGGTGTGACGGGTGTTGTTGAGGTCTATTTAAGGATCTATATAAAAATGATACTAGTGAAAAATTAAAAATTCTTTAAAATAAAGAAATAATGAGAAATTGAAAGTAAAAGTATCGGATGATAATACAAAGAAATTTTTTTTCTAAAATTTTTTTGTTGACGGTATATGTAAAAAAAATTAAAAACACTGGCAGAAAAAAGAAAAAAATATAACATAAAAACTCTCAGATTGGAGATAAGATCCAAAAATTGGAAACGAAAAACTATAAACAATAGTTAAAAGATGGAAATTCTTATATTAGAAGTCATATGTAAAAGTGAATCCCTAAACTAATGACCGAAGTAACACGAGAGGGGAAAACTGAGAGGGAAAAGATGAGGACCAGTGGAGATAGAGAGAGGACGGAGAAGAGAAGAGATATATTGAGACACTTAGAGAGATCTACAAGGATCGACACCTCTCGTGAATCCCTGAACTAATGACCGAACTAACTGTGTATAATTAGTTTGATTGTTTTTAATTTGTGTTTCTCTTTTGTAATTTTCGTCGTTCCCTTTTCGTTGTTTATTGTGTGTTCCCCTACGGGTATTCCTATTTTCGACTAGAAAGTTATCTTGGAGAAGTCCGGTCTTCCCTTACCGTCCTGTATGAATTTCACTACTTTGTCTTTTTGGATGTTGGGTCTAATGAGATGGGTCGTTCCTAGAGTAAGTTTATACTTCCTCTTTAGTTTTCGAAACGTCTGTTCGTTTTCGACTCTCTTAAGTCGTGGTGGTTTGGTCGAGAAGTTGTTTACGATTTCCTAGAGGAGATCTGTCCTTTGTGTCTTTTCCAAATATTTTTACTTGTGTTTTGTTGTTTCATTTACTATTACCCTAGTATGAATAGTTATTAATGGAATTTACATTTATTCAATTTACGAGGTTGGTTTTCTGTTTCTGACCGACTTACCTATGTTTTTGTTCTGGGGATATATACGACAGATGTTCTCTGGGTGGAGTTTGGTCCCCTGTGTATGTCTGACTTTTACTCCCCGACCCTTTTCTATAAAGTACGTTTACCTCTGGTTTTCTTACGTCCTCATCGTTATGACTGTAGTCTATTTTATTTGAAACTTTATTTCTGGCACTATTCTCTATCTCTTCCGATGATGTATGACTAGTTCCCTAGTTAGGTTCTTCTTCTATATTGTTAATATTTATATACACGTGAGTTGTATCCTCGTGGAGTTATGTATTCCGTTTACGATTGTTCATACTTCCACCTTCAAGGTCATTATGTTATTATTACCCCCTGAAATTATGGGGTGAGTGTGGATACCTATCTAGTTGGTTTGTCTTTTAATTATTCCTTTGTGTTCGAAATTTACTATGCTACCAGGTCAAACTGGTTTAACTATTAATGTCCCTTAAATTAGGGCTTTGTTATCTAAAGTAGGAAAAGAGTTCACGTGTGCCTTATAAGAGGTCCTATCTAGTGTAGGACCCGTTGTTTAGATTGGAGCCATTTAAAATCTTTTAAATTTAGTAAAGTTCGTGGAAGAGACTAGTGTCACGTCAGTCTAATCTATAGTTGATGTCCCCTTTTTTTTTTGATATTTTTTGTTTTTGTATACCTCCGATTTGTTGTTCCGAAGACTTATTGGTTGTCTAGTACCTCCTTTATTTTTTACTTTAGTTTTATGCGTATCTTTGTTTACTTTTACTTTGTGCACTTGATGTTTGGATACCCTAACTCATTTTCGTCACGATTCTCTAAGTATCGTTATTTTCGGATGGTGTCTTTTTTTCTCTTTGTAGATTGTTGGGGATGAAAAGTGAATTTTGTTTATCTTTTTCTTCTTGTTTGTTTGTTTGTTTTTTGGGGTCTCAATCATCTTCCTTTCTTTAATATTTTTAGTCTTGTCTTTATTCACTATTTCTTTACTTCCTGTCATATCGTTTCGAGTTGTTTTGATTTTCGACCAACAAACTCTTCTATTTATTTTATCTGTTTGGTAATCGGTCTGAGTAGTTCTTTCTTTCCCTCTTCTTAGTTTAGATATTTTAATCTTTAATTTTACCTCTTTAGTGTTGTCTGTTGTATCTTTATGTTTTCTAGTATACTCTGATGACACTCGTTTGATATACGGTTATTTTACCTGTTAAACCTTCTTTACCTGTTTGAGAATCTTTTCATAATGGAAGGTTTTAACTTGGTCCTTCTTCATCTGTTAAACTTGTCTGGGGAGGGTTCACGTCTTTAGTTTTGACATTACTTTTAAGAAGGTTGTTTGTCTTCGGTCCTCGGTCTACCGAAGAGTCCACTTAAGATGATTTTTAAAGTTCTTCTCAATTGTGGTAAGGATGAGTTGGAGAAGATCTTTTAACTTCTTCCATTTAAGGGTTTCAGTAAGATACTCGGGGGTAGTGAGATTAGGGTTTTGGTCTGATTCAATGGTGTTTTTTGTTTTGGTGTCCGGTTAATAGTGATTAATTGTATCTACGTTTATAGGAGTTTTTTTTAAGATCGTTTGTCTTAGGTTGTTGTATAATTTTTCTGGTATGTAGTACTGGTTCACCTAAAATAAGGTGTCTACATTCCTAAGAAATTATAAACGTTTAGTTAGGTACACTATGTGGTATAATTGTTTAATTTTTTATTTTTGGTATTTCAATAGAGTTATCTACATCTCTTTCGGAGACTGTTTTAAGTTGTGGGTCAATACTAATTGTTGTTGTTGTTTTTTGAGAACTCTTTCGTCTGTATCTTCCTTGTTTGGAGTTGTGTTATTTTCGGTATCTGCTTTTGAGGTCGTTTTTAATAGGAGTTACCACTTTTTGACTTTTGTAAAGGAGATTTTACTCCTTGTTCTGTTCCCATGAGTGATGATAAGTTATACCAAAACCTTCAGGATCGGTGTCATTAGTCTCTTCTTTTTCTTTATTTTCATTAGGTCTAACCTTTTCTTCTTCATTTTGGGAGTGACAAACGTCTACTGTACTAGGAGATGTGTCCTTTGTGATTTCTATGGTGATCTTTTAATGATGTCGATTAGTTACTTATATCATTTCGAAACCACCGAGTCTACCATTTCGTAGATGGACGTCACGTCCTTTGGGCCCAAGTTAGGGACCCAACCCTTCTAGGGGACCTCTTTCTTTACCGTTAGGTGAGGTCATGAGAACGGACCTTTTAAGGTACCTGACTCCTCGGACCACCCAATGTCAGGTACCCCAGCGTTTCTCAGTCTGTGTTGACTCGTTGAAGTCAAAGTGAAAGTTCTATATTTAAATTACGTGTCTTTAGGGAACGTAAGGATATTTGGTTGTTACTCTTTAGTCTTTCTCTTTGATTCCTTTTTTAGGGTAAGTGGTAACGTTGTTTTTCTTATTTTATGAATCCTTATTTAAATGGATTTCTTTGTTTTCTGGATATATATGTCTTTATATTTTGTAACTACTTTCTTTGTTTTTACTGTGTTTGTTTACCTCTTTATATGGTACAAACACCTAACCTTTTTAGTTGTCTCACTTTTACTGATATGCTGGGTTTCGTTAGATGTCTAAGTTACGTTAGGGATAGTTCGTTGGTTGCCATAAAAAGTGTCTTGATCCTGTTTAATAAAGTGTTAAACATATCTTTGTGTTCTTTGGAACTTATCGATTTCGTTAGAACTCTTTCTTCTTACGTTGACCTCCTTAGTTGGACGGACTGAAGTCTGATATGATGTTACGATGTCAGTAGTTCTGTCATACCATGACCGTGTTTCTGTCTTTATGTCTAGTTACCTTGTTTTATCTTTCGGGTTTCTATTTTGGTCCGTGGATACCTGTCGAATGGAAACTGTTTCCTCCGTTTTTATATGTTGTCTCTTTTACGTCAGAGAAATTGTTCACCACGACCCTTTTGACCGGTTGGTGCACATTTTCTTACTTTGATCTTGTGAAAGATTGTGGTATGTGTTTTTATGTGTGTTTTACCTAATTTTTAGATTTACATTCTGGTCTTTGATATTTTGATAATCTCCTTTTGTATCCATCTTGTGAGAGACTATATTTAGTGTCGTTCTGGGAGATACTGGGTGGAGGGTCTCAATACCTTTACTTTTGTTTCTATTTGTTTACCCTCGATTAATTTGTATTTTCAAAAACATGTTACTTCCTTTGATATTCGTTCCATTTTTACGTCGGAAGTCTTACCCTCTCTTATTATTGTCAGCTTTGTTGACCGTTTCTTGATTAGATTTTTTATATGTTCGTCGAATACGTCGAGTTATGGTCTTTTTTTGTTTTTTGGGTTATTTTTTACCCGGTTTCTTGTTTTGTCTGTAAAGAGGTTTCTTCTGTATGATTGCCTGATTACTCGTGTACTTTTCCGCGAGTTGTAGTGAGTAATAATCTCTTCACGTTTAGTTTTGGTGTTAATCCATTGTAGAGTACGACCAGTCTTACCGACGGTAGTTTTTCAGATGTTTGTTATTTACGACCTCTCCCACACCTCTTTTCCCTTGGGAGGATGTGATAGCCACCCTTACGTTTGACCATGTCGGTGATACCTCTTGTCACACCTCTAAGAAATTTTTGGACCTTTATCTTGACAGTATACTGGGTCTTTAGGGTGACGACCCGTACGTGGGTTCCTTTGGTCTTAACTTTCAGTGTACATGGGGTTACAAGTAACGTTGTGACAAATGGTATCAATCCTGTACCTTCGTTGAATCGACAGGTAGCCGTCTGCTTACCTGTTCCTTCAACACCTTGTATATTTCTTACCTCATAATGAGTCGATATCTTTTCATGTAAACTCAGTCAAGATTACTCCACCTACTTTGGTCTCGGATAATGTGTCTCACTACATGTAGTCTTTCTTTTTGTGGTCAGTCATGTCATATAATTACGTATATATACCTTAAATTTTTCTGCTATTGCTACTAGGATATACCTTACCCGGTTTTCTCTGTTGTCTGCATTTCTTGTCTGAAAACCTGATACACCCTCTTCCGCTCGTACCCTACTAAATTCTCTTATCGTGACTTTGGACATATAATGGTATACATTTCATCTACTACTCCCGTTCAAACTACGTACTTCGTCCTTTGTTTCAGACATGAGACCCTGTTGGACTTCCCTGACCCACCCCTCCTCCACCCCCGGTGCCAAGTGCTACCCCTCTGGGTACACGGGGACACCGACTAAGTACAGTTACATGTCGTTTTTGTTGGTGTTTTAACGTTTCATTAATAGGAGGTTAATTTTATTTAATTTATTAATTAAATTATCGTTTGTGGGAGAAGGTAGTTGTGTTCTCTACTGAGATAAGTACTTGTAGTTCTCTACCGGTTCTGGTTTTAGTCTGGCTAATATAAGAAACGTCGACTTCTACCCCTTTGAGATATGTCTGTCGTTTTTGTTCTGACCCTCGACTGACACCGAGTCTAGTACTTGAGGAATAATGTTTTAACTCTGAATTCAACTTCTTTCATTCCTTTTGGTGATCTGGTGAGTCCATATTGGATTTAATGTAGGGAATGCTAATATGTCATCTTCACTGTTTATCACAGTTCCCTAATCTGGACTATCTGTCTCACGGACTTCTTGATACCTGTCTCCAAACGGTATAGTATGTTCTCCGTCACTAGTTTTGGTAGGGGTTCCTTTTCTTTACGTTTTTCGTGTTTCTCAGGGTATGTCCTATTTGGGTTCATCTTTGTACGGTTCTGTGTATGATTAGTTTGATTGTTTCTGATTTGTGCTTCTTTCTGATAATTTTCCGTCGTTCCCTCTTCGTTGTTCATTGTATGTTCCCTTTGAGGTAGGTATGCGAATTGTCGACTAGAAAGTCATCTTTGAGACGTCCGGTCTTCCCTTACCGTCTTACATAAATTTCATGACTTTCCCTTTTTAGATGTTGGTTCTAATGACATGGGTCTTTCCTAGAGTAAGTTTTAACTATCTCTTTATTTTTCGAAAAGTCTGTTCGTTTTCAATTCTCTTAAGTCATGGTGGTTTGGTCGAAACGTTGTTTAAAATTTCCCTGAATATGTCAGTTCTTTATGTTGTCTTCTTTTTTCTAGATGTTTTAGTTGGGGTTTGTTAATCTTTTACCGTTATCCTTGTGTATATAGTTATTGATGAAATTTACATTTACCTAATTTATGAGGTTGGTTCTCTGTGTCTGACCGACTTACCTATGTTTTCGTTCTGGGCGTATATACGACAGATGTTTTTTGGGTGAAGTCTGGAGTTCTGTGTATATCTGACTTTCACTCTCCTACCTTTTATATAAGGTACGTTTACCCTTCGTTTTCTTTCGACCTCATCGTTGGGGGTATAGTCTGTTTTATCCGGAATTTTATTTCTTCTAATGTTCTCTATTCCTTCCTGTAACGTATTACTAGTTCACTAGTCAGGTTCTCCTTCTGTATTGTTAACATTTATAGATACATGGGTTGTATCCTCTTGGAGTTATGTATTCTTTTTGTGATTGTCTGTATTGTCCTCTTTGACTGTCATTGTGTTATCATCATCCTATAAAATTGTGGGGTGCGTGTGGTTAAATCCTATAAAATTGTGGGGTGCGTGTGGTTACCTGTCTAGTAGTTTTACCTTTTAATGATTCCTTTGTGTTCAGAAGTTACTATGTCATCTACTCTACCTAGAGTAACTATAGAAGTCCTGTAAGGTAGATTTACGTCTTCTTATGTGGAAGAAGACTTCATGTGTACCTTGTAAGAGGTTCTATCTGGTGTAGAACCCAGTGTTTAGTTTGGAGTCATTTAAATCCTTTTAACTTTACCATAGTTCGTAGAAGAGGTTGGTGTTACGATACTATGATCTATAGTTAATATTCTTTTTTTCACATTCTTTGTCTTTGTGTACCTCTGATTTGTTGTGTAAAGATTTATTGGTTGTCCAATGACTTCTTTGGTTTTCCCTTTATTTTTTTAAAGATCTTTGTTTACTGTTACTTTAGTACTGTTGAGTTTTGGATACGCTACGTCGTCTTCGTCAAGATTCTCCGTTCAAATATCGTTATGTTAGGATGGAGTTCTTTGTTCTTTTTATAACTTATCTGCTGGATTTAAATGTGGATGTTGTTGACCTTTTTCCTATTGTTTTTTGGGGTTTTTTAATCATCTTCCTTTCTTTAGTATTTCTAGACTTGTCTTTATTTCCTTTTTCTTTACTTTCTCTGTTGTCATTCCTAATTATTTCGATGTTCGACCAAGAAACTCTTCTATTTGTTTTAACTGTTTGGAAATCGGTCTGAGTAATTCTTTTTTTCTCTCTTCTTAGTTTAGCTGTTTTAATCTTTACTTTTTCCTCTCGAATGTTGTCTGTTACGTCTTATGTTTTCTAATATTCTCTGATAATACTTGTTGATATACCGTTATTTAATCTATTGGACCCTCTTTACCTGTCTTAAAATCTTTTCAAGTTAGAAGGTACTGACTTGGTTCTTCTTTGTCTTTAATGCTTGTTGGGTTAATGTTCGTAACTTTGACTTCGCCACTAGTTTATAGAGGGATTTTGTTTTTCGGGTCCTGGTCTACAGAAGTGTCCTCTTAAGATAGTTTGTAAATCTCTTCTCGGTTACGGATCGGAAGATTTCGAGAAAGTTTTTTAACATCTCCTTCCTTGTGAAGGATTAAGTAAGATACTCCGGTGGTAGTGGGACTATGGTTTTGGTCTGTTTCTGTTGTGTGTGTGTGTGTGTGTGTGTGTGTGTGTGTGTGTGTGTGTGTGTTTGATACCCGGACTACTGGGACCTACTTGTACCTGTAGGTGACTACTTGTACCTACGTTTTTAGGAACTGTTTTAAAATCGTTTGTCTTAAGTCGTCGTGTAGTTTTTCGAGTATGTGGTACTAGTTCAACCCAAATATTGTCCTTACGTTCCTAAGAAGTTATATGCGTTTAATTAGTTACACTATGTGACATAATTGTTTGACTTTCTATTTTTGGTATACTAGTAGAGTTGTCTACGTCTTTTTTGGAAACTGTTTTAAGTCGTGGGTAAATACTAATTTTGAAAAGGTTTTTTACCCGTATCTTCCTTGGATGGAGTTGTATCATTTCCGGTGTATACTATTCGGATCTCGTTTGTAATAAGAGTTACCACTCTTTGACTTTCGTAAGGGGGATTCTAGTCCTTGTTCTTTTCCCACAGGTGAAAGTGGTGATAATAGGTTGAAGACCTTCAGGATCGATGTTGTTAGTCTCTTCTTTTTCTTTATTTTCCTTAGGTCTAACCTTTTCTTCCTTGTTTCGAGAGTGATAAACGTCTACTGTATTATAACACATATCTTTTGGGATTTCTATCATAGTCTTTTAATGATCTCGATTAGTCACTTAAGTCGTTTCAACGTTCTATGTTTTAGTTATGTGTCTTTAGTGAACATAAAGATATATGATCGTTACTTTTTAGTCTTTCTCTTTAATTCCTTAGTTAGGGTAAGTGGTGACGTTGTTTTTATTAATTTTTAGATCCTTATTTGAATGGATTCCTCTGTTTTCTTGAAATTTGTCTTTTAATATTCTGTGATTACTTTCTTTAGTTCTACTGTACTTGTCTACCTCTCTATAAGGTACAAGGACCCATTCTTCTTAGTTATGACACTTTTACTGATACGATGGTTTACGTTAGATGTTAAGGGACGATAGGGATAGTTTAATGGTTACCGTAAAAAGTGTCTTGATCTTGTTTTTTAAAGTGTTAAGTGTACCTTTGTGTTTTCTGGGGCTTATCGGTTTCGTCAGAAGTCTTTCTTCTTACTTCGACCTCCTTAGTTGGAAGGACTGAAGTCAGTAGTTCCGTCATACCATGATCGTGTTTGTGTCTTAATATCTGGTTACCTTGTTCTGTCTTTCGGGTTTTATTTCTTTCGGGTTTTCATTTGGGTACGTCGATACCCGTGGAATAAAAACTGTTTCCTCCGTTCTTATATGTTACCCCGTTTCTGTCGGATAAGTTATTTACCACGACCCTTTTGACCTGTCGATGTACATTTTCTTACTTTAAGCTTGTGAAGGATTGTGGTATGTGTTTCTATGTGAGTTTTACCTAATTTCAGGATTTACATTCTACTCTTTCCTATTTTGAGAATCTCCTTTTACATCCGTCTTGTGAGACTGTACTTAGTTTCGTTCTAGGAGATACTGAGTGGAGGAACTCATAGTCTTTATTTTTGTTTTCATTTGTTCACCATGGACCAATTCGAATTTTCGAAAACGTGTCGTTTCCTTTGATATTCGTTCCGCTTTTCTGTTAGGAGTCCTACCCTCTTATATTATCGTTTACTTTGTTGACTGTTTCCTAATTGAATGTTTTATATGTTCGTCGATTATGTGAAGTTATCGTCTTTTTGTTTGTTGAGTTAGTTTTTTACCCTTTTTCTGGATTTGTATAAAGAAGTTTCTTCTGTATGTCTACCGATTGTTTGTGTACTTTTCTACGAGTTGTATTGAGTAATAAGTCAAGTCAAGTCAAGTCAGTGAGTCAGTACAGACTGACAAACGTTGTGGTACTTAGCGTCGGGTGGTCCGGAGGGACAGGTAGTGGTAGAGGGTCTCAAGTGAGTCTAAGTGCAGGTAACTCAGACACTACGGTAGGTCGGTAGAGAAGGAGACAGCAGGGGAAGAGGAGGACGGGGGTTAGGGAGGGTCGTAGTCTCAGAAAAGGTTACTCAGTTGAGAAACGTACTCCACCGGTTTCATGACCTCAAGTCGAAATCGTAGTAAGGAAGGTTTCTTTAGGGTCCCGACTAGAGGAAGTCTTACCTGACCAACCTAGAGGAACGTCAGGTTCCCTGAGAGTTCTCAGAAGAGGTTGTGGTGTCAAGTTTTCGTAGTTAAGAAGCCACGAGTCGAAAGGAGTGTCAGGTTAAGAGCGTAGGTATGTACTGGTGACCTTTTTGGCATCGGAACTGATCTACCTGGAAACAACCGTTTCATTACAGAGACGAAAACTTATACGATAGATCCAACCAGTATTGAAAGGAAGGTTCCTCATTCACAGAAAATTAAAGTACCGACGTCAGTAGTAGACGTCACTGAAAGCTCGTTTTCTTGTATTTCAGACTGTGACACAGGTGACATAGGGATAGATAAAGGGTACTTTATTACCCTGGTGTACGGTACTAGAAGCAAAAGACTTACAACTCGAAATTCGGTTGAAAAAGTGAGAGGAGAAAGTGAAAGTAGTTCTCCGAAAAATCAAGGAGAAGTGAAAGACGGTATTCCCACCACAGTAATAATCTCTTCACGTTTAGTTTTGATGTTTCTCTATAGTGTAGTGTGGTCAGTCTTACCAGGAGTAGTTTTCCAGATGTTTTTTATTTCTCACCTCTCCCACACCTCTTTTCCCTTACATTTAACTATCTCGGTGATACCTTCTACCATACCTCTAAGGAAATATTTTATTTTAATTTTTTTTTTCTTCCGTCTTTTTTTTCTTAGTAATTTTTTTTTTTTTCTTTTTGATCCTTATTTTGGTGGTATACTGGGTCGTTAGGGTGAGGATCCGTATATGGGACTCCTTTGGTTTTAACTTTCTCCGTGTACATAGGGTAACAAGTAATGTCGTGATAAATGTTATCGATCTTGTACCTTCTTTGGATCTACAGGTAGTTTTCTACTCACCTATTTCTCCAACACCATGTATATGTGTTACCTTATAATGAATCGGTATTTTTTCTTACACAAAGTCAGTCAAGTTTACTCCACCCACTTGGATCTTGGTAACATATCTCACTTCACTCAGTCTTTCTCTTTCTATTTATGTCATAAGATTGTGTATATATGCCTTAGATCTTTTTACCATGACTTTTTTAATTAATGTCCCGTTGTTACCTCTTTGTCTGTATCTCTTATCTGAATGCCTGTACCCCTCTCCCCGTCTCCCCCACTCTACATACCTTTCTCATTGCACCTTTGAATGTAATAGTAAACATTTTATCTATGGTTGTCTTTAAACGACAATAATGAGTTCTTTGAGTTTGTCCCCGAGACATAGTTGGATCTCCCCACCCTACCCCTCCCTCTACCCTCCCTCAAAGTTTTCCCTCCCCTTTCGTCTTCTATAATTCTTCTCCACCGTTCTTATGTGTCTTCTTGACATGTTTTTTTCTAAGTACTTGGTCTATTAGCGTTAACACACTAGTGAGTGGATCTCGGTCTGTTGGACCTTACACTCCAGTTCACCCGGAATCCTTCATAGTGATACTTGTTTCGATCACCTCCACTACCTTAAGGTCAACTCGACAAAGTTTAGGACTTTCCACTACGACACTTGTACGACGTGAGTTATGTGGTCGTTTATACCTTTTATGTCGTTACCGGTGTCCTGACCTTTTTCATTCAAAATTAAAGTTAGGGATTCTTTCCGTTACGGTTTCTTACGAGTTTGATGGTTTGTTAACGTGAGTAAAGTGTACGATCATTTCATTACGAATTTTAAGAGGTTCGGTCCGAAGTCGTTGTGCACTTGGCTCTTGAAGGTCTACAAGTTCGACCAAAGTCTTTTCCGTCTTCTTGGTCTCTAGTTTAAGGGTTGTAGACGACCTAGTACCTTGTTCGTTCTGTCAAGGTCTTTTTGTACATAAAGACGAAATAACTGATACGGTTTCGGAAACTGACACACCTAGTGTTATTTGACACCTTTTAAGACTTTCTCTACCCGTATGGTCTGGTGGATTGGACGGAGAACTCTTTAGACATACGTCCGGTCCTTCGTTGTCAATATTGACCTGTACCCTGTTGTCTGACCAAGGTTTATCCTTTTCCTCATGCAGTTCCGACACATAACAGTGGGACGAATAAATTGAACATACGTCTCATGTAGTACTCTTTGCGACCCTACCTTCTTTGTGTTCGACCTTAGTTCTGACGACCCTCTTTATAGTTATTGGAGTCTATACGTCTACTGTGGTGGCAATACCGTCTTTTACTTCTTCTTGATTTCTCGGAGAACTACTTTCACTTTCTCTTCTCACTTTTTCAAACGAATTTTGATTTGTAAGTCTTTTGATTCTAGGACCGTAGACCAGGGTAGTCAAGTCAAGTCAAGTCAACGAGTCAGCACAGGCTGATAAACGTTGGGGTACTTAGCGTCGTGTGGTCCGGAGGGATGGCCTCAAGTGAGTCTAAGTGCAGGTCGTTCAGTCACTACGGTAGGTCTGTAGAGTAGGAGACAACAGGGGAAGAGGAGAACGGGGGTTAGGGAGGGTCGTAGTTTCAGAAAAGGTTACTTAGTTGAGAAACGTACTCCACCGGTTTCATGACCTCAAAGTCGAAATCGTAGTAAGGAAGGTTTCCTTAGGGTCCCAACTAGAGGAAGTCTTGCCTGACCAACCTAGAGGAACGTCAGGTTCCCTGAGAGTTCTCAGGTTGTGGTGTGAAGTTTACGTAGTTGAGAAACCGCGAGTCGGAAGAAGTGTCAGGTTGTGAGTGTAGGTATGTACTGGTGTCCTTTTTGATATCGGAACTGATCTGCCTGGAATCGACCGTTTCATTACAGATATGAAAACTTATACGATAGATCCAACTAGTATTGAAAAGAAGGTTCCTCATTTGCAGAAAATTAAAGTACCGACGTCAGTGGTAGACGTCACTAAAACCTCGGGGGGTTTTATTTCAGACTGTGACAAAGGGGACAAAGGGGTAGATAAAGGGTACTTCACTACCCTGGTCTACGGTACTAGAAGCAAAAGACTTACAACTCGAAATCCGGTTGGAAAAGTGAGAGGAGAAAGTGAAAGTAGTTCTCCGAAAAATCGAGGAGAAGTGAAAGACGGTATTCCCACCACAGTAGACGTATAGACTCCAATAACCATAAAGAGGACCGTTAGAACTAAGGTCGAACAAAGAAGGTCAGGTCGCAAAGAGTACTGCATGAGACGTATATTCAATTTATTCGTCCCACTATCGTAACTGTATGAGGAAAAGGATAAACCTTGGCCGTTTATCTACTCCTTTGTCACCTTTGTCACAGTCTGAAATAAAAAGACCCGAGGTTTTAGTGAAGTCTACCACTAACTTCGGTACTTTAATTTTCTGCAAACGAGGAACCTTCCTTTCAATACTGGTTGGATCTATCGTATAAGTTTTCGTCTCTGTAATGAAACGGTTGTTTCCAGACAGATCAGTTCCGACACCAAAAAGGTCATCAGTACATACCTACACTCTCAACCTGACACTTCTTTCGACTCGCGGTTTCTTAACTACGAAAACTTGACACTACAACCTCTTCTGAGAACTCTCAGGGAACCTGACGTTCCTCTAGGTTGGTCAGGTAAGATTTCCTTTAGTTGGGACCCTAAAGAAACCTTCCTTACTACGATTTCGACTTTGAGGTCATGAAACCGGTGGAGCACGCTTCTCAACTGAGTAACCTTTCTGGGACTACGACCCTCCCTAACCCCCGTCCTCCTCTTCCCCTGTTGTCTCCTACTCTACCGACCTACCATAGTGGTTGAACTACCTACACTTAGACTCACTTGATACCCTCAACCACTACCTATCCCTCCGGACCACCCGACGCTAAGTACCCCAGTGTTTCTCAGTCTGTGCTGACTCACTGACTGGTCTTGACTTGACTATACATATCGATACTGACTAAGTACAACTCCAAACTGTTTTTTGTCTTTTTAAGACAATTCGTTAGTAGGAAGTTATTTTTAATTCAAAAATTTTTCCGTTTTACTAACAGTTACTCCGGAATGTTTGTGGACTCTTTTCTTTTCCTCACTTTTCATTTACTCTTTTCCTTTCTAGTTGGGTGAACTTACGTCTGTACACTTCTGATTGTTCCTCTCTATTCTTTCAGAAGGAGTTACTAGTTACGTAAAAATCTTTATCTCTTTTTGTTATCTTACTCTTTCTGATCTCTAGAGTAGTTAGTTTAATTCTTAACGGTTCCCTTGTAGAGTACGTACGACGATTCAGTGAAGTCAGCACAGGCTGAGACACGTTGGGGTGTCTGTCGTCGGGTGGTCCGAGGGGACAGGGACTCTAAGAGGTCCGTTCTTATGACCTCACCCAACGGTAAAGGAAGAGGTTACGTACTTTCACTTTTCACTTTCACTTCAGCGACTCAGAACAGACTGAGAATCGGTGGGGTACCTGACGTCGGATGGTCCGAGGAGGCAGGTACCCTAAAAGATCCGTTCTCATGGCCTCACCCCACGGTAACGGAAGAGGGTAGAGTACGTATCTACCCGTGTTATTTTCTGTCTTTGTCATACCTACATTGTCTTCGTCTTCTATAATTCTTATCCACCGTTCTTATGTGTCTTCTTGATAAGTTTTTACTAGAATTAATTGGTCTATTGGTACTACCAGACTAGTGAGTGGATCTCGGTCTGTAACACCTTACGCTTCAGTTCACCCGGAATCCTTCATAGTGATACTTGTTTCGATCACTTCCATTACCTTTAGGTCGACTCGATAAAGTTAAGGACTTTCTATTACGAGACTTTCACGACGTGAGTTATGTGGTCGTTTTACCCTTACGAGTCGTCACCGGTGTCCTGACCTTTTCCAGTCAAAAGTAAGATTGGGGTTTTTCCGTTACGGTTTCTTACAAGTTTGATGACGTGTTAACGTGAGTAGAGTGTACGATCCTTTCATTACGGGGTTTAAAAGGTTCGGTCCGAAGTTGTCATACACTTGGTTCTTTAAAGTCTACGAGTTCGACCTAAATCTTTTCCGTCTCCTTGGTCTCTAGTTTAACGGTTGTAGGCAACCTAGTGTCTCTTTCGTTCTCTCAAGGTCTCTTTGTAGATGAAGACGAAATAACTGATACGGTTTCGGAAACTGATACACCTAGTGTTGTTTGACACCTCGTAAGAAGTTCTCTACCCTTATGGTCTGATGGAATGGACGGAGGACTCTTTAGACATACGTCCAGTTCTTAGTTGTCAATCTTGACCTGTATCTTGTTGCCTGACCAAGGTTTAACCCTTTCCTCATCCAGGTCCGACGTATAACAGTAGGACAAATGAATTGAAGATAAGTCTCATGTAGTACGCTTTACGGTGTGACCTACTTCGTGTTCGACCTTAGTTCAAACGGTCCTCTTTATAGTTATTGGAGTCCAATTTCGTAAACTGAGGTTACGTCCTCTGGGCCCAAGCTAGGGACCCAGTCCTTCTAGGGGACCTCTTCCTTTACCGTTGGGTGAGGTCATAAGAACGGACCTCTTAGAGTACCTGTCTCCTCGGACCATCCGATGTCAGGTACCCCAACGTTTTTCAGCCTGTGCTGACTCGCTGAAGTGAGTGAGTGAGTCTATACGTCTACTGTGGTGGGAATACCGTCTTTTACTTCTCCTTGATTTCTCGGAGGACTACTTTCACTTTCTCCTCTCACTTTTTTCGACCGAATTTTGAGTTGTAAGTTTTTTGTTTCTAGTACCGTAGATCAGGGTAGTGAAGTACCGTTTATATACCCCTTTATTACCTTTGTCACTGTCTGAAATAAAAGAACTCGAAGTTTCAGTGACGTGTACCACGACATCGGTACTTTAATTTTCTGTGAACGATGAACCTTCTTTTCAATACTGGTTGGATCTGTCGGATAATTTTTCGTCTCTGTAATGAAACAACTGTATTCAGGTAGATCAGTTTGTATATCAAAAAGGTCATCAGTACCTGCCTACACTCTTGACCTGATGTTTCTTTTGACTCACGGGTTCTTAACTTCGAAAACTTCACACCATAACCTCTTCTGAGAACTCTCAGGGAACCTGACGTTCCTCTAGTTTGGTCAGTTAGGATTTCCTTTAGTCAGGACTTATAAGTTATCTTCCTGACTACGACATCGACTTTGAAGTTATAAAACAGGTGGAGTACGTTTCTTGAGAAAAATCTTTTCTGGGACTACACCCTTTCTAACTTCCGTCCTCTTCCCCTGGTGTCTCCTACTCTGACAACCTACCGTAGTGACTGAGCTACCTGTACTCAAAGTCATTCAAGACCCACAACCACTACCTGTCCCTTCGGACCGTAAGACGTCAGGTACCCTACCGTTTCTAAGTCTGTGCTGAGTCACTGACTTATTAATTTTTTTTTTCTGTTGGTGATATCGGATTCGATGTGGACAACCATAGTTTCCGGAAGGTCAGTAGAGTGAGACGGTTCGTATCCAAAAGTGGAGTACTCAAACAGTGTCCGTCTGTTTTACTCTAACTTGTATCACGGAACACGGAATCTTGAGGTGAAAAAGTGTTCGTTTACACCGGTGTAAAGTATTCCCCGATTATGACATATGAGTCTGAGTAAGGGTCATCCATATCCGGTAGGAAGACAGTCTCGGTAGAAGACTCATTCATACACGATTCAGCGAAATCAGTACAGGCTGAGACACGTTGGGGTATCTACCTTCGGGTGGTCCGAGGGGGCAGTGACCCTAAATGGTCCGTTCTTGTGACCTCACCCAACGGTAAAGGAAGAGGTTACGTACTTTCACTTTTTACTTTCACTTCAGCGAGTCAGTACAGACTGAGAATCGCTCGGGTACCTGACGTCGGATGGTCCGAGGAGACAGGTACGCCAAAACGTCCGTTCTCATGACCTCAGCCAACGGTAATGTGTTGAATTTTGGTTCCCATAAACATAGGACATTCTCTGTGACCCTTTTTGTTTTTGTTTTTGTTTTTGTTGAGACCTCGGAGTAACCTTCCCGGAAAATAATTCAACGGGAAATACCGGTTGTGACGTCAGTTCGATGTTCGTCATCTAGAAAACCGAGTGCAAAGGATCGATTCTTTTGTGACTGAAGTCTGACTACCATAAAGATGAAATCACTTTTGGAATTTGACTCCTGAAGGTCCTTATGGTATTTCATAAGTTGATGTTTTTCTCCTGTCGCAATGGTGTTTTTAGTCTTGTTCGTCTACTGGAACCTTTCACTTATGGACGGTGTGTTCTCTTGTCTTATTTTAGAGACAAGGGTGATGTAATTAAACGGAAAAAATAGTATTGAGACGATGAGTAATAAATGTTGGAGTTCAGACTTAAGTACGTAGAGACGTGTCAGTGGAGGTTCACGACTAGCTTTTCTACAAAGGTTTGGAGGAAAAATAAGAAAGACGAAGGAGAGACATAGGAAAGAGAAAGACGGAGAAAGTAAAGAATAGGAAAAGGTTTATATGTCTTGACAACCGTAAAAGATTCGGTCCGGAGACGGCAGGGAAACGTTTGTGGACAGGAAATGAGACGATCCTCAGAAAGAGAGTAGTGGTGACGTCTAATCCTACGTTGAGGAGGGTTCAGTCGTGAAGTTATTATTGAAAAGGTATTATTTGTGAGAAATGTGATACATAGAAGTCTCTTCCCCCCCAGAACGAAAAATCTGTACATCGGACCCAGAAATTATAGTTTAAACACTCTAATCAAACGTAACTACTTTGTAAAGACTGACTTCCGGGATGACTTCCTCTTCGGATGTGTATCAGATTTAGTCCGTTTTTTGATCTAAGAGACTGTTCAAAGATGTATGGGATCTCTCGGGGTTTACTGAGCTTAAAATAAACTCCGAGTTTACCGATGACCACAAAGAGACGGTTACTCCAGGACAAAGGAAAGGATCGTAAAAGGTAAAATTCTGTATATTAGAGCGGTCAAATTAGTCAAACGATAGAGAAATCTAGTCTCGAGTTCGGAGTGACGACTCTCTCAGTTAAAGTTCCAACTACTCTGCAGGCCCCAGGGACTCCTCCTGTCTCCCCGGACCCCAAGAACTTTTCCTTTATCCCTAGACCTCAAGAGTTCCTCCTTTTTTCCTGTTTACACAGACAAACAAAAAAGATGTGAGGAATCGGAATCAGTGTATTTTGTAAAAAAGGACATTCGGGTCTCGAGTACTATTATGTTGTTTTGTTGAGTCGAATTTGAGACATGGAGACCACCGAGTCTCCAATTTCGTAGACGAACCTTACGCCCTCTGGACCCAAGCTAGGGACCCAGTCCTTCTAGGGGACCTCTTCCTTTACCTTTGGGTGAGGTCATGAGAACGGACCTCTTAGAGTACCTCCCTCCTCGGACCATCCGATGTCAGGTACCCCGACGCTTCTCAGCCTGTCCTGACTCACTGAAGTGTGTGGTTCTTAATGTATTGTCGTTACATAGGACGAACTCCTGTACAAAGAGGAAGAACTCCTGGAAGACTGATAGAATAACAATAGAATGTTACATATAATACCCTCACCCAGACCATTCTAGAAAGATGATAATCAAGATTAGGACAGTAGAATTTTACATTTAATACCCTCAATCAGATCCTTCTAGAAATGTTGGAACTCAGTAAGAAAACTAAATGACATTATTGGTTAATTTTTTCATATATCGAGGGAACGTTTCTGATCACTCCCCCGTAAGAGACAGGAGGAAGACTGTAGATACAGTCTTCAAAAGAGACAGGGAAAAGTATGAAATTATTTTGACACGATGTGTCTTCGAGAACTCACTAGTTCGAACCAGTGACAAGGGTTTCGATTTAGAAGAAGAAACCTCTAGTACTTAGGTTATGGTAAGTGATATTCGATTGTAGAACCTCGAAACAGGTCCTAGAAGTCAAGTCAAGTCAAGTCAACGTGACAGGGGTTTCGATTTAGAAGAAGAAACCTCTAGTACTTAGGTTATGGTAAGTGACATTCGATTGTAGAACCCCGAAGCAGGTCCTAGAAGTCAAGTCAAGTCAAGTCAACGAGTCAGTGTAGGCTGAGAAACGCTGGGGTACTTAGCGTCGTGCGGTCCGGATGGACAGGTAGTGGTTGAGGGCCTCGAGTGAGTCTAAGTGCAGGTAGCTCAGTCACTACGGTAGGTCGATAGAATAAGAGACAGCAGGGGAAGAGGAGGACGGGGGTTAGGGAGGGTTGTCTCGAGATCAGAGACGAAAGAGTCACATGTGCAAAAGACGAAATGAAATGATTGAGATACCACACGGACAGACACACTTACATCTTATTTTCTCTGCATGACTTTACTCATGTTTTACTCGTGACTCGGGACGAGACGTCAAAGTACCACGGAACAATACTGACTCCGTCGGAGGGTTTTCCCTCGGAACAGTCCTCAAATATCGCTGGACGGTTACGGTTCTCTGTGGGTTGCAGGGACGCTCCCCTCACCGGTCTTTTCCCGTTTCGTGTACCCGACTTGAAAGGAAAGAACCAGTAGAAAAGGACCAGAGAAACTGGTAAAGTATTAACGTACCCCTTAATCTTGATGATTGGATTAGACAGTCTAGTATCTGAAAGTTCCCTGAACACTAGGTACGGTAATGACACATGAAAATGAATCTGGGGTTCGAACCATCAGTGCTCCTTGGGTCTGAACGATCCTCGTGCAAGCTCTTACTCCACCTTGAGATCGAGGTTGTCGTGGAAACCCTTGATCCACTTTGAGATCGAAGTCGTCGTAGAGAGAAAACTGACGAAGGTATACCCCGGTCTCAGGATTTTCGCTCAGGAACGGTATCGACACGGAGGCTTGATGTACCTACCTTCACGACGATCACTCGTACTCCAAAGATTCTTGTATTCAGTCCTTAAGGTCTGACCTTCATGTTACCCGAAGAAGGAAACCATCACGATCGAGAATCGTCTGGTCTCTTTCGAGAGGTCACGGAAGACAGAGTTGAGGAATCTATAAGGAAAACACCTTAGACACCTTTACTCGACTTTCCTAACCGGGATTATCGAACTCCTGTTTTTAGTGAAAAAGGAGTGACCGGCTGGGAGATGGTGGAGAAAACGACAGTGTATGTGACCACACCACTGTGAGTCTTCCCTGTATAACTAACAACAAACAGGGAAATATTGAGTGACGAAGATGACACCAGTCCTGACATGAGTCCTTACACGTGTCCGTGTGCATTCTACCTACGAAGGGGATCATCAGGGTCGAACCCTTTGTAAGGCCCTTTGATGAGACAATGTGGGGTCCACCGTAGTCTCCTTTTCCTGTTTAGTTTGTTTCCAACACCACCACACCTTGATCTTTAGTTAAACCCTACGGTAATCCAGATGGGGACCACGTAGAGACGGGACGGAGTTACCATCTTACTCACCCGACTTCCCTTCCGCGGACTCAGTCATTCACTGTCTGATTCAGGCGGGTCCCTTCCTTTTGGAAGCCACCTTTCAGACAGAGGTGGGGGTAGATCTTGTCCCTCCCTGTGGAGGCTACCTTTCTTCGTTTCCGCGACCAACGGTGAAAAAAGAAAGAATGTCTACGACGACGACGATTCAGTGAAGTCAGCACAGGTTGAGACACGTTGGGGTGTCTGCCGTCGGGTGGTCCGAGGAGACAGAAACCCTAAGAGGTCCCTTCTTATGACCTCACCCAACGGTAAAGGAGGAGGTGAGAGTTTCAAGGTCGGGGTATGGGAACCTAACACAGGACTTTTTGACTCTATTCAAACTGGGGGTCTCGAATTTCTTCTGTGTGGACTGAAAGGAAACGTTTAGACGTACCGGTGTTATAGGTAACCTCCCACCGTCTATTCCCACCGGTCAACTTCCCAGAGAATTAATGCTTTGACAAAATGTAGATCTGGCCAAGACATCTTTTGTTCCCTTTACCCATCTTCACGGTATACACAATGGGAAAAAGAGAGACACTCTATATGGTCTGAATTCAGGATTCCCATTTCTAAACCCACATTTCGGAAGTCGAGGGAGGACAGGAGAATGAGACGGAGACGAAGACATAGGTACCTAGTGTTGACTCGTTCGACTCCCAGTTCCGTGGGGAGGTCCTTCCCAACGGAGTCAGAGCTATCTTCAAGTTTGTTGGGGTCAAGGTTACGTCGGAGTCTGATGAGACCAAAGTTACCCTTGAGGCTGTCAGTTTCATCTCTTCTACGTCTATTGGTTTTGATTCCCACTTTATGCTCTTTCTCCTACTCCTACTCTTTTTCGTCCAAAGAGATTAGATAGGGACCCTTGCATACACTTCCCATCGACCTCCCCGACTCCTTGTCGGTGTGTTAAATGACGGAGAAGTCCTCCGGGGGTAACCCTTTTTATTGATTAGGTATTTTTAGGTATTCGGGAAAAGAATGGGTCTCCATGTTGTCTAGTTCCCTCTAGACCCTCTGATCTCCTAGGTCTTTTCATGTATCTTCGGAAATGTCCTGAGTGAAATGAAATACTCGAATGAACCTCTCTACATTACATACAGAACCCTGTCTACGACTGAACACTGAGCTCTCGAACTCAAAAACCCCTTCGATGATATAAACCTCTACTTACCGAACTTACACTCTGTTCCCCTTTCTCCCTTGTGCTTGATCGGGAGGAGGGATGTCCCTCGGTTCGTCAAGGGTATCGTCTCGGTCTGACCCTAATAGTGTTTCTCCTTCCCTCTATCCTCGTCTGGGTGAAACAGTTAACGTAATAACTTCTCGAATTCTCTCGAGTTTAATTCGGAGATTTAACTTGGTTTGGAGACTTAATACGATTCAACCGACTGTATCTTGTCCGTCTCTTCCTTTGAGGACCATTTAAGGATCTATCTGATGCCCTCCGAGAGGTGTTCAAAGGACTGTAACTAGGGTTTACACGTCTCCTCTTTACTAGAATTTTCTATCTAAAAGAGTGAGTCAGTAAGTCAGTCGAGGTCTATAGATGACATTCAATGTTTTTGTCCGCAAACCCGGTTTAGTCAGAAATTTTTTGACAATGTCGACCGAGTCTGTCATATAATGTCATCTCTTATACTCCTCCCCTTTCCTGTTGTCTTTTCTTGGTTTCTTTTCCGAGTCCGAGATCACTACCGATACTTTTGACGATACTTAGGCGGACTTCTCTTTTTACAGGTCTCTTTGGGTCCACTTTTCCCTACCCGAACGATAATGACACCTTTCCTCCCCGTAGAGTTCACTTCAACGAGAGTCCGCAGATTCGACGGGGACCGAGGGACAGACCAGACATTTCCTGGTGTGACCTCCTCTCTGACGGGGGTCTCCGTGTCCGGGGTCCCCAGTCTGAGAGTCCTGTTAGTCCTGACTTCCACGGGTCCCTAGGGGTGTGTTCGAGGACAGGATTATTGTGGGCTCCTTGGGGTCCATAATTATTGACACCCCCTGGTTAGTCAGCTAAAAGAAAACCTGTGACCCCGTTGAAAGAGACACGAGTGACTTCGGGGACCAGAAGAAAGGAGGACTAGGTGATGACATTACCCTGACAGTCCTACTCGGTTTGCGATATTGACTTTATAAGTCAGTAGGAAATTCGACGTTGACCCCGAGACACGACAAAAGAGTGCTCAAAGACTAGTACGGTCTCAGAGGGAGTGGGGAAGAGTCCTCCCTGTCTGACTCGTTCCAGGTCGGGAGACAAAAGTACTTATACCTCAGACGAGAAAGAGAGGGTAATTAACTTGTTTTACATTTGGGATTTCACGCCCGACTACCTTTTTGACACCTAGCTCGTGTTTTATGAGAAGAACAGGAATAGTTCGAGTTTCTGGGAGTGGATAAAGGTGTAGTTTTCGTCATAGGTAATTTCGGGTTCCAATTCCTTACCCGCTTTAGATTGACATGACTGAACAGTACTATATTCACGTTAGAATTTGAGAATTCAAGTCTCGTTGTTGCGAGGTGGAAATTTCGACGACATTGAGGTCCCCACAGCTTTCGAGATCCTTATCTCATAGTGAATGTGACAAGGACCTCTGGGATTAGAAGTCTTTTTCAACTTTTCCGATTACTGTAATAATTCTCTGTAGATGTATTTAATTCTCTGAGTCCTGTTAACCGAATTTCAAGATGGGTATCGAAATTACTCCCGAACCTGACGGGGATTTTTGCTTCGTGATAGGGAGAAACTTACATAGATACCTTCTGGGAAGAATGCGTGTCTGTAACAATATCTGGGACTTCGGAATCCTAATTGATACACTACGTCGAAAGTCGGAAAGTTGTCTGTAATGTCTTTGAGGTCCTCCACTGAGGACTGGGTCGGACTCAGTTTATTCGGAGACAAACTCGGTCCGTGGCTCCAGAACTTTTTCGTTCCTAGACCTCCCGTTAGAGAGCTCGGGGAGACCCTTCCGGGAATGGTCCAATAAGAAAGAAGAGGGTGCGACAGTTCCACGGTCCTTAACTAAGGACCCACCTGGTGTGAGCTCAATTCTTCACCGTGGGACTGGTTTTGATTTGTTACATTAAAATACAGAAATAGGAGATACGAAAATGGAAAATGAAAAGTCTACCCGGACTATTAGATGTACCCGGACGAATACGACTGAGGTTTGCAGCACTTAGACGGTAAACTGGGAGTTCTGTTACGGAAGGTCAGGACCCGAGTAAGAATGTGACGTAAGGTGTTAACCAGATTAACGAACCAGACGTCTCACGAGGGGAGAAGTAGTCAACTTCCCAAGGGTACCACCCAAAAAGGTAAAGTTCCTTTTCTGAAAGAATTTGAGACACTTTTTTAGAAGTGGTTGTTGTTAGTGTACACTACGGAGAGAAATTAGACTACTGTAGATCGTTAGGATTCTACCTGAGCACATTGTGAGACATGGAATTGATACCTATATTACACTGAAAGTTGAAACTAGCATGGAATTTAGTCATAGAACTAAATTACAGACAAAACGACGTGTATTCTTTCATTTACCCAGATCTTGACTACCAAAGGATGGATTACAAATAGTTTATACCCTACTCCAGTATACCGATTGAGGACTTTTCCCTGCGGATGATAGATTACAATAGATTAACAATAGAATGTTACATATAATACCCTCACCCAGACCATTCTAGAAAGATGATAATCAAGATTAGGACAGTAGAATTTTACATTTAATACCCTCAACCAGATCCTTCTAGAAATGTTGGAACTCAGTAAGAAAACTAAATGACATTATTGGTTAATTTTTTCATATATCGAGGGAACGTTTCTGATCACTCCCCCGTAAGAGACTACAGATACAGATACAGTCTTCGAAAGAGACAGGGAAAAGTACGAAATTATTTTGAGACGATGTGTTTTCGAGAACTCACTAGTTCGGACCAGGGACCAGGTCTTCGATTTAGAAGAAACCTCTAGTACTTAGACTGTGATAGTAGATTTGGTTTTCTTGTCGACTCCAATCCCCGTCCATCTGGGAAGAGTTTTTGTAGGTAACGGTGACTACTACTTCTCTTTGACACACTTCTTCGACTGTCTTTTTTTGTGGTCAAAACTTCCTGAGAAGTAACGAGCCCTACCTAAAATACGACGTCGATGGTGGACTCCCCATGGGACATCTGGTGTGTTAATGTGTCACGGACCTACATTACGGTAGTAGATACTTAAGTGGCCTCGGTGAGTGACTATGGTAATTTTCATAACCGTATGAACGAACTATTCATGTCTTTGAGGTCTGTTTTCCGATAGAGGGTAGTAGTTGACCTTAGTAAGACCGTGATCCCCCTCTTGTACGTGACAGTGACAACTTTTGACGACGTTCACCTTAAGTCACCTTAGGGTCTTTGGAAATGACACGGAAAAACTACATAATTGTGTAGACACTTCTATTGATTTTGTAAACTATTGACTTACTGTAACAGGACTGGAGAGCCCTGTAAAACTCAGTCGAAGTCCACCATCCCTACCCTATAGAAAAGGATATCTAAGGTTCATCCCGACAGAAGGAATGTACAAAAAAGGGAGTTCCCGATCACTGAGGAGTAATTCAGTCAGAATAGTGTAGATTAGTTCTTGTCGTCATGGTTCGTCTACTAAGTTCGGTACAAATGTCTTTCGTTTTTCGGTTTCTTGTTCGGAGAAGGTTGAGAAGAGTTCTTTAAGGAAATCGAGGACTCTTCAGAACGACTTATATAGATATAGATATGATACAGATCTATTATATCTTCCGTTACCGTGGGGTGAGGTCATGAGAACGGATCTTTTAGGGTACCTACCTCCTCGGACCATCCGACGTCAGGTACCCTAGCGCTTTTCAGTCTGTGCTGACTCGCTGAAGTGGAAGTGAAAAGTGAAAGTACGTAACCTCTTCCTTTACCGTTGGGTGAGGTCAGAAGAACGGACCTCTTAGGGTCCCTGCCCCCTCGGACCACCCGACGGCAGATACCCCAGTGTGTCTCAACCTGTGCTGACTTCGGTGAATCGTCGTCGTCGTATGATACAGATATAGATATAGGTATAGGTGTAGGTATAGATATAGATAGATATAGAAAAAGATCTACCAGGTCGTTACTTTTTCTTAAGTAGAACCGGTTCCCCTGACACTTTCCTGATTTTGTCCGTACTACTTTACAGAGGTTAAAGGGGGAAAGAAAGAAGGAAAGGGGAAGGAAGGAAACGAAAGGAAAGGAGAGTAAAAAGAGGGTAGAAAAGGAAGGAAGGAAGGAAAGGAGAGATGGAGGGGGTGGAACGTTTGAAACCGATGTTCCGAACGTTTTTGACAAGAGTCTTTTATGACGAGACAACAAATAACTCTAACGTAGTTAGTGGACTTCGTTAGTGCCATGTGTTGGTCCTTGTTGGTGGTTGACACTGAACATCGATTTTCTTCTTTTGACGACGGATTAGGTTTTGTCGTTCTTGTAGAAAGGACGATGGGATATTTTGAGACTGGAACGAATTTGACAGTGAATGAGAAGTAAACGAGGAACTCTGTACAGTCACCTTATGTAGGTGTTTGGAGATAAACTTAGTGTATAGTAAAACAACATTGTCTAGAATTTGGAAATTAGAGGTGAACTAATAAAATTATTCTCTTTATGTAAGGAACTTTATAAATACTTGTTTCCATAAGTGATATCATGATTAATATCATCTTTATTAATCCCTTCATCAATTTATTAATACGATTTTGTAAAATACCTGATACCTATAAACCCATAGGTATGTTAATTCGAAAAGTAACATGACTTACTATTTCTCGTAAAATTTAAGAAAAATAAGGTTTTCCATCACATTTATGTAATACATATGAATACATACATCCATACATGGATATATCTATCGATATCTATCGATATAGATATAGATGTATGGATGTATGTATGTACGCAAAGACCTCTTTTCCTCTCTTACTTTATGTCATTGTAGAAACGTCACTAAAAGAGACCCGTCTTTCTAAGACCCACCACTTACGTCAGTAGAGTCATGAAGGGGTTTCAAAGATTAACGGTGTTATGTATGTGACTCCTACCTCTCTTAGAGAGTGTCCTCGAGTGTGTTACAGTCCTAAAGGGAAGGTGTCTCAGTTTTAACGTCGTATGTTTAACGGTCATTGCAACCGGGTCCATACTAAATGACGTCCGTACATTTAAAGATTGGAGTCAGAAACCCCTTTCGAAACATAAATCTCTTCTTTCTGGTGTTGTCTTTGCGGCATTTCTTCAAATTGTTTCGTGTCTCTTAAGGTGGTCCTTTCGTCCGGTCTGAGAAGGTGTTTGTACTGGTGTCCCGATGTTTGTGATGAAAACCGATCAAAGATCAGAGGGTTGGTCCCCTCACACGACTCTGCAATTCCTCTCATTTGGTATATTTGATCGACCTCGTTAAATTCGATATGTATCCATGATACGAAGACCAGTCATATCTTACTGTCGTGTTTATCCGTAGGGACATTATAATTACTATCGTTTGTTGGATTCACAAGTTGGATATATCATACTGATTCTCACCCGTTCCTTCTTCGACGATATCCCTATTAGTACGGTTGTACTGTTGTGCAGGGAGTTAGACTCTCCTATCGTTGATTATTTTGTAAACGTCCCTCCCGTTCTTTACCCATACTTATACTCTTATACTCTTCCTATTTCCGTGATTTAGAAGTCGAAAGTATGTCCTATCGGTCATATATGACAAGATAAAGACTGTCATTGACTTTTAATCTCTGTATTTGTTTAAAACATATGTAATCGTTGTACGTCTCCCACCCAATACACTTTTGAGTCTAACAATACTAAATCTCAAAGACTCACTCATTCAGACTCTACCCATGACATTTAGACTTAAAGATTGTTTAAGGGTCCAATACGACTACGACGACCACGTCCACGGAACGTGACTTTTGGTGACTGGATTTCTGTGGTTCTCATCTCAATTTCTATCCTGTTTACACACACACACACACAGGTAAACATAGTAAAAAATCCAAGGTGTATATTCACTATAATACGTCATGAACTGAAAGAGACAGACTGAATAAAGTGATCATATTACAATGGATCCAGATAGGTGCATCTACGTTTATCGTCTTAAAGTGACGACGACACTCGTAATCCTACGTACATAGAAAAACTTAATTACAAAGACATATGTAGACTTTAATTATATTATAACATTTAGTTAATGTAAAAATTTTTCTCTATCCGATTTCTTGGAATGTTTACTCGTCTTTCGCATTTTTCCTTTAACCGTTTTCGTGGTTGGTTTATTTTTTAACTTCTTTTGTGTTCGTATATATCATATTTCGTTATACCACATTATGATACACAGTACAGAATTGATATCATCGTTATATCTCTTTTCTACTTCTCCAATTTTTAAACAGACAAGTAAAAGGGAACACTATAAGACAGAAAAATGAGTCTCTTTTCCTAGACCTTATTTATTAACCGGTATTGAAATAGTGTTACGTTTTTTTTTTTTAGTTTTGTTTTTTGGGGACGAGGTCTGCCCCGAGACTCAGTGATCGGTCCTACTTGAGAGCTACCCTCACTCTCATTGATCTCTACAATTCTTCGGATTTATACCTCGAGTGTCGGTTGGTGTAGGTCTTCAGTTCTATTTCTTCTGTTCGTTTTAGACTCTTCCATTCTCCTTGTGGTCCTTTTTTCACCAAGAGATCTTCGGTCCACTTCTTTTTCAAAGTTCCTCCTTCCTCACTAGTTAACGGAGTTTACGTCGACTCTCCCAGTTCATTCTACTTCTGGTCCCTTTGTCGTAAACCTAAATCGTTGTCCCTCCAGCAAACACTGGGACTATGTTCGTCAAAGTCACCTCTTAATTCTCTCTTTCGGATTCATCTCATACAAATACACTCTTACCCTCCTTTCCTAAACCTTTGTCACTTTTATCTATACGTAAACTTCCTATAAACGGTCTTTCTCCTTCTCTTTTTACCATACCGCCGACCCCCGGAATTCACCTTCTTCAATGTCGTACAGACAAATGACTGTTCTTACTTTCTCTTTTTCTTCCTTTCTCTCCCTCACGCACCCTCTTAAAGATTTCGTTGAAGGAACCCTTTGACAGTTCTAACTCACCCTGGGGTCACGTACTCGTCTCACTTTACCGAAATCTATCTTCGGGACCCTCAAGTAAACTTTTGTACCTGCTTCACGGTTCATAATACTCGTGTCCACCGTACGCTACTACCACCTTCAAACATCTACAAGAAGAGAATAACGGAGATACAAAAATCACTTCACCTTTTGTTTCAGTCACCGTCACTTACTCCTATCCTCTCTCCTACTCTCTCCATACTCCTCTCTCTGTTACATTCTTTCCCAGTAGGTTCTCTCGTTCTCTTACTTACTCGATCCCGTAACCAAGAATTGAGGTCGAAGTACCATATTAATGGACCTCTTTCTATCCCCAGATCAAAGTAAGAAAATGTACACTTATAGGTTAACAGGGTCTCTTTCGTTACCGTGGGGTGAGGTCATGAGAACAGACCTTTTAGGGTATCCGCCTCCTCGGATCATCCGACGTCAGGTACCCCAGCGATCTCCGCCTGCGCTGACTCGCTGAAGTGAAAGGTGAAAGTTCGTAACCTCTTCCTTTACCGTTGGGTGAGGTCACAAGAACGGACCTCTTAGGGTCCCTGCCCCCTCAGACCACCCGACGGCAAATACCCCAGCGTGCCTCAGTCTGTACTGACTTCACTGAGTCGTCGTCGTCAAGTCAAGTCAAGTCAGTGAGTCAGCACAGGCTGAGAAACGCTGGGGTACTTAGCGTCGTACGGTCCGGAGGGACAGGTAGTGGTAGAGGGTCTCAAGTGAGTCTGAGTGCAGGGAGTTCAGACACTACGGTAGGTCGGTAGAGTAGGAACCAGCAGGGGAAGAGGAGGACGGGGGTTAGAGAAGGTCGTAGTCTCAGAAAAGGTTACTCAGTTGTGAAGTGTACTCCACAGGTTTCATGACCTCGAAGTCGAAATCGTAGTAAGGAAGGTTTCTTTAGGGTCCCGACTAGAGGAAGTCTTACCTGACCAACCTAGAGGAACGTCAGGTTCCCTGGGAGTTCTCAGAAGAGGTTGTAGTGTCATGTTTGCACTACGTAGTTAAGAAGCCGCGAGTCGGAAGAAGTGTCAGGTTGAGAGTGTAGGTATGTACTGGTGTCCTTTTTGGTATCGGAACTGATCTACCTGGAATCAACCGTTTCATTACAGAGACGAAAACTTATACGATAGATCCAACCAGTATTGAAAAGAAGGTTCCTCATTTGCAGAAAATTAAAGTACCGACGTTAGTGGTAGACGTCACTAAAACCTCGGGGGTTTTTATTTCAGACTGTGACAGAGATGACAAAGGGGTAGATAAAGGGTACTTCACTACCCTGGTCTACGGTACTAGAAGTAAAAGACTTCCAACTCGAAATTCGGTTGAAAAAGGAGAGGAGAAAGTGAAAGTAGTTCTCCGAAAAATCGAGGAGAAGTGAAAGACGGTATTTCCACCACAGTAGACGTATAGACTCCAATAACTATAAAGAGGACCGTTAGAACTAAGGTCGAACACAAAGAAGGTCAGACCACAAAGAGTACTACATGAGACGTATATTCAATTTATTCGTCCCACTGTTATGTGTCGGAACTGCATGAGGAAAAGGATAAACCTTGGTCAGACAACAAGGTACAGGTCAAGATTGACAACGAAGGACNAGACCATAAGGGTAGAGAAAGTCTTAAAAGGTGTCAAATAACACTAGGTGTGTCAGTTTCCGAAACCGTATCAGTTATTTCGTCTTTATCTACAAAAAGACCTTGAGAGAACGAAAAAGTTACTAGGTCTCCCACAACCGTTAAACTAGAGACCAAGGAGACGGAAAAGCTTTTGGTTGAACTTGTAGTCCTTCAAGTGCCAAGTGCATAACGACTTCGGACCGAACCTCTTAAAACTCGTAATGAAATGATCGTACACTCAACTCACGTTAACACACCATCAAACTCGTAAGAAACCGTAACGGAAAGAAACGCTAACCTCACTTTTGACTGGAAAAGGTCAGGACACCGGTGACGACTCAAAAGGTTTACACAACCGTATAACTCACGTCGTGAAAGTGTCGTAGTAGAAAGTCCTAAACTTTGTCGAGTTGACCTTAACGTAGTGGAGGTGATCGAAACAAGCATCACTGCGAAAGATTCCGGGTGAACTGAAGTGTAAGGTCCTACAGATCGAGATCTACTCACTAGTGTGGTAGCACTAATAGACCCAGCACTTCTAGAAAAAACATGTCAAGAAGGGACATAAGAACGGTGGAGAAGAATTATAGAAGACGAAGACAATCCAGGTATGGTAAAGACAGGAAATAGCTCGGGTAGAAACGTACTTTACAAGGGAACCATAGAGATTAAAAGAACTTTTCTAGAGATCAGAAAGGGTAAGACAAGGAAAGGAGCTAAAGAAACGTAACTAGCGACTTCTTCCGAAAGAATAGAGAAGAACGATAAGAAACTTTGATTTGAGACGTAAGTCTACGAATATAGAAAGGAAAAGAGGAAACGAAAAACGGAGAGAAGGAAAGTGTCGATAAATATTCCGGAGGGGTCTGTCGGTAAAACGAAAAAAGTAAAGAAAAGGTACGCCTACCAGAACTAGGGACAGAGGACATGTTACAGTGTTTGGAGTACGGTATCAAGTAGTCCGTGAGATAGATAGTCTAGATCCGGGAATTTAGATAAAGAGAGAAGGTGACATATTAGTATTCCCTAAACTAAATCCAGAATGGACTTACCAGATCACCAAAAGGGATGAAAGAAGTTAAATTCAGACTTAAACCGTTATTCCTCAAGTACTAGACTCAGTGTCAGTCGAGGACCAGAACAAAAACAACTGACATATCTCGAAGAGGTAGAAACCGACGTTTCTTATATTAGTCAGACTAAAGCCACAACTGGTAGACCACTACAGGTACACGTCTCAGAAGAGAACACAACAACCTTCTCCCACAAACGATACTGGTCACGTAAAAGAACCGTTTTGAGAATAATCAGAAACGGGACGGAGTAAGACGTAAGGTTCCGGTTTAAACGGACAATGAGGTCCACAAAGAACTGAAGGATGAAAACGTAAGGTCAGGGGATCTTACTTTTCCTGTAGAAAAAACCCACAATCAAGATGTTCCAGAACATCCAGAAGTATTTTGGCAAGTTGAAGTCGAAGAAGTCGCAAGGACCAACCCCGTAACTGAACCTATTGACACTATAACTTACCAAACGGAACCTCTACTTGTCTCTAGTAAGACAGCAAAAACTCTAACGTAGGTTCATGACGTAAAGCCTGAGAACAACTGGTACTACCGATGAGGTAAAGAAGACTCCCTAAGGACGGGCGTCATCATCTACATTACCAGTAGACTCAATTTAAGTGGGTAAGGTCAGGTAAAATCAAGCGACTAAGGATCTTACAGCTGCAAGTGAGAAAGGTAGAGGACCAACTGGTGAAGGTTAAACGGAACTAAGTACCTGGACTGTAAGGTCCAAGGATACGTTATAACGAGAAATGTCATAACCTAGAACGAACATAGTGGTCAGTGTAGGTGTTGGCCCACAACAAAAACGAAACCGAGGTAGGGAAGTAAGAAAGACCTCAATAAAGAGGTGACTAGAGGTCATCGTATAACCCGTGGATTACTGGACCCCTCAAGGAGAAAACCATAGGATAGTAAAACGGAAAAGGATGAGAAGTACCCCAAGAGTTCCGTTCTTATGACTTCACCGAACGGTAAGGGAAGAGGTCACCTGGTGTAAGACAGTCCGGAGAGGTGGTACTGGGCGGGCAGAACCCAACGGGGCGTCCGTACCGAACCAAAGTAACTCAATCTGTTCCGACACCAGGATCACACTAATCTAACTGATCGAAAGACACTCGTCGTCGTCGTCGTAGGTTAAAAGGGTCGTGGTAAATAACTTCTTAGTGATGAGGTAATTTACAAGTTACTTATAAGAACCGAGGGAAGAGTTTATCATCAACTGGTGACTTGAGCACCACTATTACTAAAGTGACATCGATATTTAGTTCAGTAATACGACCTATGATATGTAAATATGTCACGACATACAGTTTATATAGAGTTATTTTGTCTTGTTTCTATTTTAAAAATTTTTAGTTTATGGTTTTTTGTTTGTTTTCTTAGTGGACCTCTCGACAATTACCAAACATTATGGTTAATTTACGTCTGAAAGATCTGTGTCTAAGTGTCATAACCATAATGATTTTCGAGAATATAGAATAAGATTATAAGTCGGTGCTAACCTTTCTAGACCTGATCCTTTCACATCATAATAAAAGTCTGTTGAAATTTCTGGGTGAACTCTAAGTACCAGTACCTAAAGTCTACTATGGTAAGTAGTACCAAAGAGATCGATGTAAGTTGACCCGTAACCTCCCGATGTCCAAAATTCATCCATACCTCTACTAGACTGTCTTTACCTTGAAACCATACTCTATCTCCCACCCGTTGTACCCCTCCCTCTAAACTCCAATATATATGTATCCTCTCCATAAAATTATTAACTAGACTTTGACCCATTCCTCCCTTTGTTCCTGTATTTTTCACACTTCTTGTCATTTTTAAACGTCCCGATTACCTCTCATCCAGGGTAACCCCCAACAGCTTGACAGTCAAAGTCCCATGAACCCTTCACCCAACCTCTCTCCTTCATAAATAACCCTGTAACGTTACGAACTTTAACTATACTAAAAGTCAATAACTAATGTCTCAGGTCCCGTCATGAAAGTTATCTCACTATTAAGGGTTGGGATCACGTACAAAACCTTTACACATACCCGTCAAAACTTACGGTTTTCTATCCACACCCCAATCCCCCCTTAACGGAGCACCAGGTCACCAGTACCGTTCCTAGTACCCAAGTTAGGAACTAGCCCCTTGATTCTAGGACATACGACACGTCACACTGGTTTTTGGTTTTTTTAATTTTTTAATCTCTCACCTCCAGACTCTGGTATTGGTTAGAGATTTTTTCTTTTTTCTTTTTTTCTACCCTCCCTTAATGACCACAAGTTCTAGTCCCTACACGTCTTGTAGGGAATTCACCTTCTATTGTGTCAGCAGTTTATCGAATGACTTATGTTCAACTTCACTTTTTCGGTAAATTTTAGTAGGGTTCCATCTTTGTTTGAGGTAAAACACATATTGGTGTTTAGTATCAAATGTGTCAAAGTTATACCTGACTGTAAAGATATAATATATACTTTACTAGTACATTTAGCTCCTTTGTAACATAACATAAATAAGAAAGTGTCAAAGTGGTTATTGACACATGAGCAAGTCTTTTAGTATAGAGAGTTTCCGTTGACGTTGTACACCGTAACATGACCTCATCGGTCATGTTATGTGGACTAAACTATACTAAACCTTAAGTGTCCTTAAAACACTTATCCCTCTCCTTATTTACGTAAACCGGGAGTAAAGTGTAACCCATTTTATGTCATAGATGGAGTATCACAGGAACACCCATATATAATAAAGGTTTGGTTAGTTGTAAAAATTGTCAGGAACCGTTTATCCTTCTGAATCCGTCCACAATCGACAATAAATATAATAGTAGTAGTGACAGAAACATCAGTAATAATAAGATCTCTAGGTCTTCAATGTCCAATAAAACTTCAAACACCGTCTATGATAGAGGTTCTACTCTGTTGAAGAAAAAGATAAATAAACAAAGAGTGGGGAGAACTTGTCGTTTCTCCGTTCGGACTCATAGTCGACCACGGAGAATGTATCTTTTACATATTTCTCCGGACTACAGTTCTACTATGTCCCCCTTCACGGGTCTTTCTTCTCGTATTTTGTCCGTACTTTGTACTTTTCAGGGGAGACAAGTGACAACATGTAAGACTCTTACGAGTCTAAAATAAATAGAACCTTAAGTGTAGCAAGATAAAGGAAGGAGTCCAAAAGAACGTATGTTTAAAAGGGTACTTTTCAGACAAGAACACGTTTCTTATAAAATGAGTTTGGGGGAACAAAAGGACCTCTTGGAGATGGGAAGGAAGTTCGGGTTTAACTTCTACTATAACCAATTTTCTCTTCTCATTGTTGGAGACCCTTTAATAGATAAAGAATTTTCATTACTCTTTTGACCGTTATTTTAACGTTCGAAAGACCATAAAATTGAACGGGACAAAGGTAAGGCAGGGGTCGAAGTACCGTTGAAACTCTTTGTTATCGGACTTTGACGTCACTTGTGGTTGTCGGACCATCGACGGTCTCTCTTGTCTTGTCCTGACCTTAAGGTAGTTTCTGGGTAAGGGTCTTTTGACAATAATAAACTGGACAGACCACTAAGGGACCTTCGGGGCCACCTGTTAGTGAGTGTTCCAACAGAAATAAACCAGACTGAGTCTCGAGTGGGTTACCCTTTGTTTAAAAGGGGTCCCTGTTAACAGTTTTTGACAATCTCCGTTATCCTGGTGTTGACGGAGGTCGTCATCTATTTGTCTACCTCTTCTGTCATCCTATTGGTTTTACAATTTTCCTTTTAATCTCTTATATATACAGGTACATCTCGAAAGTATTCGAAGGTATATAAGGACCCCTACATCTTCCGACACGTATTCTAACATGGGTACTAGTTCTTTCTGTACTTTTCCGACATTCGACAGAATAAGTCCGACTGGAACTTCGAGGAACGTTCCTCTTTCACCTCCGATTCCGTCCTAACGGTTACTTCCCAACACTGACTTCCCAACTTCCATTCAGGATTATCCATGTGTCTCGGGGTACCGTGTGACCCTTTGAATGACTAAGGTCCATAAATTCCTTGAGTAGAAACAGACAGGTTAACAATTACCTGGTGACTGATTGGTTAGTTTCGGAAAACACCGGTGTATACTGTTTCTTATGTCTGAAATGCATTAATAAAGTCTTTTAACAATATGTTTATCTTGATATTGTTATTGTCACTGTTTTTGACCCCACCCTGACTCCTAGTCTGTATACTAAAAGTACCAACGGTATTATATAATATGTTTTATACATCAAAAGTTCCCTTTTTTTCTTCGAGTCCTCTGTATGTTTTATATACTTTTGTTTAAGGTTTGTGTCCTTTTTCTGTATGAGTTATCTTTGGTAATGACTCCTTCGGATCTGTAACCGGAATGATCGGTTTCAGAAATCAGAAGATAAAATCGTACATCTTTAGAGATTTTAGTAGATAAAATTGTATACGTTTTTCTTTTTGACTACCTTTCTCTCACTGGACTTAGAGACCTGTTCCACTGACCACTTCCTGAAAGAGACGGTTTCGGTCGTACATTTTTGACCTTCTCTACGGTTGAAGAGGTTTACTCGTCTGTGGTTGTACTCCTGTGTTTCTAGTGTTTATTAGTCCCTTTGTACTGTCCTTTGCTTATGTCGAGGTTATAGACTGGAATTCCTTTATCTCTTACTACTTGACGGACTGTTTCATAAGTCTTATTAGGAGAATTTCTTTAAGTCACTTGACTTTGTTTTGTGTCTAAAAATTTTTGATTTACTTTAATCCTTTTATTATGTATTTGTTTTACTCTCCAAGTTGTCTCTTTAGTTTTAGTTTTGGTAATTTTATTGTGGTTTGTCTTCAGGTTCTCAATTTCTCATGTTACTACCTTGACTTCTTACGTTATCTCTTGAAGTTGTCGTCTGAGTTGGTTCGTCTTCTTTTTCGGTCACTAGAGTTTCTGTCCAATAGACTTTAATAGTTCGGTCTCCTTCGTTTTTCTTTTTTTCTCTTTCTTTGACCGTTTCTATCGGATTCAGTTAATAACCTATGGTAATTCTCTTTGTTAGGTACGTATTGACCTCAGGACCTTCCTCTCTTTTCCTTCTTTCCTCGTCTGTCAAATAAATTTCTTTGTTACGACTCTTGAAGAGTTTAGACCCCTCTCTAGACCCGTAGATTCAAATACTTAGAGTATTCAGGGGGTTTTTCTGAGTTAGACTTTTCTATGAGAGGTTCTGTATAATATTATTCTTACAGACTTTAGTTTCTGTTCTCTTTTTAGAACTTTCTTCTTTCTCTCTTTTATTAGAAGTGTACTTCCCTTGTGGGTATTCCGATAGTCAACCCCAAAGAGTCGTCTTTTGAACGTCTGGTCCTCTCTGACCCTTCCATATAAATTTCACGATTTCTTTTTGTGACGGTTTATTCTTATGGGATGGGTCTTTTTAGTAAGGAGTCTCTACTTCTTCTCTATTTCGGAAAGGGTCTGTCTGTTTTTGACGTCCACATATGGGGTGCTGATCTGGACGGGACATTCTTTGTGTTTTCCCTCAAAAAGTTTGACTTTGTTGTCCTACGATTAATCATTGTACTGTTGAATACTTTTTCGTATTTTGAGTGACATCTCCATTCTTATATCAGTTTAAGTCTTCGGATTATGACATTACCCCGAGGTGACCACCGAGTCGTTTGTTCTTACACGAATGATTACGTCCTCTATACGCAAGTTAGGGACCTAGCCCTTCTAGGGTACCTCTTCCTGTACCGTTGGGTGAGGTCATAGGAACGGATCTTTTCGGGTACCTGTCTCCTCAGATCGCCTGACGTCAGGTATACCAACTTTTTCGTAACCTGTGCTGAAACACTGATTGGTGGTGATTGTTGTTTATGACATTATGACCACGTGTTTAGTGAAATTTGAGATCATATCTTCAATTTTCCGTTTGTATAGTTTCTATACTTTTAGATGATATTGAACAGCTACCTATCTGGTGGTATATACTTTCTACATTTGACACTGTAGTTATTGTATTTTACAACCGACCCTCTCCACCCACACCCTCTCTTCAACTTCGTATCACAAAAACATACACTATCTTCAATTGAACGATCTCTGAATTTCAACTAACAGTGTAGATACTCTACAGATAGTTCTCCGAGAAATCAAGGAGAAGTGAAAGACGGTAATATCAACATAGTGGACGTATAGACTCCAACAACTATAAAGGGGGTCGTTAGAACTAAGGTCGAACACTAAGTGGGTCGGACCGAAAGACGTACTACGTTAGATGTATATTCGATTTATTCATCCCACTGTCATATGTTAGAAAAGTGTGAGGGGAGGATTAAAACTTGGTCAGTCAACGAGGTACAAGTCAAGATTGACAACGTGGAACTGGGGCGTATGTCCAAAGAGTCCTCTGTCCATTCTGCTAGACCATGAGACAGGGAAATTCTTAAAAGGTGTCAAACAACATTAGGTATGTGAAATCGCATAAGTTACTTCGTCTTCATCTAAAAAAAAAAAAGGACCTTAAGGGAACGAAAGACGTACTAGGTTGTTTACAACCGGTAGACTAGAGACCTAGGAGACGGAGAAACTTTGGGTCAAACATGTAGACCTTCAAGAACCAACTTCGGATTCAAACTTCCTAAAACTCGTATTGGAACGATCTTTCACTTTACTCGAGTTAACATACCGTCAAATTTATACGAAACCGTAAGGGGAAGGAACCCTAACCTTACCTTTCACTGGAAAAGATCAGAACATCGGTGATGTCTCAAAAGGGTTCAACGATTGGATAACTCACGTCACGAAATCTTCGTTGTAGAAAATCCTAAAATTTATCGAGGGTCGACCTTAAGACAGTGGAGGTGATCGAAACAAGCATCATTACGGGTGAACTGATTCTAGGTGAACTGACCTGCAAGGTCCTACAGACCGAGATCCACTCACGGGTGTGGTAGTACCAAAAGGTTCAGTAATTCTGGAAAAGACATATCAAGAAGACACATAAGAACGGAGGAGAAGAATTAGAGGAGACGAAGACAATCCAGGAATGGTAAAGACAGAAAATAACACGGGTAGGAACGAACTTTACCAGGGACCTATAGAGGTAAAAAGGACTTCTCTAGAGATCAGAAAGGATAAGATAACAAAAGGAGATAAAGTAACGTAACAAGTAAATTCTTCCGGAAGTATAGGGAGAAACGAGAAGAGACCTTTAGACGTAAGTCAATCCATATTGAAAGGGAAAGAGGGAAGGACAAGTGGAGAGAACTAAGGAGTCGATAAACATTTCGGAGGAGTCTGTTGGTGAAACGATAAAAAGAAAAAGAAACCCTACCAAAACCAGTGACTGAGGATATGTTACTTACAATATTTGAAGACAGGGATCAAGAAGTCCGTGAGACGGATGGTCTGGGTTAGGGAACCTAGATAGTGTGTATACGTGGGTACGTACGTGTGTACCTGTATGTGTGTAGAGGAGGACACTCTCGTGGAGTGTTGGCGTTGATTGACATCTTGTTGGTAACTGTCCTCCTACGACTTAGGTGGTCTTCTCTATGAGGTGTAGGTTTCTGTTTCTTCTTCGGCGTGGTTCTACCATCCTCCCCACGTTGGAACTCATTTTCGTTTAGACTATGGGTGACCCAGCCACTAAGTGTTTGACCTTTTGTCATTATGGTTTCTTTAAGAGTGTGACAACAGTTTCAAGACTCGGGGTGTAGGTCGAAGGGTCGGACCCCCAGGACGTTTCCCGGATCCTTAGGGGTCCCTTAGACTCAGACTTCCGGTCGTCCTAAACTGACGTCATGAAGTTGTCCTGACCCCTTTTGTCTGAGACAAGAACCTCGTGTGTATGTTTTAGGACACACGTGATCCTGGTCCTTTTCCTCGTCACTGGGGTCTCCTCTGACTTGGTCTGGATGGACGATTACAACCTTCCAGAGGGCGTCTCCATACCCAGTCGTAACCGAGTGGTGGTCCTGACCCCGGGACCGTCGTCGTCAGGACCGTCACGGGGAACTGTCTTCGGGAGAACCTCCAGTTGTAGTCGGGATGTATCTCGGACATCTGAGGTCCCGACCCAGTGGAGTCCTGTTTGTTGGTTTTCCCTCCCTCGTGTCGAGGTGGGTAGTCGTGTCGTCTGTTAACTTAATTTCAAAATGACTCGTGCCGGGACAAGTGATCTCGTTCCAGGACAAAAAAGGGTAACGTTCAGTGAGGGTAGTCCTTCAACTCTCATGCAACCTCTCGTTCCTCTAGTTTGGTCAGTTAGGATTTCCTTTAGTTGGGACTTATAAATAACCTTCATGACTACGACTTCGACTTCAAGGTTATGAGACCGGTGGACTAGACTTCTCGACTGAGTAACCTTTTCTGGAACTACGACCCTCTCTAACTCCCGTCCTCCTCTTCCCCTTTGTCCTACTCTACTAACCTACCATAGTGGTTGACTTACCTGTACTCAAACTCGTTTGACGTCCTCTGCCACTTCCTGTCTTCGGACCGTGCGACGTCAGGTACCCCAGTGTTTCTCAACCTGCACTGACTCCCTGACTTGTTGTCGTTAAATAGGAGTACGTGGTCTTCCTTCTGTCTCCTTTGTTCTTCTTGATGTCAGGGTGTCCGAGTACTTCCTTTTGACGTTAGTGTCTTTCAATTAGTTTTACTTTTCCGTTTCTTAATGTAGGGTCCACTTCCATGTTCTGTTTTGGTGTACTTTTTGTTGATTGACCTCACCTCTTTCGGTTGGAAGGTCTTTTTTTTAAGTCCTATTACAATCGCTCCTACTGGGTCCTAGAGTCTTTTTCTTAACTGTTCTACGTTCTTTACAAATGGTTTCTGGATCTTCTTGATTTCTTGTTTTGTCGTCTTCTTGGTATGTGACCTTCCTTAGTTGTCGTCTTATCGACTCCGTCTTCTTACCTATTCACTGGACCTTCTGTTTTACCACCTTTACTAACGACGTTTTACCTCATTTCTTTTTACTTACTCTTCTTTACTTCTGTCGGAATCTCTGGAGACCCTTTTGTAACTTACGTGGTTATAAGTATTATATCCCCAAGGTCTACCTCTTCTCTACCTTTCCTGGACTCTTTTATAAACTTCTCTATTATCAACTTTTTAAGGGATCGTACCCTTTCCTTTATCAGTTAGTTCAGGTACTTCGTGTCTCTCAAGGTCCGTCCTATTTGGGTTCCTCTTTATGTTGTTCTGTGTATCATTAGTGTGACTGTCTTAAATTTCTGTTTCTATTTTATAATTTTCGTTGTTCCCTTTTTACTGTTTGTTGTATGTTCGTTTGAGGGTAGTCCGATAGTCGACTACACAGTTGTCTTTAACATGTTCGGTCTTCCCTTACCGTACTATATAAATTTCACTACTTTTCCTTCTTGGATGTTGGTTCTTATGAGATGGGTCGTTCTGAGAGGAAGTCTAAAGTACCTCTTTAGATTTCGAAATGTCTGTTCGTCTTCAATCCTCTTAAGTGGCGGTGGTTTGATCTGAATGTTGTTTACGATTTCCTTGAAGAAAGAGATACGTTCTTGTTGTACTCTTCCATTTCTAGACATATTTTATTTGATGGTAATCCCACCACAGTAGACTTATAGACTTATAGACTCCAATAACGATAAGGAGGGTCGTTAGAACTAAGGCCGAACTCGAAGTAGGTTGGGTCGTAAAACGTACTACATGAGACGTATCTCAAATTTATTCGACCCACTGTCATCTATTGGAACTACATGAGGAAAGGGTTAAAACTTGGTCAGACAACAAGACACAGACCAAGGTCGACATCGACCAAAGAGTTCTCCGTCCGTTCCACCAGACCATAAGGGTAGAGAAAGTCTTAAAAGGGGTCAAACAACACTAGGTGTGTCAATTTCCGAAATCACATCAGTTACTTCGTCTTCATATACGTAAAGACTTTAAGTGAACGAAAAAGACACTAGGTTGCCTACAACCGTTAAACTAGAGACCAAGGAGACGTAAAAGTTTTAGATCGAAGATGCAGACCTTCAACCCATACCCTAATTGTCTTCGTCTTCTATAATTCTCCACCTTTTTTATGTGTCTTTTTGATATGGTTTTTTTTAAAGTTACTGCGCCTATAGTCATTTACTGGGTACCACAACACCAGTGAGTAGATCTCGGTCTATGGGACCTCACACTTCAGTTCACCCGGAATCCTTCGTAATGCTGGTTGTTTCGATCACCTCCACTACCTTAAGGTCGACTCGATAAAGTTTAGGATTTTCCACTACGACAATTTGACGATGTCAGTTATACATTGTACCTACCTGGATCTCGTATAATATAGTGAACTGAAGTTTTAGGTCCTACAGACCGAGATCCACTCACTGGTGTGGTAGTACTGATAGACCTAGTAATCCTCGAAAAATATATCAAGAAGATTTACAACTCGAAATTCGGTTGAAAAAGTGAGAGGAAAAGGGGTAGTGAAGTACCCTTTATCTACCCCTTTGTCACCTTTGTCACAGTCTGAAATAAAAAACCCCCGAGGTTTTAGAGACGTCTACCGCTGACATCGGTACTTTAATTTTCTGCGAATGAGGAACCTTCTTTTCATCTTTCTCATTCTCTTGCTTTTCTGTATTTCTCTGCACATATACCATCTCCTTGGATTGACTACCCAAAGCAATCTATAGATTCAAGGCATTCCTTATCAAATTAGCAATGGCAGTTTTCTAAGAATTATAATACTTTTTAGAAATGTGTACGGGAGCACCAAAGACCCTGAATAGACACAGTACTCTTGGGAAAGAAAATTGGAGCTGGAGAAATCAGGCCCCATAACTTTAGAGTCCAGGACAAAGCTACATTAATCAAAACAGCATGATATTGGCCTCAAAACAGAAGTATAGACCAATGGAACAGGATAAAAAATCCAGAGATAAACCCATGGACCTCTGGTCACCTAATCTATGACAAATGGAGCAGGAATTAACAATGAAGAAAATAATATCTCTTCAATAAATGGTGATGGGGAATCTGGACACCTACATGTAAAAGAATGAAATAAGGACACTCCTTAACATGCTACACAAGGATAAAGTCAAAGTGGATTAAAGACTTACATGTATGACCAGATACTACAAAATTCTTAGAGAAAAACATAGGCACGGCACTCTCTGACATAAATTACAGCAAGATCTTTTTTGACCCACATCCTAGAGTAAAGAGAATAAAAATAAATTTTGATTAGTGAGATCTGATTAAGCTTAAAAAACCTTTGCAGAGCAAAGGAAACCATAAGCAAAATGAAAAGACAGCCCTCAGAATGGGAGAAAATCCTTGCAACAAAGCTACCGAAAATGGATTAACCTCCAAAATATACAAACATCTCCTGCAACTGAATACCCAGCCCCGCCAAAAATGGATGAAAGATCTAAATAGACCTTTCTTGAAGAAAAATATACAAATGGCAAAATACCACATGAAAAAGTGCTCAACGTCACTAATTACTAGAGAAATGCAAATCAAAACTACAAAGTATCACCTCACACTGGTCAGAATGGCTATCATCCAAAAATTTACAAACAATAAGTCCTACAGAGGGTGTGGAGGAAAGGGAATCCTTCCACATAGTTGATGGGAATGCAAACTGGTGCAGTCCCTGCTGGAACACAGTGTGGCGATTCCTCTAAAAACTAAAAACAGAACTACTGTATGATCTAGCAAATCCACTTGTGGGTATATATGGAAGAAAAAAAAGTGAAACGCTATTTTGAAAAGGTTCATGTACCCAAATGTTCATAGCAGCACTATTTACAATAGCCAAGGAATCAATGCAATCCAAGGGCCCAACGACAGATGATTGATGATTGGAGAGGGTAGCCATGTTGTCAGTGTAGAAAGTCTCTGAGCTCACTGCCTCTTATGAGCACACCAAAATCACAACTATCTGCAGAACAACAATTAATGAAATGGACTGGAGCCTTCCAGAAAATATCTTCTACAACAAGAGACAAAGAAGTAACCACAAGGGGATGCATAGGAGGGGTGAACTGGCAATATTATCAAATCCCGTATGTCCCAAGAGGGCAACCCTCAAACTGGACAATAACAACAATATATTGCAGAGTTTTCCCCACAGGACAGAGAGTTCTGAGCGCCCCCATCAGGCTCCCCAGCCCAGGGGTTCATCACTGGAAAGATGAGATTAAAATAAAATCTGGTTTTGAAGGCCACTGGGGTTTAATTGCAGGACCCCACAGGACTGGGAGAAATAAAGACCTTACCCTTAAAAGGTGCACACAAAATCTTATGCACATTGGGACCTAGGGCAAAAGCAGTAATTTGGCAGGAGCCTAGGCCAGAACTACCTGCTTCTCTTGGGGAGTCTCCTGGAGAGGCAGGGTTCAGCTATGGCTCACCCTTCGGACATGGACACTGGTGACAGACATATTTAGGAACAGTTAACTACTTGAACACTGAAGCTGGTGGCTTCCACCTTCACCTTGATTCATTAGCTCCAAGACCTAGTCCCACCCAGTAGCCTGTAGGCAACAGTGATGGTCCACATCAGGCCAAAACACAAACTGAAGGGGACACAATCCCTCATCAGCAGAGAGGATGTCTAAAGACTTCCTGTACCCGTAGTGTCATCTAAACATGCCCCAAGGCACGGCCTTGCCCTCCACAGGGCTAAGACCCAGTTCCACTCATCAGTGGACAGGCATTGGCCCTTTGTTCCAGGAAGCCTGCACTAGCCTCTAGAGCATCCACACCCACAAAGGAGCAGACACCAGAAACAAGAAAATTACGATCCTGCATACTGAGTCTGACAATAGTAGGCCAGACCATAACCTGGGGACAGCTGGGTCCTGGCTCTGTCCACTATCAGGCCAACACAAAGTGTAGGACTTCCTGGACCCCAAATCCCACTCTGTCAGGACTCCCTCGTCCAGTAAAGATTTGAAATGAGTTCTGAGATCCCTGGACCTATAACCAGACTCCTGCCTGCCAGTAGTCCAATACAGTCCTCAGGATATGACTTCACTTGCCCTTGGGTGGAAACAACCCTAAAGTCTTTGGGATCCTGATTCCATTCACCAGCGAGTCAGCACTAGCCCCAGAGCCACCTTGGGTTCTACAGCCAAGCACTTGTGACCAAGTTCTGATGAATAGCAACAGCACCACCTGCACAAAACAGGCCCTCATAACCAACAGGACTTGGGGTCAACCAAGCCTACCAGACCATCTATGTAGTCAGCCTGCGATAACAGAAGGACATGTGCAGCCCCATTAGGGGGAACCCCTAGATCATAAAACATGAGTGCTCAGAGGGGAGTACATGGCTGAGACATGTAAGACTTCTCCTACATAAGGCCACTTCTCCAAGATCAAGAAATGTTGCTACTTACCACATATATGAAAACACAAATAGCAACTTGGGCAAAATGAGGCAGCAGAAGAATATGTTCCAGATGAAGGAAAAATATAAAACCCCAGAAGAAGGACTAAGTGAAGTGGAGATAGGCAGTCTACATGAAAAAGAGTTCACAGTAATGACAATAAGATAACAAAAGAATTCAGAAGAATGAATGCAAAGGATAAGAAGTTACAAGTTTTTTTTTTTTACTTTTTTCCCAGATTACTTTAATTATTTTTCTTGCCTCATCCCACTAGCTACAACCACACTATTTGTTGTGAGAGTCAACATCCTAGGTTGGTTAGAAAATATAAAGAACAACCAAGCAGAGATAAAGAATACAATAAGTGAAATAAAAAATACCTTAGGAATTTTTTACATACCTACTGTAGGAATCAACAGTAGACTAAATGTTGCAGAATGGATCAGTGTGCTGGAAGACAGAGTACTGAAAATCACTGCTGCTGGATGACAACAACAAAAAAGGACGAAAAGAAATGAGGGCACTTTAATAGACCTCTGGAATAGTGCACTAATATTCACATTATTCAAGCCCCAGAAGGCAAAGAGAGACAAAAGGCCTGAGAAAATAATTGAAGAGATAATAACTGAAAACTTTCATAACATGAGGAAGGAAAAAGTCACCCAAGTCCATGAGTTGCAGGAAGTCCCTTAGAGGATTATCCAAAAGAGAATCACACCAAGACAAATTGTAATCAAAATGAAAAACATTAAAGATAAAGAGAAAATGTTAAAAGATGCAAGGGGAATGCAAGAAATAAGAAATAAGGAATTTCCCATAAGGCTATCACCTGATTTTTCAGCTGAAACTCTGCAAGCCAGACGAGAGTGGCCCTATACATTTAAACTGAGGAAAGAGAAAACCACCACCTAGAATACAACCGAGAATTACTCTCCTGAGCAAGGCTCTTGTTCAGATTTGATGGAGAAATCAAAAGCTTTATAGACAAGCAAAACCTAAAAGAATTCACCGCCACTAAACCAGATTTACAACAAACGGTAAAGGAACGTCTCTAAGAAAAAAGAAAAGGCCACAACTGGAAACAATTAGGAAATGAAAAAGCTCACTGATAAAGACAAACATATGGTAAAGGTCGGCAATCATCCACACAAAGTTGGTAGGAAGGTTAAAAGGAATTGAAAAAAAAAAGAGTAAAATTTACTGTCTCCCCACTAAGCAGTTACTGCTACTGCTACTAGGTCACTTCAGTCGTGTCCGACTCTGTGCAACCCCAGAGACAGCAGCCCACCAGGCTCCTCTGTCCCTGGGATTCTCCAGGCAAGAATATTGGAGTGGGTTGCCACTTCCTCCTCCAATGCACGAAAGTGAAAAGTGAAAGTGAAGTCGCTCAGTCATGTCAGACTCTTCGCGACCCCATGGACTGTAGCCTACCAGGCTCCTCCGTCCATGGGATTTTCCAGGCAAGAGTACTGGAGTGGGTTGCCATTGCCTTCTCCAAGTAAGCAGTTAAGGTATCCACAAAGCAGTTAGATGCAAAATATGACTTCAAAAATAGTCATCATGAGGGGAGGAGAGTACAAACGCAGGGTTTCTAAAATGTGTTTAAAATTAAAGAGATCAGCAAATTAAAACAATCATGTGTGTATATATATATATATGGACTGATATAAAAAAGCCTCATGATAACTGGAAGCTGAAAATATATAATAGATATAAACACAAAAAAGTAATAGAAACATAACACTAATTAGAGTCATCAAACCAAAAGAGAAGAGAACAAAAGACCAAAAAGGAAAACAAATCCCAAACAATTAACAAAATGGCAAGAAAAACACACTTATCTATAATTACCTTAGATATAAATGGATTAAATGCTCCAAGCAAAGACAGAATGGCTGACTGGATCAGAAACTAGACCTGGATATAAACTGCCTACAAGAAACTTACTTCAGATCTAGAGGCACATACAGGCTGAAAGTGAGGTGATTGAAAAAGGTATTCCAACAAATGGAAATTTTTAAAAAATTAATTGGAGAAGCCATGCTTATATCAGGCAATATGTACTTTAGACTGCTACAAGAGGCAAAGAAGGACACTACATAATGTTCAAAGCATGAATCCAACAAGAAGATATAACAATTGCAAATATATACACCCAAAAAGGAGCACCTCAATATATGAGACAAATACTAACAGAAATAAAAGGAAAAATCAACGCTAACACAATCATACTAAGACACTCTAACACCCCACTTACATCAACCCCACATCATCCAGACAGAAAATGAATAAGAAAACACATTACATATTAAATGCTCTTAATTTTATCTTAATTTATATATATATATATATTTATTTATATGCTGCTAAGTCGCTTCAGTCGTGTCCGACTCTGTGCGACCCCAGAGACGGCAGCCCATCCAGCTCCCCCGTCCCTGGAATTCTCCAGGCAAGAACACTGGAGTGGGTTGCCGTTTCCTTCTCCAATGCATGAAAATGAAAAGTGAAAGTGAAGTCGCTCAGTCCTGTCTGACTCTTAGTGACCCCATGGACTGCAACCTACCAGGCTCCTCCATCCATGGGATTCTCCAGGCAAGAGTACTGGAGTGGGGTACCACTGCCTTCTCCAATAACACACACACACACATATATATATACACACACACACACACACACACAGAGAGAGAGAGAGAGAGACAGAGCGCATTCCATCTGAAAGCAAGAGATTACACATTCTTTTTTATATGAACATGAACCATTCTCTGTAAGAGATCACAAGCTAGGCCACAAGAAAGCCTCAGTAAATTTAAGAAAAATTTAATCATACAAACATCTTTTCTTACCACAGACCTCTGAGACGAGAAATCAACTACCAAAACAAACAAACAACAACAACAACAAATGAGAAAATCCAACAAAATCACATGAAGGCTAAAAAAATTATGTTACAAAACACCCAGTGGATCATTGAAGCGATTAAAGAGGAAACTAAAAAATATCTAGAGACAACTGAAAATGGAAACATGGCAATCCAAAATATATGGGACATAGCAGAAACAGTTCCATTATGGAAGTTTTTAGTGACACAAACTTACCTCAGGAGACAAAAATAATCTAATATAAAAAACCAAACCTTACAACTAGACCAACTAGAGAAAGAAGAGCAAACAAAACCCAAAGATAGTAGAAAGAAAGAAATCATAAAGATCAGAGCAGAAATAAATGAACTAGAAGCTAAAAAAAGAAGCCAGTAGAAAAGGTCAATAACACTAAAAGCTGGTTCTTTGAAAACATAAATAAAATTGATAAACGTTGAGCCAGACACATGAAGAAAAAAGGGAGAGGGCCCACATCAATAAAATCAGAAATAGAAAAGAAGCTACAACCAAAACTACAAAATACAAAGGATGATAAGACACCACAATGAGCAACTATACACCAATAAAATGGACAACATAGAAGAGGAAGACAAAGTCTTAGAAAGGTACTATCTCCTAAGACTGAACCACGAAGAAATAGATAATAAAAACACACCAGTTACCAATACTAAAATTGAATCAGTAATTTAAAATTCTCACAAAACAAGGACCCAGGCTTCAAAGGTGAATTCTATCAAGCATTTAGAGAAGATTTGATATTGATCCATCTGAAACCATTCCAAAAAATTGCAGAGGAAGATATTCTCAACAAAATACTCGTCAAGCAAATTCAATAATGCATTAAAAAATATCATACATCATGACCAAGTAGGATTTGTCCCAGGGGTGCAAGGAATTTTCAATATCCACACACACACACAAATCACTGTGATATACCACCACAGCAACAAATTGAAGAGTAAAAGCCCTATGATCATCTCAGTATCTGCAGAAAAAGCTTTGAACAAAATTCAACATCCATTTATGATAAAACCTCTCTAGAACATATATCAACAACACATTAAAAGAATTATACACCATGATCAAGTGGGATATATCCCAGGGATGCATGGATTCTTCAATATATGGAAATCAATCAATGTGATACACCACATTAACCAATGGAAGAACAAATGCCATATGATCACCTCAACAGATACAGAAAAACATTCAACAAAATTCAACACCATTTATGATTAAAAACTCTCCAGAAAGTGAGCACAGAGGGAACCTACCTCAACATAATAAAGGATATAAAAGTCAAACCCACAGCAAGCATCATTCTCAACAGCGGAACACTGAAAGCATTCTGTCTAAGACCAGGAACAAGACAGAGATGGCCACACTCGCCACTACCACTCAAAAGAGTTTTGAAGTCTAGCCATGGCAATCAGAGAAGAAAAAGAAATAAAGGGAATCAAAAACGGGAGAAAAAAGTGAAATTGTCATTGTTTGTAAATGAGATGATATTAACCATGGAAAATCATAAAGATGATACCAGAAGACTACCAGAGTTTATCAATGAATTTGGTAAAGCTGCCAGATATAAAATGAACACACTGAAATTTCTTGCATTCTAATACACTAATGACGAATGATCAGAAAGAGAAATTACGGAAACGATCCCACTTTATATCACATAAAATATATAATAAAAATACCTAAGAAGAAAACATATCTAAGGAGGCAAAAGACCTGTACTCAGAAAACTATAAGGATTGATAAATGAAATCAAAGATGACACAAAAAGGTGGAGAGATATACCATGTTCTTGGAGTGGATTAATCAATATTGGGAAAATGACTACACTACCCAAACTGACTAACAGATTCGATGCCATATCTACCAAATTACCAATGATATTTTTCATGGAAATAGAACAAAAATGTTTACAAATTGTTTGGAGGCAAAAAAGACCTAGAACAGTCAAAGCAATCTTGAGAAAGAAAAATGGAGCTAGAGGAATCAGGCTTCCTGACTTCACAATACACTACAAAGCTAC
>SJYO01038709.1:16279361-16378729 GCA_006410555.1 Capra ibex | reverse complement strand
GTAGTTTGAGCATTCTTTGGCATTGCCTTTCTTTGGGATTGGAATGAAAACTGACCTTTTCCAGTCCTGTGGCCACTGCTGAGTTTTCCAAATGTGGTGGCAGATTGAGTGCAGCACTTTCACAGCATCATCTTTCAGGATTTGAAATAGCTCAGCTGGAATTCCATCACCTCCACTAGCTTTGCTCATAGTGATACTACCTAAGGCCCACTTGACTTCACATTCCAGGATGTCTGGCTCTAGGTGAGTGATCACACCATCGTGATTATCTGGGTCATTAAGATTTTTTTTTCTATAGTTCTTCTGTGAATTTTTGCCACCTCTTCTTAATATCTTCTGCTTCTGTTAGGTCCATACCATTTCTGTCCTTTATTGAGCCCATCTTTGCATGAAATGTTCCCTTGGTATCTCTAATTTTCTTGACCAGATCTCTTGTCTTTCCCATTCTATTCTTTTCTTCTATTTCTTTGCATTGATCGCTGAGGAAGGTTTTCTTATCTCTCCTTGCTATTCTTTGGATCTCTGCATTCACATGCTTATATCTTTCCTTTTCTCCTTTGCTTTTCACTTCTCTTCTTTTCACAGCTATTTGTAAGGCCTCCTCAGACAGCCATTTTGCTTTTTTGCATTTCTTTTTCTTGGGGATGCTTTTGATCCCTGTCTCCTGGACAGTGTCAGGAACCTCCATCCATAGTTCATCAGGCACTCTGTCTATCAGATCTAGTCCCTTAAATCTATTTCTCACTTCCACTGTATAACACAGACAATGTATTAAAAAGAAGAGACATTACTTTGCTGACAAAGGTTCCTATAGTCAAAACTATGGTTTTTCCAGTCGTCATGTACCGATACAAAAGTTGGACCATAAAGAAGGTTGAACAACAAAGAACTAATGCTTTCGATTGTGGTGCTGGAAGAGACTCTTGAGAGTCTCTTGGACTGCAAGGAGATCAAATCACTCAGTCCTAAAGGAAATCATCCCTGAATATTCATTGGACTGATGCTGATGGTGAAGCTACAAGACTTTGGCCAGTGGATGCAAAGAGCCAACTCAATGGAAAAAACACTGATCCTGATAGAGATAGAAGGCAAAAGGAGAAGTGGGTGACAGAGGGTAAGGTGGTTAGATAGCATCACTGACTCAGTGGACATGGATTTGAGCAAACTCTGGGATATATCGAAGGGTGGGGAAGACTGGCATGATGCAGTCCATGGGATCGCAAAGAGTTGGACTCAACTTAGTGACTCAGCAACAACAAATGGTCAAGTAATCTATGGTGTAGGAGGCAAGACTATACAATGAAGAAAAGACAGTCACTTTCAATAAGTTGTGCTGGGAAAAGTGGACAGCTACATGTAAAAGAATCAAATTAGAACATTCTCTAACACTATGTCCAAAGATAAACTCAAAATGGATTAAAGACCTAAATGGAAAACCAGATACACTAAACTTCCTAGAGGAAATCATAGGCAAAACACTCTTTGACATAAATCATGGCAATCTTTTCTTTCTTTCTTTCTTTCTTTCTTTCTTTTTTTTTGGCGGGGGGAGATGATTCATCTCCTAAAGCAAAGGAAAGCAAAGCAAAAATAGGCAAATGGAACCTAATTAAATTTAGAAGTTTTTACACAGCAAGGAAACCATCAAAGAAAAGACATCAAATGTCTTTTCATCATTGTATAGTCTTGCCTCCTTCATCATAGATTAATTGACCATTTGTTGTTGTCGTTGAGTCGCTAAGTCATGTCCGACTCTTTGTGACCCCACGGACTGCAGCACACCAGGCTTCCCTGTCCATCACGCTCTCTCAGAGTTTGCTCAAATTCATGTCCAGAATGAAAAGACAACTTACAGAATGGGAGAGAATATTAAAAATGATATGACTGACAAGGGATTAATTTCTACAATATACAGAGCTCATCCAACTCAATATAAAAAAAAAATGAACAATCCAATCCAAAAAATGGGCAGAAGACCTAAATAGACTTTTTCCCTAGAAAGACAACCAACAGGCACATGAAAAGACGGTTCGCATAACTAATTATTAGAGAAATGCAAATCGGAATTACCACAAAGTGTCACCTCACACCAGTCAGAATAGCCATCATCAAAAAAATCTACAAATAATAAATGGTAGAGAGGGTGTGGAGGAAAGGGAACCCTGCTAAACTGTTGGTGGGAATGTACATTGTGCAGCCACTAAGGAGGACACTGTGAATGTACATTGTGGAGCCACTAAAAAGAACACTGCGTAGTGTTCTGACAAAGTTAAAAATAGAATTATCATGTAATCCAACAATCCCACTTGTGGGCACATATCTGGAAAAGACTAAAATTCTAATTTGAAAAGGTGCATGCACCCCAATGTTCATAGCAGCACTATTTATGATAGCCAAGTTATGGAAGCAACTTAAATGTTCATCGACAGGTGAGTGGATAAAGAAGACATGGCACGTATAAATACATATGCATACATACAAATATATAGATAATGAAACATTCCTTACCATACGAAACAATGAAATAATGCCATTTGCAGCAAAATGGATGCACCTAGAGCTCATCATACTAAATGAAGTACTACAAGTCAGAGAAAGACAAATATCACATGATATCACATATAGTGGAATCAGACAGAAAGAGACTCACAGACTTTGTCAACAAACATATGGTTACCAAAGGGGAAAGGAGTGGGAAGGGAAAATTTAGGTGTTTGGGATTCACAGATACACACTAATATATATAAAACAAACAAGCCAAAAGGACCTACTGTATAACACAAGAAACTATATTCAATACCATGTAATAATCTATACTAGAAATGAATCTGAAAAGCATATATGTGTATGTATATATATATATATGTCATTATATAGAGTGATTTATATGTATGTGTGTATGCACACATATAAAACTAAATCACTTTGCTGTACACCTGAAAATGACACAGTATTGCAAATCAACTATAGTTTAATGAAAAAAAGAAGATATGGTATTTCTGAATAGCCAAAACAATCTTGAGAAAGAAGAACACCGCTGGAGGAATCATCCTCTTTGGCTTCAGACTATACTTCAATGCTATAGTAAGCAAAACAGTATGGTACTAGCACAAAACTAGACATATCCATCAATGAAATAGAATAGAGATCCCAGAAATAAATCCACACACTTATGGTCGATTAATATATGACAAAGGATGCAAGGAGACACAATGGAGAAAAAAGTCTCTTCAACAAGTGGTGCTGGGAAAACGGGAGAGCTACATGTAAAAGAATCAAATTAGAACATTCTCTAATACCATATCCAAAAATAAACTCAATGTGGATTAAAGATTCAAATGAAGACTGAATACTATTAACACTCCTAGAGGAATACATAGGCAGAACCCTCTTTGATATAAATCACAATAATGTTTTGGATCCCTCTCCTAAAGCAAAGGAAACTAAAGCAAAAATAAACCAATGGGGCCTAATGAAATTTAAAAGCTTTTGCACAACAAAGGAACCATAAACAACAAAACCTACTAAATGGAAGAAGATATTTGCAATTGACACAGCCAATAAAAGGTTAATACCCAACATATATAAACAGCTCAAATGACTTAACATCAAAACAAACAAACAAAAGTGCTCTGATTTAAGAATGGGAAGAAGAACTGAATAGACATGTTTCCAAAGAGGGAATGCAGATGACCAACAGGCACAGGTAAAGATGTTCAGCATCGTTAATCATCAGGGAAACTCAAATCAAAACCACAAGGAGGTATTACCTCGCCTGTGAGAATGGCTATCATCAAAAAGAACAGAAATAACAAAGGTTGCCAAGGATGTGGCAAAAAAGGTGACCCAGGCTGGCGGTTGGGGTGTGGCCAGGGGGAGGACGCTGTTCTCCAAGCAAGACAGCAGGTTTTGGGTGTGAATAGGGACTGTGCCCATGAAGGCCTCTGGCAGGGCCCAGGCCTGGGGCGGGGATCTGGGCCTGGGGCGGGGATAGCCGACAGGCAGCTGGGGCCCAGCGCAGAGCGGCCCTAGCGGTTCGCGCCGCTTTCGACCCCAGGAGCCTTGGGCCCATCGCGGCCTGCCCCCCTCCACACGGGGCCTGCGCCCCGACCAGCGCCCTCGTTATCTACGTCTCCACCCACCGGGTCCAACAGCACCAGAAAGAAGGCATCGCCGCCGCCACCACCGCCACCGCCGCCGCCGCCACCACCGCCACTGCCGCCGCCGCCGCCGCCTTGTCGGGTGCGGCGCGCTAGCCGAGAGCAGCCTGGGATGTTTCCATCTCCGCGTCCTTGAAGCTCCACTGGAACCAGAGCCGCGGAGGAGGCTCAACCCCGCCCCCTGCCGCCGGCCCAGCACAGGCCTGAAAGGGGAGAAAACAAAATGTGCACTGCGCAGAAACTGGCCCTATCAGATATTAAAATGTGTTAACGCCACCGTGATTTAAATATCCTTGTACTGGGTCTCTAGAACAGAATAGAAGTCCCAGGGGCAGAGCCTCGTATACATAAATAAGTTCCACTGTCAATATTAGTAGGAAATCAAGGAGGTCTTCTGAGATACAGGGGAAGCGGCAGGTCACTTCAGTAAAAAGTGCTGGAGTGAATACCTTAGGTATCTATCTACATAACTCGATACCGCACGGTATAAACATACGCACCCCAGCCCTTCCCAGTGCTAAGCATGGCAGTTAGCACTTACCATGTGCTAAACATTGTGTATTGGATGGATGGCTGGATTGATAGGTGACAAAGTTCCTGAGAGAATACACAGTAGAAAATGGTGCCTTTTAAAAATTTTTGCTTCCACATTCAGAACTGTCTTGAGCAATGTCCTCAGGACCATAGTTACATTTTTCATCCTGCTGGTGCAGAGTAAGAGGTGAGGTCAAAACAGAGTAGCACTGTTGACCCGAGAAATGCAAGGCCTAAAGGATGAACCAATTTGTATTGAAATCTGGAAAGCCCAACCTACTCCTGGGTTCTCCCTCTAAGGTGCACAACCTAAACCAACCCTTTGCTCTTCCACCATTGGGTACACCATGGTAAATTTCATGTCTAATCTCACAGCATGATGAGGCCATTGCTCAGGTTACTCTAGATCCTCCAGCACGTGGAGGTCTCTGGACAACAGCACTGGTGAAATGTGACAAGGTTAAACCCTAAGTTACTGTAGTGGACTCTCCTGAGAAAAAGCCACAGATGCCTTTTGCCTGCCCAAGCAGGTGTGCCTGCTTGCATTTAAGTGCGGTGGCCCAGTCTCACTGTAATGCATTTGGTCTGTGATGCCTAATGATCTTATTAATGTTGATGATGATCTTCCAATTTGTCTGTCATCAGTGAGTTGGAAATCGATGTAAATACAGGGTGAATTATCTGGCAAGAAAAAGGTTTCAAGTGATGACTAGATTATGGGATAGCTATAGTTTAAATGGCCTTCCCTGGTGGCTCAGTGGTAAAGAATCCACCTGCCAATGCAGGAGACACAGGTCCATCCCTAGGTCGAGAAGATCCTCTGGAGAAGGAAATGGCAACCCACTCCAGAAATCCCACGGACCGAGGAGCCTGGCCAGCTACAGTCCATGGGGTCGCAAAAGAGCTGGACATGTCTTAGTGGCTAAACGACAGTTTAAATAATTCCTTCTTTCTCCTCTTTTAATGATAATGGACACTTGCTAATCTCTCGATTAAAAGATCAAGTTTTTCATCCATAACAGTTCAAATCTCATCAAAATTTCTACATTACATATTTTTGTAATGTAATCATCATTACATTTTTTTGGAGGAAGCTTTTTTTTTTTCAAATAGAGAAGTGCATGAAACATATATGCCAGGTTTAGATAATGCCAGGAAGTCCCTTATAAAAGCAAACACCTACATAATCTGGACTAAGGTCAAGAAACAGACCATTGCCAGCCTTCCAGAATACAGCCACCGGTATTACTCCCAATCACAACCCACTCCCTCCCCTATGGATCTTGACTTTATGATAATCAGTTCAGTGCTTTTCTAAAAAAAGATGACCTTACAACTTTCATAAGGGCTTCCCTGGTGGCTCAGACTGTAAAGCGTCTGCCTGCAATGCGTGAGACCTGGGTTGGATCCCTGGGTCGGGAAGACCCCTTGGAGAAGGAAATGGCAATCCACTCCAGCATTCTTGCCTGGAAAATACCATGGACAGAAGAGCCTGTTAGACTATACAGTCCATGGGGTCGCAAAGAGTCGGACACGACTGAGCGACTTCACTTTCACTTTCTTTACAACTTTTGTATGCATTCCTATGCAATACAGTTTATTTGAAGTTGTATCAGAGGACTCATACTGCATGCTCCCTTTTACGGCCTGCTTCTTTCACTCTATCATATTTATTTGAGAGACTCCTCCATCTTGTTCCTAGTAGCCTTAGATCTTTTGTCTCCATCATTGACTAGCATTCCAATGCATGATTTTAGCAAAGTAATTTTGACATGATTATACCATTCTACACTGTGTGAACACTAGGATGCTTTTAGCTTTTTTTTTTTTTTCTAACAATGCTTTTAGCTTTTTCTTATGGACAATGGTGCAATGAACATTCTTGGGCGTTTTTCATGGGACTCATGTTTAGAAGTCTCTTAGGTATACATGCAAGAACAGAATCACTGGCCCATAGTTATACATATATTCAGCTTTTCTGCATGGTGACAAATTGTTTTCTGTAGTGGTTGTAACAACATGTAATCCCAGCAGCAACACAGAGAGTTTCTCTGCCTGCACATCTTCATCTACACCAAGTGTTGCCAACATTTAATTTACTTGTTTAGCACTACTATTAAGTTTTTGCACATTCTCACCTTTATGAACCTTTTGGACATTCTCTTCTATGAAAAGCCTGTTCATGTTGAACTCTTTCGCCATTTTTCTATTCTCTTTTCCATCTTGTTCTTACTGATTCAGTGAGTTATTTATGTGTTTTCAATACCAGTTATATGTGTGGCTAAAATAATCTTTCGCTTTGTTGTTTGTATTTTCTCTTTTGTGCTATGCTTTGTGAACAGACTTTAATTAAGACATACTTAATTATATAACATACTTAATGATAACATAGTCAAAATTTATCATTCTTCTGCTTATGGCCAGTGCTTTTCTGTTTTAAGAAATCTGTCCCTGCCCTGGGGCCATGGAACTATTCTCTATCTTGTCTTCTGGAATATTTATGGTTTTGCCTCTCACAGTTAGGTCATAATCCAGCTACAAGTGATGTGTGTGTATAATGTTGAGTAGGGTTTCTTTCCGTTTTTATATTGTATCCTATGAACAGCTACCTAAACTTCTATTGATTCTCCCAATTTCAGTGAACCACTCATTGAAAAATCTGCCCTTTTCCTACAGATTTGCAGTACCACATGTGTCATAAATCAAACATCTACCTATGTATGGGCTACTTTGTGTATTCTCTATTAAGCCTCATGGCCCAATTTATCTATTTAAAATACCACATATCAGTATTCATCACTACAAATCTAAAGTCAATTCTGATATTTGGATAAGGCCACTCAACTCTACCTTGTTCTTCAAGAATATATAGGTTATTTTTGGCCTCTCTCGAGTCCATTTCAATTATCAGTTCATCAAAAAAAGTTCAACCAAAATCCTTTCTAGGGTTCTAATTAGGATTGCATTGCACTTTTGGATTTGACTTCTTGTCTATAATATAGAATGTGATTGAATGGATATGGTGTACCTTTCCTTTTAATAAAAACTTCCTTAATATGTCCCAATAATATTCCCCCCCTCCCCCCCCCCGATAAGAGAGCATTTTATCCTAGGCACTTCGTATTTTGCAAATAGTGCCTTTGAAATTTTCATTTTGTAAATCTGTTGCTGGTAAAGAGAATAAAATTGGCTTCTATGTTAATATTTTATCCTGTGAACAGCTACCTAAACTTGTATTGATTCCACCAATTTCTCTGTAAATGCCTGTAGAATTTAGCGTACAGAGTCATACCATCTGCAAACAATGCCAGTCTTGATTCTTCCTTTCAGAGCACTTTGTTCCTTCTGTTCCCACCTACTATAGTCTCTGGGTGATAGTGGACACCTTGATGCAGCTCTCACAAGGAAGCTTTCAGTAATTCCAAGAATGATATTTGCTGTAGGTGTTGTGTTCTGTAGCAATCTGGATCCAATCAGGAGATGGAAAGTACACAGTGGTCAGGGGAAATTTAACATAAAAGTTTACATAATGTTTAAACACAGTTCAGTCCAGTTCAGTTCAGTCACTCAGTCGAGTCCGACTCTTTGCGACACCATGAATTGCAGCACGCCAGGCCTCCCTGTCCATCACCAATTCGGGGAGTTCACTCAAACTCATGTCCATCGAGTCGGTGATGCCATGCAGCCATCTCATCCTCTGTCGCCCCTCTCTCCTCCTGCCTGCAATCCCTCCCAGCATCAGAGACTTTTCCAATGAGTCAAGTCTTTGCATGAGGGGGCCAAAGTACTGGCGTTTCAGCTTTAGCATCTTTCCTTCCAAAGAACACCCAGGACTGATCTCCTTTAGAATGCACTGGTTGGATCTCCTTGCAGTCCAAGGGACTCTCAAGAGTCTTCTCCAACACCATGACACATGCAGAATATATAGGATACAGTAAAACTCCATATGGTATCCTGGGTTTAAGAAGCATTCCCAAAGAAAGACAAACTTAAAATGGGGGTTCCTCCCCAAGCCTGGAGATCACATATCATTGGAGAAGGTGTAGGAGAACCTTCTGAAGGCAGAGAAGTTTGCTAATTTACCAGCACCAGAGCCAGTCTGCAGAACCAGAGCTGGTCTACAGGTGAAGGGTAAGCAGGAAGGTACCCTCTGGAGCATATCAGTGTGGAAAGGCCACAGCTGGTGGCCGGCATGTGGACATGTAGTAGGAACAAGGGACCTGGCGGAGTTGGAGGCCTGGAGCTGGCAATGTCCTATACATAGGATCAGGAGGGCCTTGATCTTGTGAGGGCTGCAGCCTTGGGATAAGTACAGGAGATAAACCCAGTGATGGGGTAAGGTGGGGGAATGAGTGAAATTAAGTAGGGGGAATCTGCGGGTAGGTGGCTTGGAGCACAAGATATCCATATGAAGAGGGCCACAGAAAGCCAATGAGCAGGCCACACTGGTTCTGCACAGCCAACAAGGACAGTTGTTCTGGGCACATACTTGGAGCAGAACACCTAGGCTATCGTTACACTCACACTTCTGACAGCCAGAAGTCACAGGAGAGCCACTTCCTCCTTCAATGTCCATCCAGTGTCTTCTAACTGAGAAAATGGAACATCATGATCACTCTGAAGGAGGGATTCTTAAAGTAACCCATCCGTTATCAGAGAGCTTATCATAAAGAGTGAATTTACAGGAGGGAGGCAATGCATTAATAATTGGCTTCATATCCTTTATCAGTTTAGGGGAGTCCCTTCTACCGCTATTTTGTTACATGAGTCATAGGCACCCTGTTGTTGTTCAGTCACTAAGTCGTGTCCAACTCTGTGCAAACCCTTGGACTGTAGTGCACCAGACTTCCCTGTCCTTCACTGTCTCCCAGAATTCGCTCAAACTCATGCGTATTGAGTCAGTGATGTTATCTAACCACTTCATCCTCTGTGGCCCCCTTCTCCTCCTGCCCTCAATCTTTCCCAGCATCAGAGTGTTTTCCAGTGAGTCAGGTGGCCAGAGTATTAGAGCTTCAGCCTCAGCATCAGTCCTTTCAATGAATATTCAGATTGATTTCATTTAGGATTGACTGGTTTGGTCTCCTTGTTATCCTAGGGACTCTTAAGAGTCTTCTCCATCACCACAATTTGAAAGCATCAGTTCTTTGGCACTCAGACTTCTTGTTCATCCAATTCTCTCATCCATACATGACTACTGGAAAAGCCATAGCTTTGACTATACGGAACTTTGTCAGCAAAGTGATGTCTCTGCTTTTTAATATGCTGTCAAAAATAGGCACCCTCTCTATCATCATATTATTTCTCTGGTGAATTAATGATTGAAGCAGCAGGACTACCCATGTCCAGAGTTTTAATAGACCACTTATAATTCTTGTTGGACCCAGGGCTCCTTGGCCTGAAATGAGTTTTGCTGCAAAACCTAGGCTCTGGCACAAAGCGGGTATCATGGGGTAGGGCAGAGACACTGTGACCTCTGCATTCTAGTCCTACCCAGGGCTTGCCTGTCCTACCTGCAAGAAGAGACTAGGTGTATGGTAAGATTTCCTTTCATGCCATGAGTGTGAATAGCACATGTTCCCCTCAGGAATAGACTAGTTTATACCTGAAATGTTGCTCTACTCTCTTGATAGCTGTACCTGAGATAAACAGGGAGAGAGGACACTTGGATTTCATTTAAAGCCATGCTCATCAGAGCCCTGTCCATGGAGGAGCAAGGCAAAAGATGCCTGTGTGCTAACAAAGTCTATGTGTTTACCAGTGTTGGCAACTTGAATACTTTAACTGCACTATTCTCACTTGCCTTTAGGCTTGAAAATGGACAAAAACTGATGAGAGGAAATGACTCATAATTTTGCTGTTCTTAAGTGACAAATTATCCATTCTTTAGTGATTGAAATGTCATCTTATACTGGGAAGGAGAGAAAATTTAATTTAAAAGAAAAAGAACTTATGTCCGTATTCAATAGATAGAATAAGAAACCACTAAATCCAGAGGGAAGAATATACTGTTATATTTCTCTTCCTGACTTACTTCGCTCTGCATAATAGGTTCTAGCTTCATCCACCTCATTAGAACTGACTCAAATGCGCTCTTTTTATGGTTGAGTAATATTCCATTGTGTATATATGCCACAACTTCTTTGTCCATTCGTCTGGTGATGGACATCTATTCTAATGCATATATATAGAATCTAGGAAAATAGTACTGAAGAATTTATTTACAGGGCAGCAATGGAGAAACAGACATAGAGAATTGACTTATGGACATAGGGAGATGGGAGGAGAGGGTGAGATGTTTGGAAAGAGTAACATGGAAACTTACATTGCCATATGCAAAATAGATAGCCAATGGGAATTTGCTGTATGGCTCAGGAAACTCAAACAGGGGCTCTGTATCAACCTAGGCAGAGTGGGATGGGGAGGGACATGGGGGGTGGATTCAAAAGGGAGGGGATATATGTATACCTATGGCTGATACATGCTGAGGTTTGGCAGAAAACAACAAAATTCTGTAAAGCAATTATCCTTCAGTTAAAAAATAAATTAACTTTTAAAATACTGTTATAGTTGCTCACCCTGGGAAAATTGTACTCTCTTCCTAGTTCTTCAAATGTATAGAGCATATTCACATCTTCTGTTCAGAAGTCACACAAGACACATTAACCCATAGCCTTATGTTCTCACACAGGACTGGGCTGGCTTCCTTTCCCAAGCACCCAGAGACCTTGTACAGGAGGAACTGAATATGAACAATAGGTTTATCCCTTAAAGGCTGTTGGACCTGCTGCCTGTGCTCTCTTAACCGCCAGGCATGCAGTGATGAGACACAAGTGTGAAATCTGAGACCTGCTCGCTAACAAGAGGAGAAACCCTCTAGGGCTGCCACAAGGGAAGTTTTTACCACTGGGAATCCAAGCAGGCACTCTCACTTGGTAGAAATCATTGAGACCTAGGTTTTATGGAGATCAAGTAGCACATCTCCACTTTCCCTATTATGGCTGCATTAACCCTTCATCTCCCCCTTTTTTATTTTATTTAAGCCCTCGAGACATTTGTATTGATGTTCTATAGAGCAAGGCGTAAAGCTGTAGGTGGCCAACCTCCAGCCTCGCCAGCCCCTCTCTTGGCTGTGCCTGTCTTAGGTTGCCCTCCTCTGAGGGTCTTACCCATCATTGGCTATCCAGCCACCTCTTGGGGGCTAGACGGAATCTCTCTAGATGATGGACATCTAGAACTCTTTATTTATATGTCTTGGTTAATCTCTTGAAGGGCTCATGTTAAATGGTACAGGTGTTATACAAAACTGAGAAGAATTCCAATCACATTTCAACACACTTCATGTAGATAAAACAGCCAATTGATCTCCAAGCCAGGGAATGGTGTGTTGAAGATTGAGCATGTCGGTAGCAAGTTGTGCATCCAAATCTCACTGTTGTTGCCATAACAAATGAGAATCTTTATGCCAGTCCCGAATAAAATCAGCTGTTTGAATTCCTTGGTGTAACGCAAGACCTGCTACCGCCGCTGTTGCCGTTACTGATGCGACTGCTAGAATCGAAGCAATGACCACACCAAGCATATGTCGAGATCGGTATAGCAAAGTCTGTACAGCGGTTACTAGATGAGAAACAGCAAAAGAATCTGACCACGGCTGAGTAAGATTTATAGGTAGCCATACTTCTGTCTGAGCCTTAACAACTACTAACAAGAAATTGGAGTTATAGGCTCGTCTTTCAAATTCTTCCCACCAAGACTGATTTACACATTGAATTAGATTATAATAGTCACATGACACAGACCCCACAGGATCATTCCAAGTCCAATTCCCATATAACAATGCAAAAGGATATTTTACTCATGCCATTGTGGAATAAGATTTATTAACATGTAAATTAACATGAAATGGACCCAAAGAGTCACCAGTGTCCAAAGTATAGTTTCCTGACCAGATACTGAGATTACCAGAAACTGCCCATAGTTTCCAAATATCTCCTTGAATGTGCGGATATCCTTGCAATTGTAATTGAGGAGGGACAAGTGTAAATTGCTGCCATTTAACTGTTTCATTACCATTACCCATCAAAGTGCTATTTGCACGATGCCACCTAAGAGATTTATTTGACCATTTTTCTAAGAATTGCCCATGATCTGGACTCCAATCTACAATGATGGCCTCAGAATAATTCATGACTTTAAAGGGTCGATGACCTCGGAACGTTCCCACTCCAAAGATTCTAGAGAAGGAGCAAAAAAGTTAGCAGGACATAGCGACATGTGTTTTCCATTATGAATGTCTATCGGTTCTGTCGAGGTGTTAAATCCCCTGGTGGAAACAAGCACAGTAAAAGTAGCAAAATGGTAATTATTATACTTTACCCCCCATGTATTATAAGAATGATAGAATGTTCCTTGGTGGACAGACAAAAGGGGTGTCCTCCTATGCACAAAGGAATACCTTCCACTGCAATGGTCAAATTACTAATATTATGTTGTTGTTTATGATGAGATAGTTGTTCTATTCCCCCGCAAGCTGGCGGGGGAAAGAAGGCAGTCTCATCAGTACATACCTGCACTTCTGGTTCCCCCCAGGAAACTGCTCTTACTAATGGGGAATTAGGTATATATGTCCAATATGTATGATTACTTGCCGATACACCGATTACCTGACATGTCACCACCGCCATCATGGCAAGGAAAAGATTGGTAGGATTCAGAGGTTGCCCCGCCTTCATTAACGTCTTCTCTGCTTCCTGGGTCAACCTCTTCATTTGACGCCACGTAGGAGGTGTTGCTTCCCTTGTATGGAAAGTAAAGCTTCTCTGCATAGTAAGCTCTTCGAGTTTTTGAACAAAGGGATCAGCCATTGTTGATTTTGATCAATCTTGTTGGGGTCCAAAACCTGTAATTATTAACAGAAATGAAAGCATACCCTCGTCCCAAATATATTAATGATGCTGGGATCCAACCTTTCTCTTTATCTTTATACCAAATAGGCGTATTCAAGATCTTCTTATCCTCTTCTTTCCCTTGAAAATGCACCTCTGCTGCTGATAGATTTCCCTTGCTCCAAACATTCAAAAAATTTAGGGTAAGTAAGGTTTTATTCAGAATGTCTTTAGGTTTCATAAATCTCCCTTGTTCCCCCTTTTTTATTTTTTCAAGATAATCACACAAGGTACGATTAGCTCTGTCAATGATAGCTTGCCCTTGACTATTATAAGGAATACCAAAAGTATGAGTTATATGGTATTGAGATAAAAAGTGAGCTAATTTTGCGGATTGGTAGGCAGGTGCATTATCAGTTTTCAATTCAGTTGGTAATCCCATAACTGCAAAACAAGATAACAAATGAGTAATAACAGCGTCAGCCTTCTCAGAATGTAATGCAGTGGCCCATTGAAAATGTGTGCAAGTATCTATAGTATGATGCACACATTTTTGTTGTCCGAGAGAAGAAATGTAAATTACATCCATTTGCCATATCTGATTTGCTTGTTGTCCTCTCATGTTGACACCTGGTGGGGTAAATGGTAAAGCAAAGGGTGCACATATGGAACAAGAACGAACAGTATTTTGAGCTTGTTTTTGAGTAATAGCATGAGATTTTTGTAACCCTTTGGAGTTGGTGTGCCATAAGAGATGTTCTTGTTTTGCTGCTTCTATAGGATAAAGCAAGGCATCAATTGTAGCATTTCCGAATGATAAGGGTCCAGGAAAGGCAGAATGTGCATGGATGTGAGTAAAGAAAATTAACTCTGAACGCTGCAAGAGCAATTGTTGTACTTGGTAAAACAATTTATCAATAGCTGTTTTAAGGGTCAGTGGAAGGGAGACATGGGGAAGCTGTAGGGAGGGATGAGATTTCAGAGATATTATTACAAACTTTAGCATTTGAAAATGCAAATCCTGAATGCAAGCGTATACTGGGACCTTTAAAGGGACAGGGTGCATCTATAGCTGAATATATCAGAGCCTGCTCGGGAGTAGGAGGAGCTGAGCATCAGGCTAATGTCTTTGCTACAGCCTTGGCCAAAGCTATGAGACCACAAAAGGGAGGAAACTGCTTCCATTGTGGAAAACCTGCTCATATGAAAAGAGAGTGTCGGAAATTAAAAGCTGATTAAGGTGCAATTCCTAAAGACAGATCTCTTGCTGGGAAGAATAAGACTCCTCCTGGACTTTGCCATTGGTGCGGGAAGGGGTTTCATTGGACTAACGAATGCAGATCTAAAACAGACAAAATGGGCAACCCGATACCGGGAAACTGTCCTGAGGCCTAAGTCCTTGGGGCCCAGGAACAATACCGGGGACTTCTCCTCCTTGCCCTCCTGCCATCCCACCTGCCCCAACCCTGTTCCCTCCTAGCAACCATTACGAGTCGATGCCCCATTAAAAGGACCTCAGATGATGATTTTGGACTTACGGTCTGCTACTTCAGGGAGTGCTGCTGCTGATGTGCCACTCCCCTAGGCAGAATTCCAGACTGCATGAATAAGCCTTTTCAGTACAGCACAGGTGCATACATGTTATCGTACAGCAAAGGGGAGTGAAATCCCTGTCTGCTGCAGAGTCTGTNCTGCAGAGTCTGTCCAAAGCCCTCTTCTCCTTCTTATCACAAGAAGGGAATGCTCCCTCGTATGCAAGGGACCATTAATCTCAAGGCTGTGTCCGTCTCCTTGGCAGAACATCTTGTTTGCAAGTAGCACATCTCCACTTTCCCTATTATGGCTGCATTAACCCTTCAATTACCTCCACCATTTGGTCTCAGGTCAAGCAATAGGGAGGGAACACAACTCCATCCATCAACAGAAAATTGGATAAAAGATTTACTGAGCATGGCCCCGCCATTCAGAACAAGACCCAGTTTCCCCCACAGTCAGTCTCTCCAATTAGGAAGCTTCCATAAGCCTCTTATCCTTAAACTTCAGAGGGCAGATCTTTCCGTTACGGTTTCTTACGAGTTTGATGGTGTGTTAACGTGAGTAGAGTGTACGATCATTTCACTACGAGTTCTAAGAAGTTCGGTCCGAAATTGTCATGTACTTGAAAGTCTACAACTTCGACCTAAATCTTTTCCGTCTAGTCTAACGGTTGTAGACAACGTAGTAACTTTTTCTCTCTCAAGGTATTTATGTAGATAAATACGAAATAACTGAAACGGTTTAGGAAACTGACACACCTAGTGTCGTTAGACACCTTTTAAGAATTTCCCTACACTTATGATCTGGTGGAATGGACGGAGAACTCTTTGGACATACGTCCAGTTCTTCGTTGTCAAAGTTGGTCTGTATCTTGTTACCTGACCAAAGTTTAACCCTTTCTTTATACAGTTCCGACACATAACAGTGGGACGAATAAATTGAATATATGTCATGTAGTACGTTTTACGGTCCGAACTACTTCGTGTTCGACATTAGTTCTAACGACCCTCTTTATAGTTATTGGAGTCTATACGTCTACTGTGGTGGGAATACCGCTTTCGTTTTTCCTTGATTCTCTGAGAACTACTTTTACTTTGTTCTCTCACTTTTTCGACTGAATTTCGAGTTGTAAGGTTTTTCATTCAAACACCGTAGGTCAGGTAGTGAAGTACCGTTTATCTACCCCTTTGTTACCTTTGTCACTGTCTCAAATAAAAAACCCGAGGTTTTAGTGACGTCTACCACTCACGTCGGTACTTTAATTTTCTACAAACGAGGAACCTTCTTTTCGATACTGGTCGGATCTGTCGTATAATTTTTCATCTCTGTAATGGAACGGTTGTTTCCAGACAGATCAGTGTCGGCACCAAAAAGGTCATCAGTACATACCTACACTCTAAACTTGACATTTCTTTAGAAAAAGCCGACTCACGGCTTTTAAACTACGAAAACTACACACCCCAACCTCTTCTGAGAACTCTCAGGGAACCTGAAGTTCCTCTGGGTTGGTCAGTCAGGATTTCCTTTAGTTAGGGCTGATAAGCAACCTTCCTGACGACGACTTCGACTTTGAGGTTATGAAACCGATGGACTACGTTACGTGACTGAGTGACCTTTTCTGGGACTACAACCCTTTCTAACTTCCCACCTCCTCTTCCCCTGTTGTCTCCTACTCTACCAACCTACCGTAGTGACTGAGTTACCTGTACTCAAACTCGTTCGAAACCCTCAACCAATACCTGTAGCTTTGGACTGCACGCCGTCAGGTACTCCAGCGTTTCTCAGCCTTTACTGACTCCCTGACTTGACTTGACTTGACTTGACTTGACGTGGTACCACTCGGTACACGTTCAGGGGGTATTGTTCGTCTTCTATTGAGAAAATTTCTCTCCCTTTTGTTCAACCCTCCTGATTACATTTCTTTCACAAGTAGTCTACTTTACTCTCAAGGTTCATATCACTGAAAGACAACCGTCTCTGGACTGTCAGCGTGACCAGTTCGAGAACTGTCCGTTCTTCTCTTCAGAAAGAAGAACTACATGAAATGACCCAGTAGTAACATCCCGTACTCTCGAGGGGTAAGACCGGAGGTTTGTGACAAAAAAAAAAAAATTTAACTTCCTTTTAATGAAATATAACAACACAACCAAAGACGGGATACTGTTATGTTTAGTTGGTATTAATATGTATACAGTGGATCGAGAACTCGGAGGGAGGGGAGGAGTTAGGGTAAGGACATCCAGTAGTGTCTCGTGGTCCGACCTGAAGGACACAATATATCGTAGGGGAGTGGTCAACAGATAAAATGTGTACCAACACATATATACAGTTACGATGAAAGAGACAAGTAGGGTGAGAAAGGAAGGGAGTGACATAGGTGTTCAGGTAAAAGATATAAACTTAGAGGTGGTTTAAGAAAATTAACTCTAAAGACGTATAATTTAAAAGTATAAACAATTCGTCACTTTGACTCACCATTGTGAACATTGATCTTGTGAGACTTTTGGGATGACTCAAGATACAAGAACGGATGTATTTTGTTTAGTAGTCCGTGTCATTTTATTTCAACTCCTCTATAAAAACACACAAACACATGGACGTCTAGATTTGACAAAAAAAGAAGTGAAACACTGAGACACTATAAGTAGGATTTAACACCAAGACTAAATTAATATATCTTTAAGATTCTTAAGTCGGATTGACGAGACGACTACGACACGAGTTCGTGTCGATTGAGAGACTTTATATTTGAAAGGTTTCACTACTGTCTCATTAAATTTATGATCTAATATTAATCAGTCTTTTGAACCGAAAATAAATAATTGCTCCTTTTTTTTCGGTTGTACAGGACGGTGAAATCTTAAATGTCTTTAGAGAGTGTACAACATACAAACTGAGAACGTTCTTGGGTGTGATATTCCTTTACCATGTTTACGATGAAAATGAAGTCAAACTTACTATTCCTTCGGTCCTGAGTCTCTATCCTTCAACGAAGACGAATTAAAGTGTATAAGTACCTTATTTCGGATTATAGACTAATGTATATGTAAAGTGAGATCCAGGTCGATAGAAGGATAGTGAGGAGTGACTTGAAGTACATCAAAAAAGTGGACAAAGTAGACACAACCTCTGATCCTCGGACAAAGTCTCTCTAGTACCAGAATAACTTGGTGAGGTGTCTCTTGGGTTCCGTGTGGAAAGTGTACCGATTAGACAGAGGGGAAATAGGTCCAAGGAAGTCCCGGTTTTTAACGGAAGTTTAGTTGATTAGTCGTAGGGGACAGGGACGTACTTCATTAGGAGACGGACATCGACTGACTTTTTGTTTGGGATGATACCTGATCCTCGGTAAAGAAGTGGTACGACCACATTATGTTTTAGCTTCTTCCCCCGAACTAAAAATGAAATAGCAATTTTCTTTTTTTTTGGTGAAGAAGTCCATAGTAGAGAGTATCTAAAATGTTGTTCGTACTGTCTTGTCGTACGATGACAGTAATACGAGTGTACTGTCGTTCATTCAGTCCCGTGGTCGTGTTTCGTCGATTGTACGGATTGGTGTCGTTGGACGTATCATTTACTCGGTCCTATTGAGGAAACTCGGAACCTGAGTGACCAAAGATCAGGTGACACAGGTGATACCCGGGTCCTCCGGTGAAGATACTACAGTAGTTGTCATGAAAGAAAGTACACAACTCTCAAGAGGAACTACGAAGGGTGTAAATTGGTACGAGTAAGATAAGAGACACGGACACAAGGGAAAAAGGAGTAAGATGATCCTTATGGACATATTGGAGGGGAGAGAGACATCTTTAGGATAGACGGACAGATCAAGGTCAAAACGTTCAGGGAAGATGGTGGAAAAGTTTACATAGTCAAGTATAGGCAGAGAAAGAAGAGTCTTTGGATCGACTTGAATGTCGGTGTATTAATTTCCGACGACATAAAAAAGGAAAAATTAAAAAAGAATTACTTATACAAAATTAATCTCTTAGTAATGAAATGTAATAACACTACCAAAAACGGTATGTAGTTGTACTTAACCGGTGTCCATATGTATATAGGGGGTTTAGGACTGGGGGGGGGTAAAAGGGAGTGGTGGGATAGGGAGACCCAACAGGGTCTCGTGACCAAAATCCACCGGTCGAAGTACGTAGCTTGAACGTGACGATTAGATATTATGTATACCATTACATGTACAAAGTTACGATAAGAGAGTTCAGTACGATGGGAACGGAAGAGGGTGGTTCCGGTTTTCAGAAAAGGAATGGAAACACAGAGGAAATGACGGAACGTACATCCTAGCAGTCATGGCAGAAAGATTTAAGGTGTATATACACAATTATATGTCATAAACTAAAGGGAAAGACTAAATGAAGTGAGCCGTATTATCTCAGGTCTAAGTATGTGGAGTAATCTTGACTGAGTCTACGTAAAGAAAAATATTGACTCATTATAAGGTAACACATATACATGGTGTTGAAGAAATAGGTAAGTAGACGACTACCTGTAGATCCAACAGGGGTACAGGATCGATAACATTTATCACGACGACGTTACTTACAATACCATGTACACAGAGAAAGCCAAGACCAAAGGAACCCCATATACGGGTCGTCACCCTAACGACCCAGTATACCGTCAAGATAAGGGTCAAAAGATTCCTTAGAGGTGTGACAAGAGGTGTCATCGACATGGTCAAACGTAAGAGTGGTTGTCACATTCTCGCAAAGTAAAAGAACTGTGGGAGAGGTTGCAAATAGTAAACATTTTGAAAACTACCACCAGTAAGACTGACCACACTCTACTATGGAGTGACTTCAAAACTTAACGTAAAGGAATTATTACTCACTACGACTCGTAGAAAAGTACCTAAATAAGTCAAGTCAAATCAGCGAGTCAGTACAGGTTGTGAAACACTGGGGTACCTGACGTCGAACGGTCCGGAGGAACAGGTAGTGATTGAGGGTCATAATTGGGTTTGAGTACAGGTGACTCAGTCACTACGGTAGGTTGGTAGAGTAGAAAACAACAAAGGAAGAGACGGGTGGAAGTTAGAAAGGGTCGTAGTCCCAGAAAAGTTTACTCAGTCGAGAAGTGTAGTCCACCGGTTTCATAACCTCAAAGTCGAAGTTGTAGTCAGGAAGGTTACTTGTAAATCCTGACTAGAGAAAATCCTACCTGATCAACCTAGAGGAACATCAGATTCCCTGAGAGTTCTCAGAAGAGATTGTGGTGTCAAATTTTCGTAGTTAAGAAGCCACGAATCGAAAGAAATGTCAGGTTGAGAGTGTAGGTATGTACTGATGACCTTTTTGGTATCGGAACTGATCTGTCTGGAAACAACCGTTTCATTATAGAGACGAAAAATTATACGACAGATCCAACCAGTATCGAAAAGAAGGTTTCTCGTTCACAGAAAATTAAAGTACCGACGTCAGTGGTAGACGTCACTAAAACCTCGGAATCTTTTATTTCAAACAGTGACGAAGGTGTTAAAGGGGTAGATAAACGGTATTTCACTACCCTGGTCCACGGTACTAGAAGTAAAAGACTTACAGCTCGTAATTCGGTTGAAAAAGTGAGAGGAGAAAGTGAAAGTAGTTCTCCGATAAATCAAGAAGTCAAAGACGGCATTCCTACCACAGTAGACGTATATACTCCAATAACTATAAAGAGGACCGTTAGAACGTGAAGTACGTCCGGTCGCAATGAGTACTATATGAGACGTATATTCAATTTATTCGTCCCACTGTTATTTGTCGGAACTACATGAGGAAAAGGATAAACCTTGGTCAGACAACAAGGTACAGGTCAAGATTGACAACGAAGGACTGGACAAATGTCTAAAGAGTTCTCCGTTCACTCTACCAGACCATAAGGATAGTGAAAGTCTTAAAAGGTGTCAAATAACACTAGGTGTGTAAATTTCCGAAGCTGTAACAGTTATTCCGTCTTTATCTACAAAAAGACCTTGGAGGAAGAAAAAACTACTAGGTCGTCTACAACCGTTAAACTAGAGACCAAGGAGACGGAAAAGAGTTTAGTCGAACTTGTAGACCTTCAAGTGTCAAGTACATAACAACTTCGGACCAAACCTCTAAAAACTCGTAATGAAATGATCGCACACTCTACTCACGTTAACACACCATCAAACTCGTAATAAACCGTAAAGAAAAGAATCCCTAACCTTACTTTTACTGGAAAAGGTCAGGACACCGGTGACGACTCAAAAGGTTTACACGACCGTATAACTCACGTCATGAAAGTGTCGTAGTAAAAAATCCTAAACTTTATCGAATCGACCTTAAGGTAGTGGAGGTGATCGAAACAAGTATCACTACGAAGGATTCTGGGTGAACTGAAGTGTAAGGTCCTACAGACCGAGATCCACTCACTAGTGTGGTAGCACTAATAGACTCAACACTTCTAGAAAAAACATATCAAGAAGACACGTAAGAACGATGGAGAAGATTTATAGAAGACGAAGACAATCCAGGTATGTTAAAGACATACAGAAGAAACCTCTTTACAGACAAATCCAGAAAGTGGGTGAAAAACTAAAAAAAAAAAAAAATAATAACTCGAGATACTCGACGAACATGTAAAACCGTTAATTAAGAATCAGTCAAAGTAAACGACAATAGAAAAGGGTAAGACTCCCGAAAGAAAAGTGGATCGAATATAAAAGGAAACAACACGTTTTCGAAAATTCAAATTAATCAAGGGTCAACAAATAACAACAAAAATAAAGGTAATGAGACCCTTCACCGAACATCTCCCATCACGACACTAAATACAGCCTCTCACAAGACGAATACAAAGGAGGTTCTCAAAATATCAAAGACACAATGTAAATCCAGAATAAGGTAAGATTCAAATAGAAACAAATATCACAATCTTCGAGGTTATGAAACCGGTGGACTACACTTCTTGACTGAGTGACCTTTTCTGGAACTACGACCCTTTCTAACTTCCGTCCTCCTCTTCCCCTACTGTCTCCTACTCCACCTACCTACCTTAGTGGTTGAATTATCTGTACTCAAACTCGTTCGAGGTCCTCAATCACTATCTGTCCCTTCGGACCGTGCGACGTGAGGTACCCCAACATTTCTCAACTTATACTGACTTACGGACTTGACTTAATTTAAACAGGTGAGAGTAGGTCAAATCGAGTGACTAAGGGTTTTACAACTACAAGTAAGGACGGTAAAGGACGAACTGGTGTAGGTCGAATGGAACTAAGTAACTGGATTACAAAGTCCAAGGACATGTTATAACAAGAAATGTCGTAGTCTGAAATGAAAGTGGTGGTCTGTGTGGGTGTCGACACACAGTAAAGGACAAATCGAGTTGAAGAAGTAAGAAAAACCTCGATAAAGAGACGAGAAGGGGTTGTCATATAACCTGTGAATGGTTGGACCCTCCAAGTAGAAGGTCACGGTATAGGAAAACGGAAAAGTATGACAAGTACACCAAGAGTTCCATTCTTATGACTTTACCAAACGGTAAGGTAAGAGGTCACCCGGTACAAAACAGTCTTGAGAGGTGTTACTAGGTAGGTATTCTTTCTTTCTTTCCCCATCCCCTCTTTCGTTCACTCCTGACTAAAATTTCACTACTAATATATCGACTAAGAAAAACAACATGTCGTCATTGATTGTGTTGTAACATTTCGAAATATGCTCCACAATACACATACGAGTCAACACAGGTTGAGAAACGGGAGTAACTGACATCGGAGGGTCCGAGGAGACGAGTACCCTAAAAGGTACGTTTTTATGGTCTCACCCTAAAAGAGGACGTCATCTAGAAAGACTGGGTCCCTAGCTTGAATGAAGAGGACACAGAAGACGTGACCGTTCACCAAAGAAATGGTGATCACGATGGACACTTCAGGGTTATTTTATTTGTGGAAATTTTTTATGAACATCTTAATTTTTTTTTCTATTAATTTCTTCTGTTAACTCCACTCTTTTTGTGTGAAACGAATTGGGAAGCATTTCACCTGTTAAAGAAGACCTTTTTGACGTAAGTCTTCTCCTTCTGTCCTTCGAACATATCTTATCTCTTGTTCCTTCTTCTTTTACCTTTGATGAACTAACCGACCCCGGTGTCTCAGTGACAACAAACCCTACGCTACTCATTCCTCTATTCAAGTCTTCGGTCCCGACCGAACCGAACCCCGGTCGACGGGCGTACGTACACCAAGACCAGTTCGTCTAGTAAATATTCCTGTGTTTTCAAGGGATACAAAGTCGAACGACTATACCGTGGGTCTGTCCTCGTCTAGGTACAACCTAGGAGTACTAAGACCCCGACTGACCCGTGAGCCCGGTGACGGGTCGTAGAGGTCTCTTCTACCCTGATGAAGTGACTGGAGAAAGGGAGAAATGAGCAAAAGTGAGTAAACAAGAGAAAATCACACAACGTAAAAGAAGGGTGGAGGGGAGGGGGTTTCAGTTAAATGTATCTAAGAGTCTTTTGTTCTCGTTCTCCACTGAGGTCCAGTCAGGTCGGTGAGTCCTCTTCCCTGGAACTCAGATAGGGAGGCCGCCCGTCCCACCCACCCAACCACAGGGGTTCGACGTAGGGTGTGTGCTCCCTTGGGTACCGACCGAGGAACCTCCGTCTCCACCTCCGCCTCTCCTACCCCGACTGTGAGGCTTACGACTCCATTTTGAACAGTCAAATAAGTGCCCCTACACCGTAGTCCCGAGGAACCACGGACTCAACAGGAGCACTGGGTCTTCGTCGACAACCGGAGAGGAGTACCACCAACACCCTCTTGTAGAGCCCCGGGAACACTCCACCCCTCAGTCCCGGACCCAGGGACGTACGGTGAACGAGGAGTGGGTGGGACCAGGGGTCCGGGACTAAGACCTACTACCGTATAGGAGCACCGGGAGCGGAAATGGGAGGAGGACGAAGGACACATATACACACACACACACACACACACACACACACACACACACAAATATTGTGTCACTTTATAATGGGTCGGTGGTTTTTCATTAATATCAAAACAGTAAACTTTGATGTACCTACCTGGGTTTCCAATAAGACGAATCACTTTATTCAGTCTCTTTCTGTTGATGAGATACAATAGTGAATATACACCTGATTATTTATTTTATTTGTTTATTTATATTATTTTGTCTTTGTCGAAGTGAATATATGTCTTGTTTGATCATTAATGGTCACCCCTCTCTCGTCACGTCTACCCGTACTGTCCCCATTACTTAATTCTCCATATGGGATGATACATACTCAATGTTCGTATATATAATGTTGTATCCCTTATATCCGTTGTAAAATATTAGTAAAATTTAATTCATATTTATATTTTATAATTTAGTGATACGACATATGGACTTTGATTATATTACATCATTTGCTTAACGTGAAGTTATGTTAAAATTTTTAGTTTTTCCTATACTGTGTGTGTGTGTGTGTTTCTTTGACGTAGTTCTTCACTCATCTCAATTCATAAATTTCACCACTTCTTTTAGATATGGTTAGATCTTAAGACCTAGGTGAACTTAACAGAAAATTTTGACTAACTCAATGAAGTGAGTACTAGGATATAAATTCCGTCTTTTTCCCTGTTTCTATATTTCTTGTCCGAAAACCTGATACATCGTCAGATACTCCAGCGATTCTCAGTCTGTGCTGACTCGTTGAAGTGAAAGTGAAAAGTGATAGTACGTAACCTCTTCCTTTACCGTTGGGTGAGGTCACAAGAACGGACCTCTTAGGGTCCCTACCCTCTCGGACCACCCGACGGCAGATACCCCAACGTGTCTCAGTCTGTACTGTCTTCGCAACGTCGTCGTCGTCGTCGTCGTCGTCGTCGTCCTCTTCCGCTCTCACCCTACTAAACTCTCTTATCGTAACTTTGTACATATCATGGTATACATTTCATCTACTGGTCACGTTCAAGTTACGTACTTCGTTCCGTGAGTTTCGGTCACGAGATCCTGTTGGGTCTCCTTACCCCACTCCTACCTCCACCCCCCCAAGTCTTACCCCCCCTGTGTCCACATTGACACCGACTAAGTACAGCTATATACCGTTTTTGGTGGTGTTATAACATTTCATTAATAGGGGGTTAATTTTATTTAATTAAAATTTTTCACTAACTCTATGTCTAAAAGAATTTGGTTGTTTTTAACTCTCGTGATCAATAGTCACCTGGATATAAAATTCTTAAACAAAAATTTTTAGAAGTCTTTTAAACCTTACAATATACGGTCTTTAATACAATATGTATTTATTTCCTTTTCATGACCCCTTCTTTATATACTACCGTTTTTTTGATAGAAGGAATAGGAATTATCTGTTGACACACAAGTTTTAGTATCATAATTCGAACATCCTTCACTAATATATAAACCCTATTTACTTTACTTACTATTTTTAAAGTATTCTCTTTCACTCCTTGACTCTTATGAGACAATATTCCAGGAACTTAATGTACACTTCATTATATTACGATGAACTTTATACCTAAACTTAATCAAAATTTACATATAACGTTTGTGTTCCCTTTGTTTTTATACAGAATTTCATGTTACTATATGGTTCTTTCCTCTTACTACCCTACTATATTTTACGACTTAATTTTGTTTCCTTCCGTCTATTCAGTACCTTCTGGTTTTACTTTTCTTTCTTGTTTTGATATTTATCTTTTGACAATGTGTGTCATAAATAAAAAGAGAAAGACTGAATTGAAGTGAGACGTATTGTCTAAGACCCGGGTAGGTACTTACTGGGTTATAGTAAGGAAAAATACCGACTAATTATAAGGTCACATAGATCAATGGTGTAGAAGACGTGACGGTACATATTTTGTCTGTCGATCACATCATGGACGACATATCACGTACCTTGAGTCGATCCACGAGGTACCACTGGATCTACCCACAGACCCCCCACACCCTCCCTCTGGGTTCTCCCTTCCGTATGTGTGTGTGTGTGTGTGTGTGTGTGTGTGCGTGTGTGTAACAACATGTCGTCTTTGATTGTAACATTTCGTTGATATGCGGTTAATTTTTTTATTCATTGTTTTAACCATGTATAGTTAGGTCGATATAGTTATAATTAAATTTTCAATTACCGAATGTAGTAGTTGTTAGAGTTTGTTATTTATGACCTCTCCTACACCTCTTTTCCCTTGAGAGAACGAGACAACCACCCTTATATTTAACTATGTCGATGATACCTAATGTCATACACTTTTACTTTCAGTGAGTTAGAACAGACTAAAAAACACTGGGGTACCTGACATCTCAGGTACCTTAAGAGGTCCGGTCTTATGACCTCACCCATCGGAAAGGGAAGAGGTCCCTTAGAAGGGTTGGGTCCCTAGTTTGGGTTCATGATGGTATAATGGGTCGTTAGGGTGATGATCCGTATATAGAACTCTTTTGGTTTTAACTTTTTCTGTGTACATGGGGTTACAAGTGACGTTGTGATAAATGTTATCGATCCTGTACCTTCATTGGATCCACAGGTAACTGACTACCTTACCTATTTCTTCGAACATATATGTCGGCATTTTCCTTACGTAAACTCAGACAAGATTACTGCACCTACTTGGATCTTGGATAATACGTCTCACTTCATTCAGTCTTTCTCGTTTTGTCCGTAGTATATAATTACGTATATATACTTTAGATCTTTCTGTCATGACCACTTGAATAAACGTCCCGTCTTTACCTTTGTATCTGTATCTCTTGTCTGAACACCTGAACCCCCACCCCCATCTTTCCTCTCACACCTTGCTCACCTCTCTCATTGTACCCTTATATGTGATAGTATACATTTTATCTACAGGTTACCCTTAAACGACGCACTGAGTCTCTTGAGTTTGACCCCAAGAACTTGTTGGATCTCCCCACCCTACTCTATCCTCTACACTTCCTGTAAGTTTTCCCTTCCTCGTATACAGATAGATACCGACTAAGTACAATTACATACCTTCTTTGGTTGTGTTACAACATTTGGTTAATAGGAAGTTAATTTTTATTTATTTTAATTTTTTTAAATTACGGGATTTACGTGGTTAATTTTCTGTCTCTGACTTTCACCTAGTATTTTGTTGTGGGTCAGTATACGAAAGATAAAATTTTTTAGTGTAATTTACATCTTCGTGTATCTATGACTTTCATTTCCTTACCCGACTCTAACACCTCATCCTCTGTCGTCGAAGAGAAGAAACTATGTAGTGATGTTAATCTATCAATGGGTCCTTATTTTTTACAAGACACTATCGAGTCCTCTAGTGAATTCTTCAAAATAAAAGAAATTAAAACAAGGTTTCACCTTGTTTTTTTGACTCTTATTGAAGGACAAAGTTTAACGGACGTAATAGGGTAGGGGGTCCGACCATGACGAGTTATGGTTCTCCATTGAAGGGTCGGACTTTCTCAAACTTTTTCCTCTCTCTCACTCTTCTATAGGAACGGTCGGTAAATCTCGTGACGTAATTCTTGGACGAAACCCGACTGGAGTGGATATTTACCCTGAAGGGACTACCGAGTCACTTAGACGGACATTACGTCCTCTGTGTCCTGTACGTCCAAGCTAGGGACCCACTCCTTCTAGGGGACCTCCTCCTTTATCGTTGGGTAAGGTCATAAGAACGAACATTTTAAGATACCTGTCTCCTGGGACCGTCCAATGTCAGTTATCCCAGTGTTTCTCAACCTGTGTTGACTCGTACGTGTGTGGATATTTATTTTCGACTCTACATGTCTCTACCTATTCTTGTTCCTTCTTCCCGTCTCCGATGGACACAGTCCGGGTACCGTCCTCACTGACACCAAGGGTTACCGGACAAGACACCAAGGGTAGTCGGAAACGATGACTACTGGAGTTATCGGGATGACATACGACGTCTATTCGGCTCGAATGTAGTGAGTCCTGGAGTAGTACCTGGTCTCTCTTGACCAGGCATCTACTGGAGTCATAGAAAATGGTGACTCTTAGGGTTTTCAAAAGTGTCAGTGTTTTCGGACAACGGACTCAGGGAGGGACGAGTGGGGAAAAAGGAGTCGTCGGGTCAGGTCATGGAGGTGTTTTCGGGAACCGGGACCCTAAACGTGACCATCAGTTGAGATCGGAGACGTCGACACGGAACCGGTTTAGGTTGATGTTACTCTCCTAGACGTCGATCGTAAACATCTACTTGTTCCTGTACTGTTGTCGGGTCTCAGAACTTCAAAGAGTTCTAGACCGTACTAACACGAGTCTAGACTGTACTAAGAACAGTGACCTAAAATGAGAACACGTACATGGGTACCGATAGGGAACGTCGTTGTGTGACTGTAGTTTCCGGAGATGTCTACGAGTACCCGAGTATAGACCGGGACTGATGGCAGTGACCGGAGATAGTGACGTATGTACGTGTCGATCGTTGATATCGGAACGTGAACGTACGAGATTCAAGACAGTGATCGGAGGTGACGGAAGTGTCGACACATACGTAAACCGATCGAGGACGACCATGTACTCACGTGTGACTGTCGGGTCCGGTCGTGTCGACAAACACGTAGGTCTAGATCGGGGTTGATGATAGTGATCGGACGTGGTGGTCTGTACGGGTGTCGATCGTGAATGTCAGGATGTGAAAGGATGACGATCGAGGTTGAGGACAGGTATAGGAAGTGACGGTACACACACAAGTACCATTCGGGGATGTTAATGTGTTCCTGTACTTCCCGTACGGTTGTCCGTTCTGGAGTGTCCACGGAGACGTAGTCCTCGACCAGGATTAGGGACAACCTTCGGACGTGGAGTACATTCGGTTGTGGATTTCCATGTTTGTACAGGGACGTGAGACAATCGAAGATAAGGGTAGTACCCGGTGACGGTAATAAGTGTACGGACACCCATCGGGGACATCGGAGTACTCAAGTACAGTTGTCGGGTCCAGAAATGTCGACGAGTCCACGGGACTCAATCGTGTCCGAGGACAGTAACTGGATACAGTGGTATGGACTTGTCTTTCTTGAGGACGTCTACATGTGGACGTGTTTTAGAAGGGGTTGATGGAAGTCACCTCGTGACCGGTATGTTCTATAGACACCTATCGGAGTTTTTGGTATCTTCGTGTGTAACTGTCTGATCCTATAGTGTCAACGAACAAATGGACATGAACCGGGGTCGGGGACGGTGACTGAGATCTGGGGTGGTGTCGAGTACACGGACATTGGTCGGGGACGATGATACGTCCTTGGACGTTTGTACACACGAAACCCCGGTAACCAAGACCGGTGGTGGTGGTGTAAGGAGTAACGACTTAGACCTCCTTTAGGACTCCTGAGGTAATCAGAAACGTCGGTGTTACTCGGGAAGTGACTGAGTCACAGTTTCTAGTGTGTCGACAGGTACAATACTTATGGTGGACGTACTTGACTCTTTTGTAATGTAGGGTGAACCGTGTTGTATAGAAATCTGGGTCCCGGTGTCGTGTAAGATCGTAAGGTGGGTTCCTGTCGACTTTCTAAAAGTAATGATTTCTGTTAGATATTTCACATCTGATCGAATGACGGTGAAGTTTAGACGTCTGTGGATACTTCCGATATTCCTAGTGTTTCTTTCTCTCTTTGTACCGAGAGGGTATCCTTACGTTATTTGGAGGTTGTTGACCGGAGTTTTTTACCTGTCGGTACTTGACGGACTCTTTTTTAGGTTTTGTGAACAAGATTTCTTCGATTTTTTCGATGTCCTCTTTTCTAAATGTTAAATTGTCAGTCTTTATGTTACGTTCTTGTTTTACCCCTTTAGTTATTTCTATATTTTTATAAAAATTTTTGTTTTTCAAACCTCGATTTATTATCTTAGTTGATGTTTGTCTTACACGTACGTACGATTCAGTGAAGTCAACACAGGTTGAGAACGCTGGGATATCTGACATCAGGAGGTCCGAGGAGACCGGTACCCTAAGAGGTTCGTTCTTATGGTCAGCCAACGGTACGGGAGGAGGTCCCCTAGAAGGAATAGGTCCCTAACTTGGGTACAGAGAATACAGAGGACACAACCGTCCACCCAAGAAATGGTGATCGTGGTGGACCTTTTAGGTTTTTACCTTATCTGTTGAGGTTATGGTTGAGTTAGTTTGTCTTCTTAGTCGTTTACACTTCTGTTTAGTGAACTTTAATAAGTCCGTCTCATTTTTCTCGTTTATCACTTTTCTTTAGTTCTTTCGACTACCCTGAAGCCATTGTGGTTGATTGATTTGTTATAAACGTAACGTCCTTAGGGTCTTCATCTTCTCTCTCTTTCCCTTCTATCTAATAAAATTTTTATTACTTTACTTTTGAAAGGTTTAGACCCCGAAAGGGGTCTACTTGTAGGTCCGTGTATTTATAATTTCTAGAATTTAATCCAATTTGAGTTCCTTCTGAAATGGTTCCGTCAATTTTATTTTGACGGTTTTTTAACTTCTGTTACCTGTCTTAGAACTTCGTCATTCTCCTTTCTTCGAAAAGTGTGTTTTTTTCTTGGGGGACTATTTCGATATACGTCCAAAGAGTCGTCTTTAGAACGTCCGGTCCACTCTCACCCTATTATATAAGGCTGTCACGACTTTCTTTTTTATTGGACGGTCGGTTCTTATGAAATGAACCGTTTCAATGGAAATACTTTTGTTTTACTCTTTTTCCACAAAGGTTTATTTTTAGTCTTCTAATAATGGGGATCTTGACGGTATATTCTTTATGATTACCCTCAAGAAGTTCGTATTTTCTTCCTTACGATTGATCATTGTACTTTAGTCCATTACCATATTTTGACCGATCATTTCCGTTTGTATCTCAGTTTAAGTTTTATGTAATTATAAGTTACCATATATATTTCGTATTGGGATCACATTTCCAATTTTTGTTTTATTAAATTTTTATATTTCGATGTTATTAAACAATTACCTATATGTTATAATTTTATACATTTAACACTACGGTTTTTATATGTCACACAAACCCTCTTTCTTTTGACAACTATAAAACATACGATTTTTTAAATACAACAATAGTCAAATTTAGTCTGACAATATTCCACAGAATATATTCGGAGTAACATTGGTATTTCGTTTCTGGATAACAGCTATGTATTTCCACTTTCTTTAGTTTCATATAATGATGTCTTTTAATGATTTAGTGTTTCTGTAGTTCTTTCTTTTTTTACATTGTTTCTTAGATATTTTGAGAGTTTTTTGTTAATCCTTTACCTTTTTCTGGAATTTTCACTTTTCGTTTCCACAATCAGTGAGTCAGTACAGACTGAGAACATTGAGGTACCTTACATCGGACGGTCCGAGGAGACAGGGACATTAAGAGGTCCATTCGTATGACCTCATCCAATGGAAAGGGAAGAGGTCCCCTAAAAGGACTGGGTCTCTAACTTGGGACCCAGAGGACGTAACGTCCGTTTAAGAAATGATGAACTCGAGGATCCCTTCAGGGGTCATTCAGGAGTGAATTATTATTAATAAAATTGAGATTTATCTGATAAAACAGGTTAGTTTCCTATACCACCAATTTACCTAAAAATTTTTTTCTGAGTTGGTATTCGACGGATGTCACTTGAGTAATGTCTAAATTCCTGTATGTATACGATCTTCATTTACTGACTTCTTCTATAAGGTACATGTATTTTTGGTCTTTCTTTTATTACATTACTTATACACTATTTAAGGAATTGTCTTTTATAGAGGTTATAATCTGGTGGATTTATTTATTCCGTTAAATACTGTCTAGGTTTCCATATTTATCTGTCGTTATGTTATTATCATCCCCTGTAGTCATTGGTTCGTACTCGTTTTTTATTTATTATGTCTATCTTTTTAGTTATTTCTTTGTGACCCCAGAGATATACTACGTCCGCTCAAATGTCGTTTAAGGTTTCGACTGAGAACGGAGGATAACGGGCTCCTTCGAGTCTTCTACTCCTTCTCCTTTTTCGTCCTCAGTCCTTACCGAGAAAGAGTCTGTCTCAACTGACAGCTCCTACACCTGTAATTCAAGTGAGGTCTCCTCACCCTTACAGACCTGGGACGAGTCTCCCGGAACATGGTCCTGTACCACCTCCTCTGGATGTCCTTGGACGACAGACACCTATACAGAGTTTATGTATACCACTTCTTTAATGTTCGTTTTTCTTTGTCACGTTTTTCTCTTTAATGAGTTTTTCACTACAAACCTTCTCGACTTTCGGTACTTTAGTTTCTACTGAAGGAGTCCTACTATGTCCTTCGATACACACTAAAACTCTCAGACACCCGTCTATTACTTTCTTTACTGTTTCCTTACAGATATAGGGCATTGTTTTAGAGTGACTACCTTCTCTAGTCGTCTTATCTTTACTATGTCCTTTATTCGGACAACTTTCCGTATTTAGTTCGAAAGTTCTACTTAGGACAACCTTCCGTATTTAGTTCGAAAGTTCTACTTAACGTCTATCAAGTTAGACTTCCTTGTTAAAAACTTACATCAGCTCAACACTGCTTATAGTTGTCATCACGGAGTCCAAACGGTGGAGTCTCTTGAGCATCACAGGCGTCTCCGTAAAGAGTATTTGTACCCTCACGACAGTGCGTAGGAAGTCTTGACCGTGGTCTGATCCTTAGTGTGTTCTTTTCGGGATTACTCACACTGGATTTGAAACAAGTCCTGAGTTTTGAGAGATCTGTACTTTCTTAGGTACGTCCTTCCTTTGGTATATCTCCACTGTATACACCGTTCCGGAAATTGCTGTCACGTTGGGTACGTCAAGTAACCTCTTTAGTATGTCCTCTTTTTGGTATATTTACACTACGTACACCGAGGACGAAATTTCCTTTACGTAGGGAAGTTAATTAGAGTCTCAAGGATGACCTCTCTCTGGTATATTTACATTACATACACCGGTGACGAAATTTGTCTTATATGTGGAAGTTTTAGTATCCTATTAAGTGTGACCTCTCTTTGGTATATTTACACTGTACACACCTTTCCGGAAATCAGCTTTTCATTCAGTATGTCAAGTAGTCTGGGGTAGTCTTTGATATATTTACACAAGATACACCGTTCTCGAAATTAGTTTGACGTTTTGAACGTCAAGTAGTCTCAATAGTATGACCTCTCTTTGACATATTTACATACACACCTTTCCGGAAGTCAGTTTGAAATTCGGCATGTCAAGTACCTTCCTAAGTATGACCTTTCTTTGGAATGTTTACATTGTTAACACTGTTCGCAAAATCACGTGGTAGTAGGAACTGAGCGGTAGTCCGTCAAGGATATCCTCTCTTTCGTATCTTTACATTAAAACACCTTCTCAGAAGTCAAGGTCGAGAATGAAACGTCAAGTATTCTCTTGAGAATAACATCTCTTTGGTACATTTACACTACATACACTGTTCTATAAATTAGTTTGACGTTTTAAACCTTAAGTAGTCTCTTAAGTATGACCTATATTTGGTACATTTACACTATACACAACGTTCCGCAAATCAGTATGACCTTCGGAACGTCAAGTAGGATCTTAAGTAGGAACCCTCTTTGGAATCTTTACATTGTTAATACTGTAGAATCACTTGTCAGTCGAAATTGGGTGACGGAACGTCAAGTACATCCTCTCTCTCGTATCTTTACACTACATACACCGGTCACGATATAAACTTTACTGGTAGAATCTCCAGTAGTCTATTAAGAAGTCAAGTCAAGTCAAGACAGCGAGTCAGTACAGGCTGAGAAACTCTGGGGTACTTAGTGTCGTGCGGTCCGGAGGGACAGGTAGTGGTTGAGGGCCTCAAGTGAGTCTGAGTGCAAGTAGTTCAGGCACTACGGTAGGTCGGTAGACTAGGAGACAGCAGGGGAAGAGGAGGACGGGGGTTAGGGAGGGTCGTAGTCTCAGAAAAGGTTACTCAGTTGAGAAACGTACTCCATCGGTTTCATGACCTCAAAGTCGAAATCGTAGTAAGGAAGGTTTCTTTAGGGTCCTGACTAGAGGAAGTCTTACCTGACCAACCTAGAGGAACGTCAGGTTCCCTGAGAGTTCTCAGAAGAGGTTGTGGTGACAAGTTTTCGTAGTTAAGAAGTTACGAGTCGGAAGAAGTGTCAGGTAGAGAGTGTAGGTATGTACTGGTGTCCTTTTTGGTATCGGAACTGATCTGCCTGGAATCAGCCGTTTCATTACAGAGACGAAGACTTATACGATAGATCCAACCAGTATTGAAAAGAAGGTTCCTCATTCGCAGAAAATTAAAGTACCGACGTCAGTGGNGTATCACTACGAAAGATTCCGGGTGAACTGAAGTGTAAGGTCCTACAGATCGAGATCTACTCACTAGTGTGGTAGCACTAATAGACCCAGCACTTCTAGAAAAAACATGTCAAGAACAGACATAAGAACGGTGGAGAAGAATTATAGAAGACGAAGACAATCCAAGCATGGTAAAGACAGGAAATAACTCGGGTAGAAACGTACTTTACCAGGGAACCATAGAGATTAATAGAACTTCTCAAGAGATCAGAAAGGGTAAGACAAGAAAAGGAGAGAAAGAAACATGACTAGCGACTTCTTCCGAAAGAATAGAGAAAAACGATAAGAAACCTTGAGACGTAAGTCTACGAATATAGAAAGGAAAAGAGGAAACAAAAAGTGGAGAGAAGAAAAGTGTCGATAAACATTCCGTAAGAATCACCTCTTTTTACATACTTACCTTGTAACACTCTTTTTAAATCACACTTACATTACTCACACCGTTGCGGAAATTAGACTCAAGTTCGTAAAATTAAGTAGTCTCTTAAATATGACATATCTTTCGTACGTTTACTTTACTTACACCGTCTCGAACATCACGAACGAGTTGGAATTGACTGGTAATCCGCTAAGGATCTCCTCTCTTTGGTGTATTTACATTAAATATACTGTTTGGGAAATCAGTGTTCCTTACTGAAACGTCTAGCAGACTCTTAGGTACAGTTACTTTTGAATGTTCACATCGTTTACGTCATTTCATATAGTTGAGAAACTGTGAGTCTTTTCAGTTTACTTTACACGTTCCACACCGTTTCAAAACTAAGAAACAAGTCTGCATTGATTAGTAGTCCATTAACTAATCTTGACTTAAGAATGGGTACATCACATACACAATTCATAAAACCTTCGGTAAATCAAAAATGTTTTAACTAGGACCACTTTTCGGCATGTAAATCTCACGTCAGATAGGGAGGTCAGATCTAACCTCCCCCAGTATATTGCGTACACCGGTCTTGAAGTCATTGTCCGACTAGTAAGGGTAGTAGTCTAATAAGTATTATATTGTATTATATAAATAAGTATATATAATTAATATATAATATATAATATATAATATTATATTATATTGTGGAATGTCCACAATTCTCACCGTAAGTCAGGACTTTTCTGTAGTCCACTAGGTATGACCTCTCTGGTAGGTTTACGTTAGTTACACCGGTCCGAAAAGTCCACAAATGTGGAAGCCGAAGAACTCTTCTAAGGGATCCATCTTCGATATAGTTACTTTACTCACATAGTCCCTAAAATCTGTTAGACTTCAATCCTAAGTCATTTCTTCAGTAAGACCTCTCTTTCGAATGTTCACTGTACTCACACATCTTGGAAATGAGTCCCGAGTGTAGAGTGGTTGGTAGTCTACTAGGTAGGATCTCTCTTGAAAGGTCACATGTCTTACGCCGTTCCGGAGATCCATGACGAAGTTTGAGTCCCAAGTGGTTTGTGAAATATGAATCTTTACGTTACTGATACTATCAAAAGTTTTAACGGAGAGTGAGAAATCCATAGACTCTTATATGTAAGACCTTAATTTAGTGTGGTTATGTCATAAACACTTTTCCTAAAATGAGTTTACAGATTCAACCCCTTGTATTGACCTCGTCACGAAATGTTTACGTTACCCTGACCTTTTTCAAAGTTGAACCTAACTTCATAATCCATTCTCAGGTATCACTTCTCCTCGGAGCCTTTACCTACCCGTTCCCGAAAGAGATCCCAAGACTCACGTGATCTGAAGTCTTATATACAGAAAGTCTCTTCGGTGTGTTTAACACGTGTGACTTCGAAATTGGGTAACTAGTTTTGACACTTTGTACTTTCCTAAATATACCTCTCGTTCGAATGTGTCCATTACTTATAACACATCAAAAAATGTAGTTTATAAGTGGAACCTGTATTACTTCACTATACACGTCCAGTCTTTGACATGTCTATATGGCTTAAACCTTTGTGTAACTTCTTTTGGTATAAAGGAGTTCTAAGGGGGGTTTTAAGTATAGCCCCTCTTAAGTATATCACCATTACTTAAACCATTTTAAAACCTGAAAGAATGTTGTCTAGTGTATTCTCTATTAAGTAAAATCCTTATTTATTCAGAAATCAAAAGGTTGTTAATTGGATAATATAATTCCGTCATATTAATACAGTTAACACAACTTTGAATTATTGTACACACCTTTACTGGGTAATAGAAGTCACACATAAATTAATGAACTCAAAAGAACTCTTCCACTGTAATAAAAAGTACTGTAAAGGTGTTCCAAACTTTTGAAAATATCGAAAGAAACTCTGAAAGTACTACCAGAGACGTTTCTTTACTCATTCTACTTCCCTGTCTGAAGGAATCGACACCAAGTAAGTATAGACAGAAAGTACCCATTTGTCCCGGCGATTTTATAGTTTAAGTTATTACACACTTAATCTTAACCACTCCCTGTCTCTTAGTACATTTTTCGATTCTGTAGTAAGAATTATCCCACGGGAAGACATTTATCCGGTGGAACCCAATATCCTGACTTACGACATGGTAGACTGGAACTTTTCCCGTCCGATCTGTAATACCCTGAACCCGAAAAGAACCCTCCTCCCAACTGTCCAATGACCCCTGACTGATACACCCTCTTCAATATAGTTCTTTTACGACCAGCAAAAGAGGGAATTTACCCTTAACGACAACATATATTTACTAATTACCTTTAAATAAGAAACTTTAACTTCTGTCGTCAAAAGAACTTCTTTTAAATCAGTCTTCTTGGTCTTTTCATACACACATAGACGAAGTTTAATTAACGATGGTAAATGCAACACGGAGACAAAATAAGTCTTACATAGTATTCAGAACACAAGATTATTTCAAACATTTTAAACAAGGTATTTTTTTTCTTTGTAATCTGGACTTGTTGAATCTAGTTTACTTGGATTGTCTATATACTTCTTGAACGGTAGGTTTCGTTGTCAAGTATAAGAATTCTCGAGTACTTTATCAGAGATTCTACTTATGATACAAACCGTGTTTTCTTTAGAATTGTTTAAGTTCTTCTAACTTATGTATGGTTCATAGAAAGGACTGAGGTTACCATACTTTGATTTGTATTTAATTATTGTCCTTTTTTGATTTTTTACTGTTTATACACCTTTAACTTGTTCAAGTCAAGTCAAGTCAAGTCAAGTCAGTGAGTCAGTACAGGCTGAGAAACGCTGGGGTACTTAGCGTCGTGCGGTCCGGAGGGACAGGTAGTGGTAGAGGGCCTGGAGTGAGTCTGAGTGCAGGTAGCTCAGGCACTACGGTAGGTCGGTAGAGAAGGACCGAGCAGGGGAAGAGGAGGACGGGGGTTAGAGAGGGTCGTACTCTCAGAAAAGGTTACTTAGTTGAGAAACGTACTCCACCGGTTTCATGACCTCAAAGTCGAAATCGTAGTAAGGAAGGTTTCTTTAGGGTCCTGACTAGACGAAGTCTTACCTGACCAACTTAGAGGAACGTCAGGTTCCCTGAGAGTTCTCAGAAGAGGTTGTAGTGTCAAGTTTTCGTAGTTAAGAAGACGTGAGTCGAAAGAAGTGTCAGGTTTAGAGTGTAGGTATGTACCGGTGTCCTTTTTGGTATCGGAACTGATCTGCCTGTAATCAGCCGTTTCATTACAGAGACGAAAACTTATATGATAGATCCAACCAGTATTGAAAAGAAGGTCCCTCATTCGCAGAAAATTAAAGTACCGACGTCAGTGGTAGACGTCACTAACACCTCGAGGGTTTTTATTTCAGACTGTGACAAAGGTGACAAAGGGGTAGATAAAGGGTACTTCACTACCCTGGTCTACGGTACTAGAAGCAAAAGACTTACAACTCGAAATTCGGTTGAAAAAGTGAGAGGAGAAAGTGAAAGTAGTTCTCCGAAAAATCGAGGAGAAGTGAAAGACGGTATTCCCACCACAGTAGACGTATAGACTCGTTTTGTGATGACTTTTTCGTTACCTTACCCTCCACTCTCCCTCGAAGTCCACTTTCCCCCGTACACATATGGATACCGACTAACTACAACCACATACCGTCTTTTGTTGTGTTATAACATTTAGTTAATAGGAGGTTAATTTTTTATTTATTTCATTTTTATCCGTATTGGATTTTGTTTAAATCTACGTGAGACCCTACGTTACTACAAAGTTATATATGTTTAGTTATTTACACTATACGGTGTTATTACTTTATTTCCCATTTTTCATCTTCAATTGTAATCTGAATTTAAATTCTCGATTGTGGTACTGTAAAGATCTTCTTTACTATTCTTTTTTTACATTCCCTTTAACCTAACCTGTTTTTATCTATTCATCGGTTCTGATACTTCATTTTACCTGTTTTAGTTATTTATCCTATAATAGGTTTAATTTTATTAAGTAAGATTATTCCTGTGATAATCCTTTTACTTTCCATTTTGTGTCTTACCCTCTATTATCGACGTTTATATATTGGGAGTTTCCAGAACATTAATCTTATATAATTTTTGACGACTTTTAGTCATTGTCCATTTGTTTGATTTGTTCATATTACCCTTTCATAAACTTGTATGTGAAGTGGTTTACTCTATTTACCCACCGTTAATTCTACGAGTACTTTTCTATTAGTTGTAATATTCGTTACTCCTCTATCAGTAATTTTGATTTTACTATATAGTGTTGCGTGGATAATCTTACCAAGTTTATTTTTTTCTGAGTAGTATACTTCAGAGGCACTATAAACCTTTGTCAAACCACCAAAGAATTTTACAATTTGTATGTCAATTGTATTACGACGAGAATTCTAAAATAGATTCACTTTACTTTCGTATCCGGAGAGTTTCTGAACATGTACTTATAGGTATCGTCGAATAAACATCATAAGTTTTGACTTTTGTCGGGTCGATCAGTATATTACTTTGTAGTATGTTGTTATTATTCTTTATTGTAACGAGTTTTATTGTCGTAATCTTTTTTTTTAGAGTTTTATTAATACGACTCAATTTTTTCTGTTTTTTTATCTCTGATATCATATAATAACGTGAATACATTTTAAGTTGTTTTACGTTTCCTGTAAATCACTTTACTTCTATTATCACTTTCTTTCGACTAGTTACCAACGGATCCGTATCCCTACCCGATTCGTCTCTCCTTTCATTATGTTTCCCCCTTTTTACAAAAACCTCCACTACCCATACCATTGGTGAAACTAACACCATTCCCCAAGTCCTTTTAAATTTTCACCTAAATAAAAGATTAAATTCTTTCCCTTTTCGTACAAACCTCACCTTCTTAGGAGTTTATTAAATTCCAGACCTTTCACGAACGGTTGAATAATCGGTTTATCGAAAAGAAATTTCACTTATGATTTAGATTTATAAGTTCTAAGAAAAAAGATAAATATGATTATACTACAACAAAAAAGTAAGAGTCAGTATAAAACGTTGATAAAGAAACATAAGATGTGTATATGAAAAGAGAAATAATAATCATCACACGTAGAGTTTATTCCAGGAAGAAAAGTCAAACGGTCAGATCCTCGGATAGACTAAGACTACACTTGGTGAAGATCCGTGTTAATATACAGTCTTCAGAATTTAAATTCCTTGTGAGACCTGATCCGTGGACGACAACCCTTTTACTTTTTCGCTACTCGTCAATAATGTTTAAAGTGAACCATTCAGTTCATGAGTTTACATGTTTGACCCAACATGTCTGACAAGAAAGTAGTTTTTCAAAGTTGGTTAAGGACAGGAGTCAAGAAAAAGGGTTATGGAGAAGTATGGAGTTCTAGGGTAAGATTCCAACGTATGGTCGGGTGTCATCTGAAACCCCTTAAACGAAGGAAAGACCTTCTATTCAGTACACGTTTTGTCCGACTCCATTTTGAATCGTCATCAACCTTTGTTAGAAACCGGACCCGGACCTCTCAAATCCTCTACGACTCCTTCTTATTTTTCGAAGATTTTATAAAAAATCGTTATCTCATAATTATAAGAATAAATTCCATACATGTAAAAATTTGACTTATCTGTTGTCATATCACATTCGTATTGAAAATATTCGTGATCCTTTGGTTGTTTAAGTAACTAAATCAAATAACCATAAAATAACACCATTAGACTTTGACTTGAACGTTATGGAGGTTCCATGTGGACATACACCAGTCTATCCAAACTGGTACAACACAGTTCTACCAGGTACCGTCTAGGTTGGAGTCATTTTAACAGTATGTAATAAGATCTCAAAGTGATATACTCAGGTGATCCGAAAATTTCTTCGTACAACGTAGACGTACATACCCTATTTACTACATTTTTGGTTATCGAGGACGACACGTCCGACGTTCCTTTTCCAAAAGAAAACTGGTTTCATCGGTAGAGCGAACACTTTGAAAAGTGACATCCGGGACAGGAGACACGATTCGGGAAACTCAATAGAGTGTCTCTTGAGTTTCGGTTTCGGGTCTAGGTACACTCCGACAAATTTACACCGTACTCCGGGACCCCTTGTTTGAGGATCTTCTCCCTCCTCCCTCCACTCTTGGTACCACTTTACTTGTCTTCAACTTTTATTTGCACCTATCTACCACCAAAGATACCAGTGGTCTGGTACTTACTTTATATCGTACATAGGAAGACTCTTCAATGTGGTAGTAGTCCTATACTTCCCCCAATTTGAAGGTCGTCGATACCTTCCGTCTGCCAGTTCAATACGTTTCAAGGGACGACTCGTTTATCTGGGAGAGTCGGTACGGGAGACAACCGTCTGTCACCTTTATAAAAGGTCTCCTCCCGAGTTCAGTAGTCAGGAACCAAGTAAAAGACAAGACTCTCTCTGGAAGAGATCCCTCTCCTAACCGGGGTACTCAAGAAAGGAACTCCTGTTTAGGGGACTCGGTCAGTCTCACGTGGTTCTAACATTTACCGTCTCTTGGACCCGGACCCGGTTCCGAACCGCACTGGTACGTTAGGGACTCACACCAAGTCCCACAAACATTACTCGTCTTTCCCTCTCACTTACTTTTGAGAGAGTAGGTATATTAAGGACCCCCTTTTCACCTCGAATACATTCCTTCTGATCCGTAGGAATCTTTGACATAATAACTATATCAGACTCCTCGTTTACGTCCCGTACCCCTCCAAAGACACCACGATACAATTCAAGTGTGTTTCGTGTCGATCGACCAGGGGTTCTCATTTGTGTCTCAAATGGGACCGGGTCAGGGGAGAAGAGAGTCATCTTGGTCCCTCTTTGCCGATGTACTTGAAAGTCGTAAGAACGAGACGTAGGAGACGGTCTCGTGTCGTCCAACTTCACTCTCTGTGTCGTTTATTCTGACATTGAAAGACGACAACCGTGTTGTCCCCCTGAAAGTGAGAAAACGTCCCCAAGTCTTCACTGTCCCTTTCCAATTAAGATCAACTGATCCAAGGAGGGTCTGATAAGGAGTACAACAACAAGTCAGGGATTCAGTACAGACTGAGAAACGCTGGAGTACATGACGTCGTACGGTCCGAAGGGACATGAAGTGATAGAACATCTCAAACGAGTTTAAGTACTCAAACTCGTAAGGAGTTTGAGCAGGTGACTCAACCACTACGGTTGCTTTGTAAAGTAAGAGACAATGGGGAAAGAGGAGAACGAGAGTTAGAAAGGGTCCTAGTCCCTGAAAAGGTCACTTAGTCGAGAAGTGTAGTCCACCAGTTTCACAACCTCGAAGTCGTAGTCAGGAAGGTTACGAATAAGTCTCGACTAAAAGAAATCCTAACTGACGGAACTAGAGGAACGACAGGTTCTCTGAGAGTTCTCAGAAGAGGTCGTGGTTTTAAACTTTCGTAGTTAAGAAGTCACGAGTCGGAAGGAATACCAGGTTGAGAGTATAGGTATGTATTGATGACCTTTTTAGTATCGAAAGTGATATACCTGTAAGTAACCGTTTCACAACAGAGACGAGATCCAAACAGTATCGGAAACAAGGTTCCTTGTTCACAGAAATTATAGTACCGACGTCAGTTTCAGACGTCATTAAAACCTCTGGTTCTTTTATTTTAGATGGTGACAAAGATTAAAAAGGGGTAGATAAACGGTATTTCAAGTTCTACCCTGGTCTACGGTACTAGAATCATATAACTACCAACTCAAAATTCAGTCGAAAGTGAGAGGAGAAAGTGGGATTAGTGTTCTCCGAGAAATCAACAAAATCAAGTACGAAAGATGTTAATCTGACCATAGAAGACGTATAGACTCCAACGACTATAAAGAAGACCGTTAGAATTAAGGTCGAGCACTATGTAGGTCGGACCGTAATTTATGTACCACAGGAGACGTATATTCAATTTATTCGTCCCACTGTTAGGAAAGGGCTAAAACTTCTTCAGGTAACAAGGTACAGACCAAGATTAGCAACGAAGAACTGGACGTATGTCCAAAGAAAGAAAGAAAGTAAATAAATAAATAAAATTAGACCTCCGATTAATGAAATGTCATAACATAACCAAAACGGTATGTAATGTACTTAGACGGTGCCCACATGTCACAAGAGGTAGGACTTGGGGGAGGGTGGAGGGGAGTTGGGTAGGGAGACCCAGTACGGTCACGTGGTCGGGGCTCGTGGGACATAGTACGTAGCTTGGACCTTACCACTAAGTAAAGTGTATACTATAATATGTACAAAGTCATGGTAAGAGGGTTCAGTAGGATGGGAACGGGAGAGGGTGTCCCAGGTTTTCTCTGACAAGATATGTACACACAGAGAAAACGAGAGAGCGTATGTCCCAATAGCAATGGTAGAAAGATTTAAGGTATATATACACAATCATATGATATAACCACTTCTTCCGTTACCGTGGGGTGAGGTCATGAGAACGGACCTTTTAGGTACCTACCTCCTCGGACCACCCGACGTCAGGCACCCCAGTGATTCTCAGCCTGTGTTGAATCGCTGAAGTGAAAGTGAAAAGTGAAAAGTAAGAATACGTAACCTCTTCCTTTACCGTGGGGTGAGGTCACAAGAACGGACCTCTTAGGGTCCCTACCCCTCGGACCACCCGACGGCAGATACCCCAACGTGTCTCAGCCTGTGCTAACTTCACTGAATCGTCGTATGATATAAACACAAAAAGAAAGACCGAATGAAGTGAGACATATTATACGAGGTCAAAGTAGGTGGAGTAATCTTAACTAAGTTTACGTAAAAATTACCGACTCATTATAAGGTAACACATATACATGGTGTCGAAAGAATAGGTAAGCAGACGACTACCTGTAGATCCAACCAAGGTACAGGACCGATATTATTTGTCACGACGTTACTTGTAACTCCATGTGCACAGAACGTATGTCTAAAGAGTTCTCCGTCCAATCCACCAGACCAAACAGGTGTCAAATAACACTAGGTGTGTCAGTTTCCGAAACTGTATCAGTTATTTCGTCTTTATCTACAAAAAGACCTTGAGAGAACGAAAAAGGTACTAGGTCGCCTACAACCGTTAAACTAGAGACCAAGAAGACGGAAAAGATTTTGGTCGAACTTGTAGACCTTCAAGTGTCAAGTGCATGACGACTTCGGATCGAACCTCTTAAAACTCGTAATGAAATGATCGCACACTCTACTCACGTTAACACGTCATCAAACTCGTAAGAAACCGTAACGGAAAGAAACCCTAACCTTACTTTTGACTCGAAAAGGTCAGGACACCGGTGACGACTCAAAAGGTTTGAACGACCGTATAACTCACGTCGTGAAAGTATCGTAGTAGAAGGTCCTAGACTTTATCGAGTTGACCTTAAGGTAGTGGAGGTGATCGAAATAAGTATCACTACGAAAGATTCCGGGTGAACTGAAGTGTAAGGTCCTACAGACCGAGATCTACTCACTAGTGTGGTAGCACTAATAGACCCAGCACTTCTAGAAAAAACATGTCAAGAACAGACATAAGAACGGTGGAGAAGAATTAGAGTAGACGAAGACAATCCAGGAACGGTAAAGACAGGAAATAGTACGGGTATAAACGTACCTTACAAGGGAACCATAGAGTTTAAAAGAACTTCTCTAGAGATCAGAAAGGGTAAGACAACAAAAGGAGATGAAGAAACGTGACACGTGAATCCTCCCGAAAGAATAGAGAAAAACGATAAGAAACCTTGAGACGTAAGTCAACCCATATCGAAAGGGAAAGAGGAAACGGAAAGTGAAGAAAAAAGGGGGTAATAAACATTCCGAAAGAGTCTGTTGGTAAAACGAAAGGACGTAAAGAAAGTGAAACCCTACCAAAACCAGAGACGGAGGATATGTTATAATACTTGGAGGTAGATGTCAATAAGTACATGAGACAGATGGTCCAGATGAGGGAACTTAGATAAACAGTGGAGGTGACTTATTTGTATTCCCGAAAAATAATCCAGTATGGATTTACCAGATCACCAAAGGGGATGACAGAAGTTAAATTAAGACTTGAAACGTTATTCCTCACGTACTAGATTCGGTGTCAGTCGAGGTCCAGAACAAAAACGACTGAGATATATCGAAGAGATAGAAACCGACGTTTCTTATATTAGTTAGACTAAGACATAACTGATAGACGACTACAGGTGTCAGTAGAGAACACAACAATATTCTCCCACAAACGATACTGGTCACACAAGAGAACCGTTTTGAGACAATCGGAAACGGGACGAAGTAAAACATGAGGTTCGGGTTTGAATGGACAATGAGTTCCAGAGCGGACTGAAGGATGAAAACGTAAGATTAGGAGATTCTAATTTTCCTGTAGAAAAACCACGATCAAAAGGTTCCAGAACATCAAAATGTATCTTGACAAAATAAAGCAGAAGAAACCGTAATCACCAACCCCGTATCTAAACCTAATGACACTCCAACTTACCAGACGGAACTTTTGTTTCGTACTAATACGACAACGAAAACTCTTACGTGGGTTTATAACATAAAGTCCGATAAAACAACTGATACTCCCGATGAGGTAAAGAAACTTACCTTAGAACGGGTGTCATCATCTATATTACCAGTAGACTCAATTTAAGTGGGTAAGGACAGGTAAAATCAAGTAACTCAGGCTTTTACAGTCACAAGTGAAAACGATAAAGGAGAAACTGGTGTAGGTTAAACGGAACTAAGTACCTGGATTGTAAGGTTCAAGAATACGTTATAACAAGAAATGTCGTAACCTTAAATGTAAGTGGTGGTCTGTGAAGGTGTTGGTACAGCAAGGGTGAACCGGGTCGGAGAATTAAAAAAAACCTCGAGAAGGGGTCATTGTATAACCTGTGGATGGTTGGACCCTCCGAGTAGAAGGTCACAGTGTATAAGAACTGAAAATATGACAAGTTCCCTAAGAACTTCGTTCTTACAAGTACACCAAACGGTAAGGGAAGAGGTCACCTGGTACAAATCAGTGTTGAGAGGTGGTACTGGGTAGGTAGAACCCAACGGGACGTACTGTACCAAGTATCGAAGTAACTCAATGTACTTCGACATTAGGTACACTAGTAAAACCAATGGAAAGACACTGATACAAAACACCCCTTAAGTGTTTAAGTGGAAGGAGGTCGTCGTTCTCTATGTTGTCGACGTCGATGTGTCGGGTGTAAGTCTTTGGTGTCTGATCTTGACACATAGAGGTGTTTTCGACCAAGAGTTACTAAAGATGGTTCACTCTCACGGATGAACCTAAGGGTCACCATTTTTGCAGGGAACACCGTCGGGATCTCTCAAAGGGGAAAACAATCACTCGTTCAAAGTCTAAAGTGTAAACACAGAGTAGTGACGTACGGACCACCATTTCTGTCGTGTCCGTCGTCCAGGTTGTCGAAAATTTTCTATTTGGATAACAAGTATAAGTCAAGGAGGACATGTTCAAGAGTCCCACGAACCCTATCCTTCGATCAGGTCAGGACACACTCTTGTATTCCGATACCTAATTACACAGAATACACTGAAGACTTGTCTTCTCCACTTATACGAAATATGTAACCTACATGATCCTTCTGTCATGTTATAAGGTTCTTACTCGTTGATATTGTCATAAAAGAGGGGAAACCTAAATCACCCTAGAATAAGATAGATAACTTATATCTGCATGGTTTTATAAATTCAAAAAAAAAGAAATTTTACTTTAAGAGAGAGTAAGGTACACATTTTACGGTCAAGTTAGTGATTTCTTGCCTATTGGACAGTAAATTCTTACCGTTTTAATACCCGGTAAAGGGGAATAGTTAAAAACAGGTAAAAACTCGGGTTTCCGTTCACTCTTTTCATTTCAATTTCATGAGGTTCAACGTTTGAACCCTTTATTTACGTAGACAATCGTGTGTCCGTAGAAAACTGAACGAGGAGGTACCTGTCCCGAGACTACTCGTACCGAAATTTACTTTAGGTTCATAGAAAAGAGGGACAAATCAAGTCCATGTCGATAGTTCTGTCATCTCGTTGTAAAGTCCATATTTGATCAGATAAGGACTCCTCTTGTACACGATAAGTATGAGTACCACATTCTCTGTTTGAATGGTATGTAGATCAGAGAAGAACGTCCATCGTGTCCGTTCGGGACCCATCCTGATCTTACGTCTCCAGTGTCACAGAGACGGAATGGGGGTACTGTGGACGAAACACGTTCTCGGACCCAAAATGTCGTTTTGAGTGAAGTCCGGTTCCTCGGGACCCAGGTTGTTCTTAATATTCATCAGATAATTTTGAGACCTGAACCCGTCAGGACGACGAAGTTAGTAATTAAGTGGTCTCTTTGTTATGCTACTATCTCTCCCACGGATAAAATCTGTCGTACACTTTTCGTCTGTAGTGAAAACACTATTTCAAGACATATCAATTTCGATATCAAAAGGGTCATCAGTACATACCTACACCCTTAACTTGGTTGTTCTTCAGACTCACGGTTTCTCAACTACTAAAGTTTAACACCACTACCTCTTCTGAGAACTCTCAAGGATCCCATTGTTCCTCTAGTTTGGTCAGTTAGGATTCCCTTTAGTTGGACTTATAAGTAACCATTCTGACTACGACTCCGACTTCGAGATTATGTAACCGGTAAACTACCCTTCTCGACTGAGTAACCTTTTCTGACTACGACCCTTTCTAACTCCCGTCCTCCTCTTCCCCCGGTGTCTCCTACTCTGTCAATCTATTGTAGTGACTGAGTTATCTGTACTCAAACTCGCTTAAGACCCTCTATCACGTCCTGTCCTTTTGGAGCACGTGACATCAGATACCCGACGTGTCTCAGTGTACTGAATCACTGACTTGTTGTTGTCCCACGAATACTAAGTACATTGTTTTTATCTTCTCTGAGTGGATTTGACTATTTCCTATACTTCAGTTAATAATTACGTAACGGAGGGACAAGATTTAAATGGGAAATTCTATTCGAGAGACTATTACTCACCTAATGAAATTCTTAGAGAGGAAGTCTCACTAATACTCCAAGGTAAAAGAGTCAATCTTCTTTAACCTACCTATAACTTCCTCCTTCATCAAGAGGTCCTGAAGACCGACAGTCTTCACACTCATATTGCTATCGAATACACAAGACAAGGTTCGTCCACGGGTCTTGTTGACAGGAACAACCGACACGTCTTGGTCACACCGGACCAGTAACCAAAAGACACCGGAAGAAGTATACCTATAGAACACGAGATTCGGTAGATGGACGACTAAGGGGGATGAACTAACGAGAGCAGGGGGGTGGAATGGGGTGGTGATCCAAATAGAGGACATGAATAGGGTTCCGAGGTCGAGAGTGTTGGAGTTCCGGGTGGACTAGGATACATATCCTGTAACGGTCGAGGTCCAGAGGTTGAGGTGGTTCAGGGGACAAGGATGATGTACAGGTGTACGACCGGTGGTCGACACCGGAAAGGTGTCACTAAACGAGGTCTCCCAAGGAAGGACGAATGGGAAGTTGACATCTGGTCGAGACCAAGACGTCTGACCGAGACCACGACCATTTAATCGTTTGAAGAGACGGAAGTCTTCCAAGAGGATGTGGAAGAGGTTACTATACACTAGAGGTCCGAACCCCTCCTTGGGGGTACAATTCAAACAGAAAGAAACCCTTACGTAGAATTTGGGTCCTATGGTATACCTCAAAATGACATAGGATATATAAGATGTACACAGTATAAATTATTAAGAAATACAAATTTGTAGTACAATTTAAAGGGGACTGGTGACACATGAAAGGTAGAGGACTAACCTAGATCTAACCATGTCTTGTGTTGTGGATGTCGTTTATAGTAAGAACCTTAATGACTTTCGAAGGAACACTCTCGACGTAGTTCATTCTTACAAGTGATAGTGGGTCTTTTATATCATCCACCCTTGTCTTCCTTGTTTCACGAGTCTTTCCTTCTTCGTTCTGACCGCAACAAACGTCTACTATACTAAGAAATGTGATTTAAGATGTCCATAAATGTCTCTTTAACCATCTTAGTCATTTTCAAATCCATCGACAAGTGTCCTATTGTATGTCTTCGGTGAAAATAACAGAAATGGTCGTTGTCTAAATGTTTTACTTTTAAGTTTCCGTGATAAACGTTTTATACTTCCCGGATTCTATTTTACACGAGAGTATCCTTTTTTTTTTCTTTATAATAACCCTGTATAATTCCTTCAAAAATAATTTTCCTTTCCATGTGGTATAGGTAAGTTAGTGTAAGATATAATATCTGTTCTTCAGTTTAGGTTTTCACGTTACGTTAGGATTAATCTTGGGATCTTTCCTAAAACCAACTTGAAAAAAACTACTTGACTATTAACTTTACCTGAGCTCTCTCCGGTTTTTATTGGATATATAAGAACTTCTTGTTCCATCTCAACTCACCGGAATAGGTTTATAGTCTTAACTGAAATCTAAACATCACTACTTATGACTATACACCATAAAATTTATCTATTTAACCCGGTACTCCGAATTATCTCTTATGTGTTTCATCGGGTATGTATCCATCTACAAACTAAATACTGTGTACACCATGACGTTTAGACATCCTTTTCCCGTCTAAAAAGTTACTCACCAAGTGACTTTAACCCTCTTAGTTATCTTCAAATCCATCGACAAGTATCCTATGTTATATTTTTGCCTTTCTTTGGGATGAGTTGTAATATGTGTGTGTAGTGAACATCGACCTAATACTGGATTGACACTCTCCGTTTTGGTATTTATAAGGTCTTCTGTTCTATCTCTTATCAAGGTACCGGGGTCCCGTCCCTGTCTAAAGAATTTTGTCTTTTCGTGACCGGTATTCGTCTTCTTACTATTTAAAACTGATACAATAGTAATTCATACAATATATTAATTCATACAGAATTAATTTCAGACAAGTGTTTCGTATCGTGTTTTCTCTTTTATGTTTGTTGTTTCGCTTTCTAATAAAATCGGTGTGTATATTGACCATAACTTTTGTGTATTTATTGAGTGACTTAGTCATTCTTGTTCTACCTTTTCTCTTATCTTTTTACCGCTTTCTCAAGTTGTACTTGTCCGAAAAGTATCTTCTCTTACAGGTTTTCCAAGTATTTCCACTCTTACACGTTTTTGAATTATCATCACGATTTGTTCATTTAATTTACAACCGTTGTGAACCACATCTACTTCTACACGTCCGTCTCTTTGAGAGACACAACGACGACCCTAATGTACAACAATGTTGGTGATGTCTTTTGTTAAACAGTGGTACGTCTTTTCGACTTATATACATATTGATACCCGGTCACTAAGACAAGAACGTACATATGGGTTCTCTGAAAATTTGTACTCAGGGTACTTTTTACGGGTTCTTACAAGTAACGTTGTAACAAGTATTCTTTTTCGATTTTCGTCGGGTCCCAAACACGTTACATCTTACCATATTAGTATTAATGAAACGATTTTAGTACGTAACCTTACGATCGGTTACTACCTCTGTTTTCTAGATTCCGATGATCCTTGTTCTACCTCCTCAGAGAGTTTGTTTATACTATCTCACTTCCTTCATCGGGTATTTTCCCTCGTACCTCATACTAAGGTGGCTATGTTGAAGTTGATTTGATATAACGAATCCTTACGTATGTTTTCAACATTCCAGTACAAAAAATTTTTCGTGACTTGACCAATAGTATTTCAGTTCTAGGTATCCCCTCCCATACCCAACACTAACCCTCATTAGAACCACCGACATAAGACCTTCCGACCGTTACCAGACAAAGAACTGGAATCAGGACCAATGTATCCACAAACGAAAATATTCCCAGAAGAGACAGTAATAGATTTGGACCGTCTGACTTGTACGTATGTATAAGTACAAGTCCTGACTTTATTTTTTTTTATCTCTGATCTTTTTATTATCTTTTTAGTTACTTTGTTCTCTAAAACAAAAAATTTTTATACGTTTTAAATGTTTGAGAGTCGATCTGACTGATTATTTTCTTCTTTCTACTACGTTCATTTATGTTAGTCTTTACTTTCTTCTTTGTTATGTTAACTATTTCGTATTTATGTTACCTGGTATCATCTGATTCTACTTGTTACGGACGTACGAATCAGTGAGTCAACACAGGTTCAGAAACGTTGAGGTACCTGACGTCGGATGACCCGAGGAGACAGGTACGTCTAAGACCTCACTAACGGTACGGGAGGAGGTCCCCTAGAAGGGTTGACTCCCTAGTTTGGGTCCAGAGGACGTAACGTCCACCTAAGACATGACAGACTCGGTGGTCCCTTCGGGTTCTTATGACGTGACCCAACGGATAGGGAAGAGATCCACGAGAAGAACTGGGTCCTTAACTTACTTAGTCCCAGAGGACGTAACGTCCGTCTAAGAAACGGTGGACTTAATGGTCCCTTTGGGTTATACTTAGTATTTACGGTTTTTCTTTATTGGATCTTCTTTTACCATGACACGATGTTCGTATTTTAGATGGTTCTGACCTTAGTACTTCTTTATCTTGTAGACTTAGTTAACTTTACACGATTCCTTTTAAGGATTTCCCTAACCTTATGGTCTGGTGGACTGGACGGAGAAGTCTTTAGAAGTACGTCCAGATCTTCGTTGTCAATCTTGACCTTTACCTTGTTATCTGACCAAGGTTTAACCCTTTCCTAATGTAGTTCCGACATATAACAGTGGGACGAATAAGTTGAATATACGTCTTATGTAGTACTATTTGCGACCAGACCTACTTCGTGTTCGACCTTAGTTCTAACGGTCCTCTTTATAGTTATTGGAGTCTACACGTCTACTGTGGTGGGAATACCGTCTTTCACTTCTTCTTGATTTTTCGGAGAACTACTTTCACTTTCTCCTCTCACTTTTTCAACCGAATTTTGAGTTATAAGTCTTTTGATTCTAGTACCGTAGACCAGGGTGGTGAAGTACCCTTTATCTACCCCTTTGTTACCTTTGAACACTGTCTGAAATAAAACCCCCCGAGGTTTTAGTAACGTCTACCACTCACATCAGTACTTTAATTTTCTACGAACGAGGAACCTTCTTTTCAATACGGGTTGGATCTGTTGTATAATCTTTCGTCTCTGTGATGAAGTGGTTGTTTCCAGACAGATCAGTTTCGATACCAAAGAAGTCTTCAGTACATACCTACACTCTCAACCTGACATTTCTTTCGACTCACGGCTTCTTAACTACGAAAATTTGACACCACAACCTATTCTGAAAGCTCTCAGGGAACCTGTCGTTCTTCTAGGTTGGTCAGGTACGATTTCCTTTATCCAGGACTTATCACTGACCTTCCTGACTACGACTTCGACTTTGAGGTTATGAAACCGGTGGACTACGCTCCTTGACTGAGTAAACTTTTCTGGGACTACGACCCTTTCTAACTTCCACCCTCCTCTTTCCCTACTGTCTCCTACTCTACCAACCTACCGTAGTAGATGAGTTACCTGTACTCAAACTCTTTCGAGACGGTCAACCACCACCTGTTCCTTCAGACTGTACGACGTCAGGTACCCCAGCGTCTCAGTCTGTGTCGACTCACCGACTTGACTGACTTCCTCTGACTCAGGTATTACTTTAAGATGTGGGTGGGAATGTGTGTGTGTATTTTTGGGTCCTGATCCACCGAAGTAACAACATAAGATGAGTTGTAAATCATCTTAATCACTTAAGACGACTTGTTTTTCAACTTCTATTCACTTAAGACGGTTTTAGTAGTACTCCGGTTGGAATCAGACTGTGTTATCGACTACTCCGGTTATGTTTTTTTTTTTTTTTTCAATGTGTGGTTATAGGGATTCTTTACATGTACGTCTATCAGAGTTTTTATAACCGTTTGGTTTAAGTAGTCGTGTAAGTCTCTTAGATAAAGCTCTAGTACACTCTACGTGGGACCCTACGTTCCTACTAAGTAGTATGTTTAGAATTATTTACGATGTGTGACGTAACTGTCTTACTTCCTATCTTTAGTATCGTAGTTGAGTTGTCTAAGTCTTTTTTCGGTAGACAATTTTAAGATGTGTGTAAGTATTATTATTGAGAGGTTGTTAATTTATACCTTCCTTACTTGGACCTGCACTTTTTCCTGTATCTACTGTTGATGTGTAGGTTGTGGTACAAGTCACTACGTTTAAATTTTTTAAAGGAGATTCTAGTCTCGTTCTTTTCCCACGGGAGAGTGGTGATAATGAGTTATATCATAGTTTTCATAGTCGGTCTCGTTAATCCGTTCTCTTTCTTTCTTTAACCTTTCCTTCTTCATTTTAACGGTGACAAACATCTACTGCACTGCTAGACATATCTTTTGTGACTTCTGATCCAGTTTTTATATAGTTGATTGTATAGTTAAGTTGTTCTTCGTCTTATGTTTTAGTTGTACCTTATTAGTCAGGGTAAGATCTGTGATTGTTAGTTTTCATACTTTCTCTTTAATCTTTCATTGAGGTCTCAAAGGGACCACCGAGTCACCCTTTCTTAGAGGGAAAGTTACGTCCTCTACACCCAAGCCAGGGACCAAGACTTTCTAAGGTGTATGACGCCTCGTTGGTTCGGGTACGTTGTGTTGACAACTTAGACACGAGTTCTCGGGTCTTTGGTGTCAAAAACTCGGGTACTTTGGATCTCGGGTACCTGATACCTGATCTACAAAGAGAAGTCGAGGCCTCCATACGTTTCGTTTTTAATATGACCGAAGATACGAGTGAAAAAAAAAGGAAGTCACAAAGGAGAGTCTAAATAACTCTATATCACATTCAAACTTTACACGTTACACTATTAAAAATATATACATATAACTTTTTCAAAAGGACGTTATCCCAATTAATAGTGTCAAACAACAGTAACAGTACCACTCTTGTTATTACAAGATGAGAGTAACGTTGAAAGTTCATATGTTATATCATGACAATTGATATCAGAGGCACTACATGTAATCCAGGAGTCTTGAATGAAAAGAATGTTTACTTTCAAAAACGGGAAACTACTCGTTGAAGGGTAAATGTAGTGGGGTCGGGGAGTACGGGTAAAAGAAAATATATGAATTTACCATAATCTAACTCAGGAAATTTTAATTTTTTTTATGTTTTCTTCGTTTAAGACGAACGTCTCTCGGTATAAAAAATGAACGATACTACAAAACGAGTCAAAAAGAAGAAAAACGGTGTATCTTATGATGGATTAGTCATTCACACCCATCAACCCGGGTGGGGCTGTTAAATAACGAGATTAAGGTCCCGTTCCCTTCTCCTACTTTTATTTTCTCTGACCCCTTGAAGAAAAAGATACGTAAGAATGGGAAATCTATTGGGACTTTGTAAGTTGGACATTCAGGTCTTAATTAGAATTTAAGCACTGAACATTTCTCTAGTTATACATACTAGAGACGATTTTGAGTAAGATTTTTTTTTTCTAGCTTTCCTGACAGAGTCATGTTAATATCCCGACCTTCCGAAAATTTTAAAGTATGTTGTCACTATTGTCCATTTTCGTTGTATACAAAAGAACTCTTTTACTGGTTAGTCCGTTCATTATAGTTTGGTCGGTACAGTCTAGTAGAATTCATGCTCTACTAGAAGTAAAAACATAATTTTTATTTTTTTTTGTTAACATTTTTAATGAAGTGGATTAAATGGACCCCTATCTCTTAATATCGACACCAGGACCAGTCTAGAAATTTTTCTTATCTCAGTCTCTACACACACTCACTCACACAAACACACACTTATACACACATGTCCTTGGTGGTTCCGTCTACGATACTCCCCTTAATCTTCATGTATCTAAAACATCGAATAGGAGTGTGGAACCCATTTCCCGTACAAAAGAAAAGTCCTGGGTTTAGATTGTTAGTTACACCTACAAACCTGACTCGACGTTGTTTCCAGTAGTAGAGGAGTTCCCCTGTAGTGAACATCAGGTCCGTACCCTCAGGGACCCCTCCCTCCGTTCCACAAGTAGTCGGGTTCGACGTCTCCCTCGTAACTACTGGTTCCCGAAGAGGAGTCCCCATAGCAAGAAGAACCGGTTTCCCTTTCTTCGTCCACAAAGTCACCTCGAGAAGAACTAGAACGGGAGAGGAGGCAACCTTAGGACCGGGACCCGCGGTCCACGAACGACACCAGTCGCCCTAGACATCACACCTCCCTCGGAAACAACACTTAGTGATAACCGGAGTACGGACGAGAGAGACACGAGACGGAGGTCGAGGGGTCTCTACGGACCACTCGTAGATCCTGGTCCTCACCACCGAGCCGGGATCCCACTGAGTCATCCATCGACCCCGGGTGTAGGACGGCTTCTACCTGGAGACCGGAACACCACCCCCGTGTGGGTCCGTCCACCAGTATGGTCCCTGGAGATCACCATCGGTCTGAACTACCCGTCAGCCAGTGTCGACTCCGGGACACCTTCCCTTCCTACACGGAGTCAGCAACCAGAATTCCTACCGTTCCGTCTGACGCAGACTCCGGGACTCGGTGTCACTTCGGAAGTGGCAACTAAAGCACAAGTAGTTCCTGTAGGAGCCGTAGGAACCCAAACACACCAACACCGTATACCGCCACCTCCATCTTCAGGACCGTCTTCGGCCCTGACAACCGTCGTGTAGGCGAAGGGAAGTGACCCCGATTGGATGACCGACCCTTATAAGTCCGGGCCCTTTATCCTAAGGAATTTTGAAGGACGTGAAGAACCTATACAAAATCAGTACCAGTCATACAAAAGTGTAACCTGACTTCGGAAGGTCACGTTTGTCCGATGACGAAGAAGACACCGATTTCAGAAAAACCTTTTCTAATTGTTGAAGAGAGTTTGGAGTATTACTACCTCCGTAGGTAAAAGGACCAGTCAATGAAACCGATCAAAATGTGAAAGTGACATAAACAACCGTAAATAATAAGTATAACCCGAAGGGACCATCGATGTGACCACTTCTTAGGTAGACGTTACGTCCTCTGGGGCTAAGTAACCTAAGAACGTAGGTCTACTAGGGACCCTCTTCCATATCAGATGGGTCACGTCATAAGAACCCGAAGGGAACACCGAGTCTGTCATTTCTTAGACGGACGTTACATCCTCTGGACCCAAATTAAGGACCCAACCCTTCTAGGGGACCTCCTTCCGTACTGTCGGGTGAGGTCATAAGGACGGACCTCTTAGGGTTACCTGTCTCCTCGGAACGTTTGTCTTGTCTCCTCGGACCACCCGACGTCAGGTACCGTAGTGTTTCTCACCCTGTACTGACTCATTGATTCGTACGTGCATAACAAGTAGAATCAGATGGTACAAAAAAAAAATTAAATAAGTAACAGTTGACATAACAAGGAACAAAGTAAAGACTAAAATAAATAAACGTAGTAGAGAGACGAAAATAATCAGATTCAATCTTAAATAGTTAAATCAAATATCAAAACTCTTTGTTTTATAAAACAAAGTGACTATAAAGATAACAAAAAATCAGAAATAAAGTAAGTAAAGACAGGACTTGTACTTGTATATACGTACGAGTCAACACAGACTGAGAAACGCTGGGGTACATGACATCGGGCAGTCCGAGGAAATAGAGACCTTAAAAGGTCCGTTCTTATGATTTCACTCAACCGTAAAAGATGAGGTCCCTTAGAAGGATTTAGACCCTAACTTGGGTGTAGAGAACCCAGAAGACTTAACCGTGTCTAAGAAAAGGTGTCTCGGTGGACCCTTTGGGACCTTGTTTCACATGGTACTTCCTTTATATGTACCATATAATTCTGTCTCGTTGTCGTTTTATTTGAAGAAATTTACCCCTTTATTCTCTTTTGCCTTTTGGATAGACTCCTCCATTGTAAATTCAGTACTAGACTCCCGACTCCTCCATAGGTGGTCGTACTTTCACTTTCCCAATCAGCGAATCAACACAACTAAGAAACACTGGGGGGACCTGACATCGGGTGGTCCGAGGAGACAGGTACCTTAAGAGGTCCTTCTTATGATCTCACCCAACGGTACGGAAGTAGGTCCCCTAATAGAAGAAACTTATATGTAAATAGGGGGAACAAGTTTTATGTTGGGTCTCTTCTGTTTGACACGAAGAGGATCTGTAAAATTTGACGGATTATCTCGTAAGTCCTTGACCTTTATACTAAGAAATGTTGAAGGAGATGGAGTACGTATACAAAATCAATACCAGTCATACAAAAGTGTAACCTGTCTTCGGAAGGGAACGTCTGTCCGATGACGGAGAAAACACCGATTTCAGGAAAAACTTTTCTAATAGGGTCAGACCCCTTAAGGAGAGTTTGAAGTACTAACTCTGTGCGTAAAATTGAAACCGATCAAATGTTGTGAAGGTGACACGAATAGTGGGAGTTAGGAGACCAATTAGTTTACGAGATCGTTGTAAATAATTCTGAGTCAACCGTTTTAGACATGTCCGTGAGGTTAATGGAACCAGTCTTTGTAAAGGTAACCTGGAAGACTTAGTCTAGGTAGGGAAAACCTTGACTTTTTGACAACGCGAAACTCTGTTAGTGTCCTCTCAGTGAACTGAGGACGGAGAAAACTGGGTTTTGACTATTTTCCTGTCCAAGAGACTATAAAATTGTGTAGAACGTTGGACCTTTAAAGGAGATAACCTTCTTTGTGAAGGTTTTCTTGGGAGAAGTTGGAACGACCTTTCCGGGATAGTCCATGACAATTGGTTGGGAACACGGTGGTTCGAGTTCCCTTATCTGAGAACCTGAGTGTACTGTGTGGATCTCTTTCTTCGTTAGGACTGACCTGGACGTGTAGTAGACCACTAGACTTTCATCTAAAAGACTTTAACTTCGTCTACTATAGACTATTCTGTCGAAAAGGTTCTATAAGTCTAATCCAGACAACTTTCAAACAGACGGTTTGGAGACTACCACCGTTCTACGAAGTCTACTAGAGGTTACAGATACTAGAACTATTGTACTCGAAATCTATTTTTCACGGACTCTCAAGAGGGAGAATGGGGACGACGATGACGATTCAGTGAAGTCGCCACAGGTTGAGACACACTGGGGTATCTACCGTCGGGTGGTCCGAGAGGGTAGGGACCCTAAGAGGTCCGTTCTTGTGACCTCACCTAACAGTAAAGGAAGAGGTTAGGGAGAATGGGGATGAGCAATGAGATTACACTGAAGTTATCCGAAGGTTTGACACGTGAAAGTGAGATTGTACCCTATGATGTGGGTCCTTTCCAGGAAGGACCGTGACCCTAAACCCCCTAAACCCCACACACCGTTTTTAGACGAATTTGACCTTTTAGACTGAGAACTAGTCACTACAAAAGTCTCTTTCTAGAGCTAGTCACCCCTCTTCTCTTAATTAAAAATGAGAAGAGGGGTGACTAGCTTAAAATATAATTTTTATTATTATTATTTAACAACTTACTTTTATCTCAACCTTCCGGTCTTCCTCTCGAGAGTCTCAACTGGTCTCTCGGGTTGTCCTTCTTCTTTCAGAAGGAGAAGAACGGACCGTTCTCGAGTCGGTTAGTCTCTGACAGTCCTGAGTCGGTTACTTTTCGGTGGTGTGAAGTTTGAGAGTCGGAGGGTCCCTGTATAACGACTCATATCGGAAGGATTGAAGGATAAGGAAAGAAATTTTCTCAATAGAAGAGGGACAATACCTCTGAACGTACACCGAGTGGTTCCAACGTCTGTGACTTAACGTTAAGAAAGAACTAGACCTTACTTGAGTAAAAACAACCTCGTTTTAGACTGTCGGACAAAATCCAGTTGTGTTAGAATTGTGATCACACCTATTTGGACGTGTTCAAATCACAGGAGAGTCATGATCATAAGATCCGGACTGTCGGAAGTAAACAGAAAGACTTCCTTTTATTTTTGTTTCGTTTGTTTTTGTTGTCATCCAAAGAAACTCACCCAGAATTTTAGTACACCACCAGTAGAACGGAGTTCAATGTGTTTTACGTACTAGGTGTCTCTTCCGTGTGGTCCTCACCCATCTCCTGGTACCTAAACGCTCTCTTAACCACTCTCTTATAATTTCACGGGAATTTTCAGACACTTAGAGCGGTTGGTTCCTTCTCACCACTTTTCACCCAAGAGAGAAGTGTAGGTGAGTTCGTTCGTTCTCCGGAAAATTCTGGGGAGGGATCCCGAAGTTCACACGGAGGAGAGGTGGTACTTGGTCCTCCATAGGACTACACCGTCCTCAGGTTCCGTCTCACGTATACTAGGGGGGTGGGGGGTCGAGTTCGGGGTAGATCCTGGTTAGGGGTGGAAAACTCTACAGTGGTAGAGACACCATCGGTAACAAACCAGACACAGGGAAACAGGGTACTCTGTGATGTCCGGAGAGGTTCTCAGAATCTGATTTCGGTCTCGGGAACCGGGATTGGGTGTTTGGAGGGTCTCTCTCTGAGGACGGAGGTCCGGTTTGGGGGAGGGGGTGAAGGTTGGAGTCTTCCTGTTTAAAAGGAGACTAAGAGACTCTCTCCCGTTCCTACCGGAGTACTCACGTCGCCCTCTCCGGAGGGGGTGTCTCCACCGGCGAAGACAGAGGGGAGTTCGACACGTCTTTGTGGACCGTAGGAACCCTCTACCTCTACGTGGGGATCGGTATCTACGACCGTTAGAGTCACCGTTACACTAGGGGTTCCGGTGATGTCGTCCGCGGTTACCTTTCCACGGGTTCCAGTAGTAATTCTCCCACCCTCCAAGGGAGTTCACCAAATTGTACGTCTTACCCAGGTTGAAGTAGTGGTTCGTGTTATGGGACCTTCGACACAAACAAAGAGTCTGTCGGTAGTACGTCAGGTTGAGGTCCGTTCATGGTTACGTACCTCAACTGTACCACGTCCCGCTCACCCCGTGACTCCGGTGATTGTACTGACCCGGTCGCCCAATCGGGGTCATTTCCCTTCGGTGATACCAGGGTTGACGGCACACGGAGGTGGTGAGTAAGAGTTCCAGTGACTTCTGTTGAAATTACTTACGTTCCCGTCACCGTTTCCGAAGTGGTACCCGGTCCCGGAGTCTCAGGTAGACGGACCGGTGGGGGTTCTGGTTACTGACTCCACGGAGGAACGGTAAGACGTCACGGAGTCGACACTGGGTAGAAGGTAGGTAAGACCGATGGTGTTCGCCTGAGACCAGAATAGTGGACGGACCCAGGTGGGGGAAGTGTTCGGGTCTCCCGGTAAAAACCACTCAAATCCGATATCGATGAACGACTTAGTGGGATCCCCGACTCTGTGGTGAGGACCATGTTCGACGAGTGGTCCGTAGAGACTCCTCGGTCTCCGTCTTCTGTCTCCCTCGTCCGCACTGTGGTCGTCGATAGACTTTGTCTCCGGGGGAGGTACGATGCCTAAGGGGGTGACCTTATTGGGAGTGACGAGGGGAGGTGGGGCGTAACGTTCGTGGACCGTGGATCCCGGTCCTAAGGTTCCCTCCGATCCCGTTCTAGGTCTTCACGGGGTGACTTTCTAGACGAAGACAACGACACCGGTTCTTCTTACTGTGGGGACTCCTACTCTTGGGGACCCAGTACCTACGTGGGAGACGGAGAACCCGACCCGAAGGGAGGGTCCCTGAGGGACCGGACTTGAGGTCCACTATAGGGGAACCCCTCTACTACTAGAAACAACGTCGAGTCAGGTTTGTAGGTATGACTGACAGTCTAACCCCGGGGCCTTTTTTTTACGTACGGGTTCTACACTCCTATTTAATGTTTTTGATACATGAAGATTTAAGGGAGTATCGTAGACGGGACCACCAAAAACATGTGTGTGTGAGCGTGTGTTTGTCTGAGGGAGTGTGTGTAGAAACTGAGAGAAGAAAAATTTCTAGACTGGTCCTGGTGTCGATAATAAGACATATTGGTCCACTTAATCCACTTCATTAATTTTTTAATAAAAATTAAAAAATTATGTTTTTACTTCTAATAGAGTATGACTTCTACTAGACTGTAACGACAACACTATAATGAGTGGACTCACCAGTAAAAGAGTTCTTTTATAAAGTACAACGAAATTAGACAATAACGACAATGAACTTTTGAAAATTCCGGATGATCGGGTATTAAGATAACTCCATCAGGAAAGTTTGGTATAAAATCTTACTCAAAATCGTTTCTAGTATACATAACTAGAGAAATGTTCAGTACTTAAATACTGATTAAGACCAGAATGTCCAAGTTGTAGAGTTATAAGATTTCCCATTCTTACGTATTTCTATGGGGTTAGAGAGAGAGAGAAAAATAAAAAAGTAGGAGAGGGGAACAGGACCTTAACCTCGTTATTTAACCATCCCACCCGGGTCGATGGGTGTGAATAACTAATCCATCATTACCGTTGGGTGAGGTCATAAGAACGGACCTTTTAGTTAGGGTACCTGTCTCCTTAGACCATCAGATATCAGGTACCTTAACGTTTCTCAACCTGTGTTGACTCGCTGAAGTGAAGTGAAGTGTAGTGATACTCCGTTTTTTCTTCTTTTTGACTCGCTTTGTAGTACCGTTCATTTTTTTGCACCGGGAGACATTCTTTTTAAGCGGAGAAAACATAAAAAATTTTTTACTTGAGTTAGAATATGGTAAATTCATATATTTTCTTTTACCGTACTCTTCGACCCCACCACCTTTCACCCTTCTACGAGTAGTTTCACATGTTTGAAAGTCGACATTCTATTCAAGGCTCCTGGATTACATGTGTACCTCTCATATCAATTGTCAAGACATAATATATGAACTTTCAACGATACTCTCACCTCGTAATTACAAGAGTGGTACTTTTGTTTTTGTTATGCGATTAATACACTCCACTTGCTTCAAGATTAATTGGAATAACGTCCTTTGTAAAATGTTACATATGGACTTATTTTTACTAGCGTAACATGTAGAATTTGAATGTGACGACGACGACGACGACGATTCAGCGCAGTCAACACAGGTTGAAACACGCTGGGGTATCTGCCGTTGGGTGGTCCAAGGAGGCAGGGATCCTAAGAGGTCCGTTCTTGTGACCTTACCCAACGGTAAAGGGAGAGGTTACGTACTTTCACTTTTCACTTTCACTTCAGTGAGTCAGCACAGGCTGAGAATCGCTGGGGTACCTGACGTCGGATGGTCCGAGGAGGTAGGGACCCTAAAAGGTCCGTTCTCATGACCTCACCCCACGGTAACGGAAGAGACTTTGAATGTGATATAGAGTTATTTAGACTCTCTTTTGTGACTTTCTTTTTTCACTGGTATTCTCATCCATATTAAAAACAACATTTATGGAGACCTCGACTTCTCTTAGTAGATCAGGTGTCAGGTACCCGACATCCAACGTACCCGAGTCATCGACATCAAGGGTCCGAGATCTCGTGTTTAAGTTATCAACACAACGTACCCAAATCAACGAGACATCGTACACCTTAAAAGGTCTCCGTCCCTACGTTAGATACAGAAGACGGAAATGTCCCTCTAAGAAAAGGTGACTCGATGGTCCGTTTAAGACCTCAATGAAAGAATTAAAGAGAAAGTATAAAAAGTAACAATTACATTTTACCCTGACTATAAGGTATAACTAAAGCATAAAACGTTGAATAACTTAACTATACAATCAACTATATAAAAACTGGATCAGAAGTCCCAAAAGATATGTCTAACAGTGCAGTAGATGTTTGTCACCGTTAAAACGAAGAAGGAAAGGTTAAAGAAAGAAAGAGAATGGATTAATGAGACCGACTATGAAAACTATGATATAACTCATTTTTACCACTCCTCCCGTAGGAAAAGAACAAGACCAGAATCTCCTTTTCGAAAAACTAAACGTAGTGACTTATACTATAACCTACACATCAACAGTAACCACCGGGAAAAGTGCAGATCCAAGTAAGGAAGATATAAATTAACCAACTCTCAATAATAATACTTTGTCACATCTGAAAATCGTCCAAAAAAAAGACATAGACAACTCCACTACGATACTAAAGATAGAAAGTGAAACAGTCACTTACATCACATATCGTAAATAACTCTAAACATACTACTTAGTAGGAACGGAGGGTACGTGGTAGAGTGTACTGGAACTATATCTAAGAAACTTACACGACTACTTAAACCAAACGGTTATAAAAACTCTTATAGACGTCCATGTAAAGGATCCCTATAACGACACTTTGAAAAAAATAAAAAACCATAGCCGAAGTAGTCCATAACACAGTCTCATTCCAACCGGAGTACTACTAAAACCGTCTAAAGTGAACAGAAGTTAAAAGTCCGTCCCAATAGTAATTAAAAACAATTCATCTTAAGTGATTAAGATAATTTACAACTCATTTTAAGGGATTACATCAGTGGATCAGGATTTGAAAGTACACACACATATTCCCACCCACACCTTAACAGTAATACCTAAGTCAGAGGAATACTCTAAATTTGACTAAGTCTATAAGATAAAGAAGTACTAAGGTCAGAACCATCTATAAAAACAAAGATTATGATATAGTAAAAGAGGATCCAATAATGTAAACAACCGTAAATAATAAGCATAAAACGAATGGACCATCGAGTCGACTATTTATTAGACGAACGTTACGTCCTCCGGGACTAAGTAAACTAAGGAATCAGGTCTTCTAGGGAACCTCTTCCTGAGGTTCAGGTCATAAGAACCCGAAGGGACCACCGAGTCTGACATGTCTTAGGAAGACGTTACACCCTCTGCACCTAAACTAAGGACCCAACCCTTCTACGAAGGACCGACAAAGTCTCAACACATTTCTGTGTGGATTCCGTACAGGGTAAGGTACTCTTTTCTACAGTCCCATCTCATCAGACACTCACAATCGACAGTATGACCAACAATACGAACAATGGACTTTGACATGACAGTCTACTGAAGGGTCGTTCTTCACTATTCGTCGGACAACAAAAGTCTTTTGAGTTTTAGATCTGGTTTCGACAACAACATTACTTCCCTTTTTACTTGGTCACATAAAAAGACCATTCAAATTCCGACTTTGATAGATGGAAAGTGACCTCCTTTTATGATGAAAAAAAGGTGTCCTAGTGTTTTACCACAAAAGGACGTCAAAGTCTCGACACATTTCTGTTAGGATTCTGTGTGACATGGTACAGTACTCTTTTTTCCAGTCCCCTCTCACAAGAAACCCAAATCTTACGGTACAGATAACACTGAGACTAATCCACTTTGTTATGACAGTCTACCGAAGGGTAGTTCTTCAACGTTCTTCGGACAAAAAGTCTTTTGAGTTTTTGAATTACTTTCGATAACAACATCATTTCTATTTACTTATTCACACAAAATGAGTGTCCAAACTCCGACCTTAATAGGTCGAAAGTGTCCACTTTTTATATCGAAAATGGTATTCTTGGGTTAAGGGTCCAAGTGTTTTCGGATAAAGAACCGACAAAGTCTCAACATTCCTGTGTGACTCCTGGGGATATGGCAAGGTACTCTTTTCTACAGTCCCTTCTCACAAGACACTCACAACTGACGATATAAACAACAATGCGACTTATCCACTTTGAGATGACAGTCTACTGAAGGGTCGTTCTTCACCGTTCGTGGACAAAGAAAGTCTATTAACTTTTTGAACTTGTTTTGACAACAACGTTACTTCCCTTTTTACCTGGTCACACAAAAATGCCGTTAAAATTTCGACTTTTACAGGTCGAAAGTGTTCACCCTTTTATGATGAAAAAGGTAAACCGGGGTCAAGGGTCCAAGTGTTTTTCTACAAGACACGTAAGAGTGTCTTACATGAAATTAAACTGAAGGTTCGTTCTTCACAGTTCGTCAGACAACGAAAGTCTTTTGAGTTTATGAACTGTTTTAGACAACATTACTTGGTTACACAAAAGGACCATCTATACTCCGAGGTTGATAGGTCCAAAGTGTCGAACTTTATGAAGAAAACCGTAGTCTGGGTTAAGGGTTCAAGTGTTTTTGTATAAAGGGACGTCAATGTTTCGACACATTTCTGTGAGGATCCTGTGTTACACTGTAATGTGGGTTATCCCCAGTCCCTTTTCACAAGACATTCACAACTGACGGTATAGACAACAATGTGACTACTCCACGTTGATATTACAGTGGACTGAAAGGTCTTTCTTCACCGATCGTCGGACAAAGAAAGTCTTTTGAGCCTTTGAACTGGTTTCGACAACAACATTACTTCTCTTTTTATTTGGTCACACAAAGAACCCGTTCAAATTCTGACGTTGTTACGGGGAAATTGACCCACCCTTATGAAGAAAACGTTAGTCCTAAGTTAAGGGTCCAAGTGTTTTCGTATAAAGGACCGACAAAGTCTCAACACATTTTCGTATGGATCCGTTGTCACATAGTAAGGTACTATTTTCTACAGTCCTCTCTCACAAGAAACTCTCAACTAACGGTATGGACAACAATGGGACTAATCCACTTTGACATGACAGTCTACTGAAGGGTCTTCTTCGCCGTTCGTAGGACAACGAAAGTTTTATAAGTTTTCGAACTGGTTTCCACAACAAAATTACTTCTCCTTTTATTTACTCACACATAAAACCCGTCCAGACTCCGACGTGATAGGTCCTAAGTGTCCCCCTTTTATCAAGAATGTTGTCCAGGGTTAACGGTCTAATTGTTTATGTACAAAGGACCGACAAAGTCTCGACACATTTCTATTAGGATCCTGTGTTACATGTCAAAGTACTCTTTTCACCCGTCCCATTTCACAAGACACTAATAACTCACGGTATTGACAACAATTGGGATAAGTCACTTTATCATGAAGTCTGAAGGGTCGTTCTTCACGATTCGTCCGGACGAACAAAGTCTTTTGAGTTTTTGACCACACACACACACACACACACACACACACACACACACACAAAATACTTCTGGTTTCGACAAAAAAATTACTTCTCTTTTTTACTAGGTCACAAAAGAAAACCGTAAAAACTACGACGTTTATAGGTCGAAGTGTTTCGGAAGCCGTCAACACGAGTCTCTTATTAGGTATTTCAATTGGTGACTGTAAACAAGTTCCTAGAAATGTTTCTTACAAGGTCCTACTCGTGCATCCGACGTCGAACTCCGGTACCCTTCCTGACAATAGACTCTGGACAAACACTCCCTTTATAAATACCGTTTTCTTCAAACGACTCAAATCCCAAATCCTCATGAATTCTTATCAATCTTCGATTTTCAAATTCCTTACAACAGTACAATCGTATAAAATGATATCGAATATCTCTAATCCTTAAAATCTCTATAATTATCGATCTTCGGAAAAATCCTCTATCACTAGAATTCTACGATCCCCGTTTGTCCTAAATCTTTCTATTCTTTATTTGACTCCTTACATCGTACTCAATGTTACATTAGTGTTCAATTCATATCCTGTGTATTCTCCTTCATCTGTTATCTACTTTCACTTCAGTGAGTCAGCAAGGTTGAGAAACGCTGGGGTTCCTGTCATCGGACGTGGTCCGAGAAGACAGGTACTCTTAAAGATCCGTTCTCATGACCTCACCCAACGGTAAAGGAAGAGGTTCTGTTATCTATCATTTCCGTTAAAACTCTCTTAGCGACTTCGTCTTGAGACAAACATCCGGTTGTTGCTAAAGACCTCTGTTATTTAGGCCCCACCCCCCGCCCTGATTTTTACAGTTTGGAGACTGGATTACGAAGACAGTTTCATATTTTCTTTTTGATTTCGAACTTTATTTGTACATCAGGGTATGAAACTCAGTCTCCTCTCACTTTTTCAACCGAATTTCGAATATGGTTGTAAAGTACGTTTCTACCCGAGTTATTTCCTGTCTTTACCATACCTGGATTGTCTTCGTCTTCTATAATTCTTCTCCACCGTTCTTATGTGTCTTGACATGTTTTTTCTAGAAGTGTTGGTTCTTTTAGTGCTACCACACTAGTGAGTGGATCTCGATCTGTGGGACTTTACACTTCAGTTCACCCGGAATCTTTTGTAGTGATGTTTGTTTCGATCACCTTCACTACCTTAAAGTCGACTCAATAAAGTTTAGGACCTTCTACTACGACACTTTCACGACGAGAGTTATACGGTCGTTTAAACCTTTTAAGTCGTCACCGGTGTCCTGACCTTTTCCAGTCAAAAGTAAGGTTAGGGTTTCTTTCCGTTACGGTTTCTTACGAGTTTGATGGCGTGTTAACGTGAGTAGAGTGTACGATCATTTAATTACGAGTTTTAAGAGGTTCGGTCCGAAGTCGTTATTCACTTGGCACTTGAAGGTCTACAAGTTCGACCAAAGTCTTTTCCGTCTCCTTGGTCTCTAGTTTAACGGTTGTAGGCGACCTAGTAACTTTTTCCTTCTCTCAAGGTCTTTTTGTAGATAAAGACGAAATAACTGATACGGTTTCGGAAACTGACACACCTAGTGTTATTTGACACCTTTTAAGACTTTCTCTACCCTTATGGTCTGGTGGACTGAACGGAGAACTCTTTGGATATACGTTCAGTCCTTCGTTATCAATCTTGACCTGTACCTTGTTGTCTGACCAAGGTTTATCCTTTTCCTCATACAGTTCCGACGTATAACAGTGGGACGATTAAATTGAAGATATGTCTCATGTAGTACTCTTTGCGACCCGACCTTCTTCGTGTTCGACCTTAGTTCTAACGGCCCTCTTTATAGTTATTGGAGTCTATACGTCTACTGTGGTGGGAATACCGTCTTTCACTTCTCCTTGATTTTTCGGAGAACTACTTTCACTTTCTCCTCTCACTTTTTCAACCGAATTTCGAGTTGTAAGTCTTTTACTAGTACCGTAGACCAGGGTAGTGAATTACCCTTTATCTACCCCTTTGTCACCTTTGTCACAGTCTGAAATAAAAAAACTCGAGGTTTTAGTGACGTCTACCACTAACGTAGGTACTTTAATTTTCTGTGAATGAAAAACCTTTCTTTCAATACTGGTTGGATCTGTCGTATAACTTTTCGTCTCTGTAATGAAACGGTTGTTTCCAGGTAGATCAGTTCCGATACCAAAAAGGTCATCAGTACATACCTACACTCTCAACCTGACACTTCTTTCGACTCACGTCTTCTTAACTAAGAAAACTTGACACCACAACCTCTTCTGAGATCTCTCGGGGAACCTGACGTTCCTGTAGGTTGGTCAGGTAAAACTTCCTCTAGTCAGGACCCTAAAGAAACCTTCCTTACTACGATTTCGACTTTGAGGTCATGAAACCGGTGGAGTACGCTTCTCAACTGAGTAACCTTTTCTGAGACTACGACCCTCCCTAACCCCCGACCTCCTCTTCCCCGGCTGTCTCCTACTCTACCGACCTACCGTAGTGGCGGAGTTACCTGTACTCAAACTCACTTGAGACCCTCAACCACTACCTGTCCCTCCGGACCACACGACGTTAAGTACCCCAACACTTCACAGCCTGTCCTGACTCACTGACTTGACTTGACTTGACTTGAAAGAAATTAGGGTCTCGACTACTAATGTGTTTTAGAGTAGAACGAGTTCCCATACAAAAAGGAATCCGAGACATGATTACTAATATATTGTTGTTACAAAGAACGGTCTCCTGTACAAAGAGGAAGGATTGTTCTTTGAGGACAGATTGGGACAATAGAATTCTACATAGAACACCGTCATCCAAACCCTTCTGGAAAGATAAAAATCATTGGTTAACTTTTTTATATATTCCGGAACTATTCGGAGTACTCACCCCGTGAGAGACGAGGGAAGTCTACAGACAGTCTTCAAAAGAGATAAGGAAAAAGTGACATTATTTAGAAACTGGTGTGTTTCGAGACTCACTGACTTCGACGCAGAAAACAAGGTGTCTCTTTAAGAGAAGAAACATCTAGTGTTTAGGTTGTAGTAAGTGGTATTCGATAGTAGAACCCCCGAGTAGGTCCTAGAAGTTCTGTTCCATTCCTGTGGGTTTCGAGATCGGAGATACGAAAAATTCATATACGTAAAAGACGAAATGAAATGATTGAGATTCCACACAGACACACACGTTAACTAACCTTTGACTCTGAACAGGACACGATTCACTTTCGACTCGGACCGAAATACCAAGAGACCGTGTAATATTTCTGACTTCCGTCGGGACTTTCCCCTTGGATAGTCCCAAAATATAACTGGACGGTCACGGTTATCCGTGGGTTACAGGGACGTTCCCCTCACCGATCTTTACCCGTTTCGTACGTCTGGATTGAAAGGAAAGAACCAGTGGTAAAGGACTAGAGAAACTGATAAAACATTGACTTTTAACCTTGATTATTGGATTAGACAGTCTAGTATCTAAAAGTTACTGAACATTACGTACGACAATGACACATGGAAATAAATCCGTGGGTTGGAATGATCCTCGGTTTTCAATGTAGAACCAACAAAAGAGTGCACAACTTCTACACTCGATCCACATCTAGATCGAGGTTCTCGCAGAGAGAGAACCGACGAGGGTATGCCCCGGTCTCGGCGTTTTGGTTGAAGAACAGTACCAACACGGGAACTTAATATGTCTACCTGAGTGAGGCTCCTTCGTACTCCGAAGAGTCTTGTATCTAACCCTTAAGGTCTAACCTTCATGACGTCCGAAGGAGGAAACCATCACGATCGAGAATCACCTGGTCTATTTCAAGAGGTCACCGAAGACAGAGTTGAGGACTATATAAGGAAAATACATTAGACACCATTACTTGACCTTCATAACCGGGATCATCGAGTTCCTGTTTTTAGTGAAAAAGGAGGGACCGGTTGGGAGATGGTGGAGAAAATGATAGTATATATGACCACACCACTGTGAGTGACCCTTCGTAGAACTAAAAAAAACATGCAGGGAAATACTAACTGACGAAGATGACACCTGATACAAGACCTTACACCTGTTCGTGTTCCTTCTACGTACGAAGAGGATCGTCAGAGTCAAACCTTTTGTAAGACCTTTTGATGACACAATATGAGACTCACCGTAGTCTCTTTTTCTCGTTTAGTTTGTTTTCAGAACCACCATTCCCTGATCTTTAGTTAAACATTACGGTAGTCCAGATGGAGACCACGTAGTTACCATCTTACTCCTCCCGACTTCCGTGGGCATAGTCATTCACTGTCTTTTCAGACTGGTTACTTTCTTTCGAAACGACCTTTAAGAGAGAAATGGGAGTAGATCCCGTCCCTCCCTGCGGATACCATCTTTTTTCGGTGTCAATACCTACGACGAAAAAAGAGAATGTCTACCCTTGATCGTTAATGTCTTGGTGGGGGAAACTTTACATAAAAATTTTTTGACCCCATTCTCGACTTGTGTCTGTGTATCTTCTGTCTACACAGAGGATCGTCAGAATGAACCCTTCGTAAGACCTTTTAATGAGACGAGGTGGGATCCACCGTGGTCTCCTTTTCCCCTTTAGTTCGGTTCAATAAAAAAAAAAGATAAATAAAGTCAGAAATAAAAAATTAATTAAATAAAAATTCACTCCCTATTAACGAAATTTTATAACGAAACTAAAAACGGTATGTAGTTGCACTTAATCGGTATCTATATGTATACAGGGGAGGGAGAATTTTGAGTGAGGGTGGAGGGTGGTAAAGAGTGGGGAAATTTAACAATGTATCGGGCAAACTCAAGGGACTCAGTATGTCGTTTAAAGGCAATCGATAGATAAAATATATACCATCACATATACGTAGGTACGATGAGAGGAGTAAGTAGGGTAGACGAGGAGAAGGGGGGTATAGTTACGGGTATTCACAAAAGAGATACAGAGGAACGTTTATCCAATTAGTCATGGTAGAAAGATCTAAGGTATATACACACATATACGTTATAAACGAAAAGAGAAGGACTGAATGAAGTAAGACATATTATGTATTAATAAAATCGTCCTTTTTTTTAGTTAATGAACCTTCTTACGTTTTCCGTGGACCTCGTCAAGAAACGAGCTTTTCCATTTCTCAAACCCCTTCTACATTAATACTTCAACGGACCTTTTACCGTCTTCCATCACTTTGTTTTACCACTTATGTACCAAGTTTTTTCAAGAACCACTTTTACTTTTCACACCGAAAATAAAAATGAATTTTGACTTCCCTGAAAAACCAATTTAGTTATCTTAATAATTCGAAAGTACAGAAGAGACCAAGAGTGTTGAGTGGTACGATCGACGACCTTTATAGAGAAGTTCGCTTCAAAATTACCACTCTTTGACCTTTAGTCAAACCCTACGGTACTTCAGATGGGGACCGTACAGAAGTGGTACAGTAAACATCTTACTCCTCCCGACTACCCTCGTTTTTACCACGGACGTAACTATTTTCTGTCTGATTCAGACTGATCTCTTCCTTTCGAGGTCACCTTTCAGATAGAGGTGGGGGTAGATCTTGTCTCTCCCTATGGAGGTCCTCTTTTTTTCGGTGTCGACACCTACGGTGAAAAAAGAGAGAATGTCTACCCTTGATCGTCAAGGTCTTGGTGGAGGAAATTTTACATAAAACTCTTTGACCCTCTTCAAGTCAGGGGTCTTGAATTGGAACGAACCTTTCTACATTACATATAGAATCCTGTCTACGACTAAGGACTGAGTTTTTTGAGCTCAAAACCCCTTCAATAACGGATACTTCTACTTACCGAACTTGTACTTAGTCATCCCTTTTCCCTTGTTCTCTATCGGTGGGATGGATGACCCTTAGTCAGTCAGGGGTGTTGTTTCGGTCTGACCCTGATATTGTACCGATTTCATTCCGCCCTAGTCTCGGTGAAACAGTCTACATAAGAACTTCCTAAGTTCACTCGTGTACGATTCTGAAATACAATACCATTCAACCTACTGTATCTTGTACCTCTTTTCTTTTGATCATTTAATGATCTATCTGATACCCTCCGACAGGTGTTAAAATGACTGAGACTTGGACTTGCACGTCTTCTTCTTTACTAGAATTTTCTATCTAAAGAAAGAGTCGACCGAGGTCTATAGACGACATTCGATGATTTTGTCCGAATACCTGGTTCAATCAGAAGTCTATTTGAATGTTGACCGATTCTGTCAAATAATACCGTCTCTTATACTCCTTATTGTGTCCTCCGTTTTTCTTGGTCCCTTTTTCGAGTTCGGGATCGTTACCGACAATCTAGACGATAATTTGTCAGACTCCTCTTTTTACGGGTCACCCTGGGTTCACTTTTTCCTACTCGAACGATAATGACACCTTTCCTTCCTGTAGAGTTCGATTTAACAAGAGTCCGCAGATTCGGAGGGGGTCGAGGTACAAGTCAGACGTTTCTGGTGTGACCTCTTCTCTGACGGGAGGCTCCACATCCGGGGTTCCCAGTCCGAGAGTTCCAAGTGAGTGGATCGGTCTGTAGGACCTCACACTTCAGTTCCCCCGGAATCCTTCGTAGTGATACTTGTTTCGATCACCTCCACTACCTTAAGGTCCCCTCGATAAGGTTTAGGATTTTTCTACTACGACAATTTTAAGACGTACGTTATACGGTCCTTTAAATCTTTTGAGTCGTCTCCGTTGTCCTGACCTTTTACAGTCAAAAGTAAGGTTAGGGTTTCCTTCCGTTACGGTTTCTTACAAGTTTGATACCGTGTTAACGTGAGTAAAGTGTATGATCGTTTCAATACCGTTTGTCTACCTCTTTGTTTCCTTTGTCACCGTTTCAGATAAAAGAACCCGAGGTTTTCGTGACATCTACCACTGACGTCAGAACTTTAATTTTCTACGAACGAGGAACCTTCTTTTAGACACTGTTTGGATTTGTCGTATAATTTTTCGATTTGGTAATGAAAGGGTTGGTTCCAGGTTTATCAGTTTCGATACCAAAAAGGTCATCATTACATACCTACACTCTCAACCTGGTATTTCTTCCGACTCGTGACTTCCTGACTACAAAAACTTGACACCACAATCTCATCTGAGAACTCTAAGGGAATCTGACGTTCCTCTAGTTTGGACAGGTAGGAATTCTTTTAGTTAGGACTTATAAGTAACCTTCCTGACTGTGACTTCGACTTTAAGGTTATGAACCGGTGTACTACGTTTCTCGACAGTAAACCTTTTCTGGGACTACGACCCTTTCTAACTTCCGTCCTCCTTTTCCCCTGATGTCTCCCGTTCTAACAACCTACCGTAGTGACTGAGTTATCTGTACTCAAACTCGTTTGAGACCCTCTACCATTTCCTGTCCCTTTGGACCGCACGACGTCAGGTACCCCAGTGTTTCTTAGTCTGTGATGACTCACTGACTTGTTATTCTTTCGACGTTGACCCTAAGACACGATAAGAGAGTGCTCAAAGACTAGTACGGTCTTAGATGGAGTGGGGAAGACCCTTCCCAATATGACTCGTTCCAGGTCTGGAGACAAAAGTACTTATACCTCAGGCGAGAAAGAGAGGGTAATTAACTTGTTTTACATTTATGATCTCATGATCGACTACCTTTTTGACCCAACCAGTGTTTTACGACAAGAACATCAGTAGTTCGAGTTTTTGGAAATGGACATAGGTATAGGTTTCGTCATAGGTGATTTCGAACTCAAATTTATTCACAATTTTAGGTAGTAACTTTTAAATTTTCTTGTTCCCGATGATTAAGGGACATTGTCAGGTACGTTGTAAGGAGAAATCCCACATTTTTTCAGTCTACTATATACCTCTGATCAAGTTCTAAATGTTTATTATTTACTCCGACACCAAGGAAATGTGGTGTACTACGGATTAGGAATATGAAATAACAGACTTTAAGGACTTGTTCGGTTTATAAAAAGTCAGTGACTAAACTTCCCACGAAAGATCTGAATTTGGATATGTTTTCGTAGGAGATGGATACTGAGATTCTGTTAACCCTCCAAAGAACCCGTAATGTCCGATAACGGTATAAACTTAAGGTCCAATACCCCTTGAACCACCACCAAATCAGTGATTTAGTACAGGATGAGAACGTTGGGGTACCTGACATCGGACGGTCCGAGGAGACAAGTACCCTAAAAGGTCCGTTCTTATGACCTCACCCAACGGTAAAGGAAGATGTCCCCTAGAAGGGTTGGGTCCTTATTTTGGGTCCAGAGGACGTAACGTCCGTTTAAGAAATAGTTGACTCGATTCAAATGATTACCCGCTTTAGAATGACATGACTGAAGAATACTATGTTCGTCTTAGAATTTGAGATTTCAAGTCTCACAGTTACCGAGGAGAAAATTTCGACGACATTTAGTTTTCCACAGTTTTTGAGATCCTTATCTTATAGTGAATGTGACAAGGATCTCCGGGGTTAGTAGTCCTTTCCAACTTTTCCGATTACTGTAATAATTTTCTGTAGAACATTCGATTGAGTCCTTTGTGTTATGTCAACCAAATTTCAAAATGGTTATCGGAAATACTCCCGAACTTGACGGGAATTCTTCTTCCCTAACAGAGGAAAACTTACTGAGAGACCGTCTGGTAAAAACGTGTACCTATAACAGAATCTAGGACTTCGGAAGTCAAGTCAAGTCAAGTCAAGTCATCGAGTCAGCACAGACTGAGAAACGCTGGGGTACTTAACGTCGTACGGTCCGGAGGGACAGGTAGTAGTTGAGGACCTCAAGTGGGTTTGAGTACAGGTAGTTTAGCCACTACGGTAGGTCGGTAGAGTAGGAGACAGCAGGGGAAGAGGAGGACGGGGGTTAGGGAGGGTCGTAGTCTCAGAAAGGGTTACTCAGTTGAGAATCGTTTGTGGGACTTCGGAATCTTAATTGATACACTGAGTCGAAAGTCAGAAAGTTGTCTGTAACGCTCTTGTGGTCCTCGATTGAGTCCTTGAGAGGCTGAGTCTGTTCGGTAACAAACTCAGTCCTTGTCTTCAAAACCATTTCTACAATCTCAGACCTCCTGTTAGAGATCCGGGGATGGTCCAATAAGAAAGAAGAGGGTGTCGACAGTTTCACAGTTCTTAATCAAGTACCTACATGGTGTGAGCTCAATTTTCCACCGTGGGACTTACTCTGATTCACTACAGTAAAAATACAGAAATCAGAGATACGAAAATGAAAAATGAAAAGTCTACCCGGACTATGGATACACCCGAACGAAGAGTACTGAGGATTTTAGGGCTCAGACGGCAAACTGGGAGTTCTGTTACGGAAGGACAGGACCTGAGTAAGATTACGACGTGAGGTGTTAACCATATTAACGACCCAAACGTCTCGTGAGGGGAAGATTAGTCACCATCCGAAGTGTACCACACAAAGAGGTGAAGTTCCTTTTCTGAAAGAAGTCGAGCCACTTATGGAAGTGGTTGTTGTTAGTGTACACTGTGGAGAAGAATTAGAATACTGTAGATTGTTAGGATTTTACCTGACCACATTGTAAAAGATGGAATTTGATACTTGTACTACACTGAAAATTCAATGTTTACCGACAAATTCGAGGAAGCTCAGGTTGTCGGAGGAGGTTGATAATGAACCCGGGGACCTGGTCTCTGGAAGTTATACTCCCATTCTTCTTATAGGACGGAGTTGTCAAATCCCAGACCGGGGACCGTCGTTCTTCGTCAATGCCTCACTCTTACTGTGGGGTAAAGAACCGACGGTATAAGAGGATTTTCTTTTTGTCTCCTTACTCTGTCGATTAAGAATCCATCTAACTATTCTTCTAGTCCCGGGAACTCCTCCTTCTTCCCTGTTTGTAAAAAAGGATGTAACGAAACAGAATCAGTGTATTCTGAAAAAAAGGAAAAAAAAAAGAAAAGAAGAATTCGAGACTCAACAATACCATTGTTAGATAAAACGAATTCTGATTGAAAAAATTTGGGTCCCGACTACTAATGTATTGTTTTGTTGAGTAGAACAAGTTCCCATACAAAAAGGAATTCGAGACACGATTACTAATATATTATTGTTACATAGAACGGACTCCTGTACAAAGAGGAAGGAATTGTTCTTTGAAGACTGATTAGGACAATAGTCTTCTACATACGACACCCTTACCCAGACCCTTCTAGAAAGATAAGAATCATTGGTTAACTTTTTGATGTATTTCGGAACTATTCTGTTCACTCACCCCTTGAGAGAAGGACGAAGACTATAGATCCAGTCTTCTAAAGAGATTAAAAAAAAAATGACATTATTTATAAAATGACGTGATTCGAGACTCACTGACTTTGACGGAGAAACCACGGTTTCATTTTAAGAGAGGAAACCTCTAGTTCTTAGACTGTGGTAAGTGGTATTCACTAGTATGGTAAACACTGAAATTAATCCACTTTGACATGACAGTCTAGTAAAGGGTCGTTCTTCACCGTTCTACGAACAAAGTCTTTTGAGTTTTAGTACTGGTTTCGTCGAATACTTCTCTTTTTACTGGGTCACACAAAAAGACCGTTCAAATTACGACGTTGGTAGGTCGAAGGTGACCCTTTTTTTTATGAAGGAAACGGTAGTGAGGGGTTAAAGGTCCAAGTGTTTTTATGTATAAGAACGACAAAGTCCCGACATATTTCTGTGAAGATCCTGTGTAACAAGGTAAGGTACCCTTTTCTACAGTAACCTCTCACAAGAGACTCACAAATGATGGTCTTTTCTACAATGATACTAATTCAATTTAACATGACAATCTGATGTAGGGTCTTTCTTCACCGTTCGTCGAATAACGTAGCTCTTTTGAGTATTTGCACAGGTTTAAACAACAACATTACTTCTCGTTTTACTTGGTCACACAAAAGGACCGTCCCAACTCCGACGTTGATAGGTCCAAAGTGTCACCCTTTAAAGAAAACGGTAGTCCGGTGGTAAGGGTCCAAGTTTTGTGTACAAAGGGAAGTGAAAGTCTCGACACATTTCTGTGAGGATCCTGTGTTACAATGAATGTAAGGTAGTCTTTTCTTGAGTCTTCTCTCACAAGACACTCACAACTGTCGGTAAGGACAACAATAGGGTTAATCCATTATAACATATAAGTCCAGTGATACGTCGTTCATCACCGTTCGTCGGACAAAGAAAGTCTTTTAATTTTTTTGATCTGGTTTGAAAACCAACATTACTTCTCTTTTTACTTGGTGACACAAAAAGACCGTTCAGTCATAAGAACCCGAAGGGAACACCGAGTCGACCACTTCTTAGACGGACGTTACACCCTCTGGACCCAAGTTAGGGACCCAACCTCTCTAGGAGACCTCTTCCCTTTCCGATGGGTGCGGTCATAAGACTGGACCTCTTAAAATACCTGATGTCAGTTACCCCAGTGTTTCTCAGTCTGTGTTGATTCACAGACTGAAGTGAAAATTCCCACGTTGGTAGATCGTAATTGACCCCTTTTTATTGAGGAAAACGGTAATCTGGGGTTAAGGGTCTAAGTGTTTTCATACAAAGGACCGACAAAGTTTCAACACATTTCTGTGTGGATCCTGTGTGACATGTAAAGGTATTCTTTTCCACAGTTCTCTCTCACAAGCCACTTACAACAATTGGTATAGACAACAATGAGATTACTCCACTTTCACATGGTACTCTACTAAAGAGTCATTCTTGACCGTTCGACGGACAACGAAAGTCTTTTAATTTTTTGAATTGGTTTAGACAACATTACTTCTCTTTTTACTTGGTCACACGAAAAGACCCTTCGAATTCCGACGTTGGTAAGTCGAAAGTGTCACCCTTTTATGAAGAAAAAGGTAGTCCGGGGTTAGGGGTGCAAGTGTTTTTGTACAAAGGGACGTCAAAGTCTCGACACATTTCTCTGAGGATCCTGTGTCACATGGTAAGGAACTCTTTTCTACAATCCCCTCTTACAAGACACTCACACATGATATTACTAAGAATGAGACTAATCCATTTTGACACGACAGTCTACTGAAGGGTTTTTCTTCACGGTTCGTCGGACAACATAAGTCTTTTGAGTTTTATAACTGGTTTAGACAACAAGATTACTTCCCTTTTTATTTGGTCACACAAAAGGACCTTCCGAACGTTGATAGGTCCAAAATGTCCCCCTTTCATGAAGAAAACGGAATCCCGGGGTTAAGGGTCCAAAGTTTTTTGTGTAAAGGGACGTCAAAGTCTCGATATACTTTTGTGAGGATACTGTGTCATACTGTAAGATAGTCTTTTCTCCAGCCCCCTCTCACAAGACAATTACGACTGACGGTATGGACAACAATAGGACCAATTCACTATGTGATGACAGTATACTGAAGGGTCTGTTTTCACCTTTCGTCTGACAAAGAAAATCTTTTGTGTTTTTTATTTGGTTTGGACAACAACATTGCTTCTCTTTTTACTTGGTCTCACGAAAAGACTGTTCAAATTACAACTAAAGTGACCCCCTTTTATGAAGAAAACTGTACTCCGGGGTTGATGATTCAAGTGTTTTCACATAAAGGACCGACAAAGTCTTAACACATATCTATGTTAATCCTGTGTGACATGTTAAGGTACTCTTTTTTACACTCCTCTCTCACGAGACACTCACAACTAACGGTATGGTCACAATGGGATTAAACCACATTTACATGACAGTCTACTGAATTGTCGTTCTTAACAGTTTGACGGACAACTAAAGTCTTTTGATTTTTAGAAACGGTTTCTACATTACTTCTACTTTTTACTTGGTCAAACCAAAAGACCGTTCGAATTCCGACGAGTCAGGTCAAGTCAGCAAGCCAGTACAGACTGAGAAACGTTGGGGTACTTAACGTCGTACGGTCCGGAGGGACAAGTAGAGGTTGAGGGCCTCAAGTGCGTCTGAGTGCAGGTGACTCAGTCACTACGGTAGGTCGGTAGAGTAAGAGACAACAGGGGAAGAGGAGGACGGGGGTTAGGGAGGGTCGTAGTGTCAGAAAAGGTTACTCAGTTGAGAAGCGTACTCCACCGGTTTCATGACCTCAAAGTCGAAATCGTAGTAAGGAAGGTTTCTTTAGAGTCCCATCTAGACGAAGTCTTACCTGACCAACCTAGAGGAACGTCAGGTTCCCTGAGAGTTCTCAGAAGAGGTTGTAGTGTCAAGTTTTCGTAGTTAAGAAACCGCGAGTCGGAAGAAGTGTCAGGTTGAGAGTGTAGGTATGTACTGGTGTCCTTTTTGGTATCGGAACTGATCTACCTGGAATCAACCGTTTCATTACAGAGACGAAAACTTATACGATAGTTCCAACCAGTATTGAAAAGAAGGTTCCTCATTCGCAGAAAATTAAAGTACCGTCGTTAGTGGTAGATGTCACTAACACCTCGGGGGGTTTTATTTCAGACTGTGACAAAGATGACAAAGGGGTAGATAAAGGGTACTTCATTACCCTGGTCTACGATACTAGAAGCAGAAGACTTACAACTCGAAATCCGGTTGGAAAAGTGAGAGGAGAAAGTGAAAGTAGTTCTCCGAAAAATCAAGGAGAAGTGAAAGACGGTAGTCCTACCACAGTAGACGTATAGACTCCAATAACTGCAAAGAGGGTCGTTAGAACTAAGGTCGAACACAAAGAAGGTCAGGTCGCAAAGAGTACTACATGTGACGTATAGTCAATTTATTCGTCCCACAGTTATATGTCGGAACTACATGAGGAAAAGGATAAACCTTGGCCAGACAACAAGGTACAAGTCAAGATTGACGACGAAGGACTGGACGTATGTCTAAAGAGTTCTCCGTCCAATCCACCAGACCATAAGGGTAGAGAAAGTCTTAAAAGGTGTCAAATAACACTAGGTGTATCAGTTTCCGAAACCGTATCAGTTATTTCGTCTTTATTTACAAAAAGACCTCGAGAGAACGGAAAAGGTACTAGGTCACCTACAACCGTTAAACTAGAGACCAAGGAGACGGAAAAGTTTTTGGTCAAACTTGTAGACCTTCAAGTGCCACGTGCATAACGACTCCAGACCGAACCTCTTAAAACTCGTAATGAAATGATCGTACACTCTACTCACGTTAACACGCCATCAAACTCGTAAGAAACCGTAACGGAAAGAAACCTTAATCTTACTTTTGACTGGAAAAGGTCAGGACACCAGCGACGACTCAAAAGGTTTGAACGACCGTATAACTCACGTCGTGAAAGTGTCGTAGTAGAAAGTCCTAGACTTTGTCGAGTTGACCTTAACGTAGTGGAGGCGATCGAAAGAAACAAGTATCGCTACAAAAGGTTCCGGGTGAACTGAAGTGTAAGGTCCTACAGACCGAGATCTATTCACTGGTGTGGTAGTGCTAATAGACCCAGTACTTCTAGAAAAAACATATTAAGAAGACACATAAGAACGGTGGAGAAGAATTATAGAAGACGAAGACAATCCAGGTCTGGTGAAGACAGGAAATAGTTCGGGTAGAAACGTACTTTATAAGGGAACCATAGAGATTAAAAGAACTTCTCAAGAAATCAGAAAGCGTAAGCCAACAAAAGGAGATAAAGAAACGTAACTAACGACTTCTTCCGAAAGAATAGAGAAGAACGATAAGAAACCTTGAGATGTAAGTCTACGAATATAGAAAGGAAAAGAGGAAACGAAAAACGAAGAGAAGAACAGTGTCGATAAACATTCCGGAGGGGTCTGTCGGTAAAACGAAAAAACGTAAAGAAAAGGTACCTCTACCAGAACTAGGGACAGAGGACATGTTACAGTGCTTGGAGTAAGGTATCAAGTAGTCCGTGAGATAGATAGTCTAGATCCGGGAATTTAGATAAAGAGAGAAGGTGACATATTAGTATTCCCTAAACTAAATCCAGCATGGATTTACCAGATCGCCAAAAGGGATGAAAGAAGTTAAATTCAGACTTAAACCGTTATTCCTCAAGTACTAGACTCGGTGTCAGTCGAGGACCAGAACAAAAACAACTGACATATCTCGAAGAGGTAGAAACCGACGTTTCTTATGTTAGTTAGACCAAAACCACAACTGGTAGACCACTACAGGTACACATTTCAGAAGGGAACACAACAACCTTCCCCCACAAACGATACTGGTCACGTAAAAGAACCGTTTTGAGATAATCAGAAACGGGACGAAGTAAGACGTAAGGTTCCGGTTTAAACGGGCACTGAGGTCCACAAAGAACTAAGGATGAAAACGTAAGGTCAGGGGATCTTACTTTTCCTGTAGAAAAAACCCACAATCAAGATGTTCCAGAACATCCAAAAGTATCTTGGCAAGTTGAAGTCGAAGAAGTCGCAATGACCAACCCCGTATCTGAACCTATTGACACTATAACTTACTAAATGGAACCTCTGCTCGTCTCTAGTAAGACAGCAAAAACTCTAACGTAGATTCATGGCGTAAAGCCTGAGAAAACAACTGGTACTACCGATGAGGTAAAGAAGATTCACTAATGACGGGTGTCATCATCTATATTACCAGTAGACTCAATTTAAGTAGGTAGGTCAGGTAAAATCAAAGGACTAAGGATCTTACAGCTGCAAGTGAGAACGGTAGAGAACAAACTGGTGAAGGTTCAACGGAACTAAGTACCTGGACTGTCAGGTCCAAACATACGTTATAACGAGAAATGTCGTAGCCTGGAACGGAGATAGTGGTCAGTGTAGGTGTTGACCCATAACCAAAACGAAACCGAAGTAGGGAAACAAGAAAGACCTCCAAAAAGAGGTGAATAGAGGTCATCGTATAACCCGTGGATGGCTGGACCCCTCAAGGAGAAAGTCATAGGATAGTAAAACGGAAAAGGATGAGAAGTACCCCAAGAGTTCCGTTCTTATGACTTCACCAAACGGTAAGGGAAGAGGTCACCCGGTGTAAGACAGTCTGGAGAGGTGGTACTGGGCGGGTAGAACCCAACGGGGTGCCTGTACCGAACCAAAGTAACCAATCTGTTCCGACACCAGGATCACACTAATCTGACTGATCAAAAGACACTGATACCAAAGTCACACAGACGGGAGACTACGGGAGGACGTTGTGGATGGTAGAATGGACCCAAAAAGAATGGAACCCGTACCCCGTAGAGAAGTCCGACGAGGTCGTTTCACGTCGGCGAAGAGAAATGGGGCCTCCTCCCTATAGAGGAATGGCGACGGGAAGGACTGGAAGTTGTACCCAACCGAGGAGATCCGGGAGGACCCGGTTGCGTCGGTGGTGAGGAGCCCAACGAGGAGGGGCGGTGACGGGGACCGGAGTCCGCGACGGGGACCAGAACCCGCGTCCCACCGAGGAGTCCCGGTCGTGGGAACCGAAGTCCGTACTCCACCGAAGAGAGCCGGCGGAGACTGGAGCCTGCACCCCATCGAGGAGAGTCGCCGGAGGGGACCGGAACCTACGGTCCACCGAGGAGAGCCGGTGGTGGGGACTGGAGCCTAAGCCCCACAGAGGAGGGCCGGCGGTGACTGGAGCCTGCACCCCATCGAGGAGAGCCGGCGGAGGGGAACGGAGACTGCGGCCCACCGAGGAGAGCCGGAGGCGGGGACCGGAACCTGTGCCACACCGAGGAGGGTCGGCGACGGGAACTGGAGTCTGAACCAATCGAGGAGAGCCGGTAAAGACGTGGTAGTGTCGGACCGTGAGAACCGACGACGGGGTTGGAGCCTGCACCCATTGAGGAGAGTCGACATGAATCACGCGACGCAGCGTCGGGGGCGCGAATCGGACGGCGCAGCGTCGATCAGAAGTCGAAAATGTCACCCTTTTATGTAGAAAAAGGTAGTCCACGGTTAAGGGTCCAAGTGTTTTTGTACAAAAGGACGTCAAAGTCTTGACAAGTTTCTCTGGAGATCCTTTGCAACATGGTAAAGTACTCATTTCTAGATTCCCCTCTCACAAGACACTAACAACAGATGGTATGGCCAACAGTGAGACGAATCCATTTTGATGACAGACTACTGTAGGGTCTTTTTTTATTTTCACTGTTCGTCGGACAACGAAAGTCTTTTAAGTTAGAGAACTGGTTTAGACAATAACATTACTTGTCCTTTTACTTGGTCACACAAAAGGACCGTCCAGACTCAGAAGTTGATAAGTGGAAAGTGTTACCGTTTCATGAAGTAAACGGTAGTCCGAAGTTAAGGGTTGAGTGTTTTTATACAAGGGGACGTCAAAGTCTCGACACATTTCTGTGAGAATCCAGTGTTACACTGTAAGGTGATCTTTTAACGAGTATCCTCTCACAAGACACTCACAACTGACGGTAAGGACGAAATTGGGACTAATCCACTTTGACATGACAGTCTACTTAAGACTGTTTCTCACCGTTCGTCGGACAAGGAAGGTTTTACAGTTTTACATATGGTTTCGACAACAACATTAATTCTCTTATTACTTGGTCACACACAAAAAGACCGTTCGAGTTCCAACTTTAGTAGGTCGAAAGTAACCCCTTTTATGAATAATCGGAAGTCCGGGGTCAAGGGTCCAAGTGTTTTTGCAAAGGACCGACAAAGTTTCAATACATTTATCTGTGGATCCCGAGTGACATGGTAAGACTCTCTTTTCTTCAGTCCTCTCTCACAAGACACTCAGAACTAACGGTATGGACAATAATGGGACTAACCCACTTTGACACGACAGTCTACTGAAGGGTCGTTCTACACCGTTCGTCGTACAACGAAGGTCTTTTGGTTTTTGAACTTGTTTCGACAACAACATTACTTCTCTCTTTACTGGGCACACAAAAGAACCGTCCAAACTCCGACGTTGATAGGTGTGAAGTGTCACCCTTTCATGAAGTAAACTGTAATCCGATGTTAAGGGTCCAAGTTTTTTTTAAAAAAAGGGACGTCAAAGTCTCGACACATTTCTGTGAGGATCGTGTGTTACACTGTAAGGTAGTCTTTTCTCTACTCTCTATTCCCCTCTCGCAAGACACTCATAACTGACGGTAAGGACAACAATGGGGCTAATCCACTTTGATATGTCCAGTCTACTGAATGGTTGTTCTTCACCGTTCGTCGGACAAAGAGAGTCTTTTGAGTTCTTTATCTGGTTTCAACACCACTATTACTTCCCTTTTTACTTGGTCGCACAAAAAGACCTTTTAAATTCCGACGTTAGTAGGTCGAAAGTGACCCCCTTTATGAACAAAACGATGGTCCGGGGTTAAGAGTCCAAGTACTTTCGTACAAAAGACCAACAAAGTTACACCATATTTCTGTTTGGGTCCTGTCTAACATGTTCAGGTCTTCTTTTCTACAGTCCTCTCTTACGACACACTTACACTCAACGGTATGGACAACAATGGGACTAATCAACTTTCACATGACAGTCTACTGAAGGGTCGTTCTTGAAACGTACGGTGGACAACGGAAGTCTCTTGAGTTTTCGGGTCTCAAATTTCTTTTGTTGAGTAGTGTATTTTTTGTAAGTGTAGTATAGTGTTTGTTGAGTATTGTATTGTTGAGTAGAACGAGTTCCCATACAAACAGGAATTTGAGACGTGATTACAAATATATTGTTGTTATATCAGACGAGACGAGTTCCTGTACAAAGAGGAAGAATTCTTGGAAGACTGATTAGGACTATCAGTACCCCGTGGGTCTTAACGGTCTTCGGTTTCAATTTAGAACTAATAAAAGGGAAAGTGACGTCTACCCTCACTACACCTCAAGATCGAGGTTCTGGTAGAGAGAACCAACAAAGGTATACCCCGGTCTCAGGATTTTCGTTCAGGGACAGTATCGACACGAAGGTTTGATATACTTACCTTCACGACGATCGGTCGTACTCCAAAGATTCTTATATCCAGTCCTTAGGGTCTAACCTTCATGTCGATGGAAGAAGGAAACCATCACGATCGAGAATCGCTTGGTCCATTTCGAGAGGTCACCGAAGACAGAGTTGAGGGATCTATAAGGAAAACATCTTAGACACCTTTATTTGACCTTCCTAACCGGCATCGTCGAGTTCTTGTTTTTAACGAGAACGGAGCGACGGACTAGGAGATGGTGGTGAAAACGATGTGAGTCTTTCCTGTAGAATCAATAACAAGTAAGTGAATACTGAGTGACAAAGATGGCACCAGTTCTGACATAAGTCCTTACACGTGTCCGTGTGTCTTCAGCCTACGAAGGGGAAGAGCAGGATCAAACCCTTTGCAAGGTCTTTTGATGAGACAATGTTAGGTCTACCGTAGTCTCCTTTTCCCGTTTAGTTTCCAGAACCACCATTCTTTGATTTTCAGTTAAACCCTACGGCAGTCTACGTAGAGACGGAACGGAGCTACTATCTCGTTCCTCCCGACTTCCCTTGCTCATTCCGAGGACACAGTCATTCCCTGTCTGATTCAGACTGGTCCTTTCTTTTCGAACCAACCTTTTAGACAGAGGTGGGGATAGTTCTCGTCCCTCCCTGTGGCGGTCACCTTTTTTCGTTCCCGCGACCTTCGACGAAAAAAGAGAATGTCTACCCTCGATGAGTTTTAAGGTATGGGTGTGGGAACCTAACAAAGGGGTTTTGTGACCTTATTCAAACTAGGGGTCTCAAATTTCTTCTGTGCTGACTGAAAGAAAACGTTTAGATGTACCGAAGTTATAGGTGACCTCCCGCCGTTTGTTGGTGTACCGGCCAACTTCCCAGGGAATTAATGTTACGACAAAATATTAATTTAGACAAAACACCCTTCGTTCCCTTTACCCATCTTCACGGTATACACAATGAAAAAAAGAAAGACACTCTGTACGGTCTGAATGCAGACAGGATACCCTTGTCTTAATCCACATTTCGGAAACTGAGAGAGGACAGGAGAATGAGACGGGACATAGACCCCGAGGGTTGACTCGTCCGACTTCCAGTTTCTAAGGAGGTCCTTCCCAACGGAGTCTATGCTATTTCCAAGTTTGTTGGGGCCAAGGTTATACCGGAGTCTAATGAAACCAAAGTTATTTCAGGGAGACTTGTAGCCATGTAGCCAGTTGCCTAGTTTTATAAAAAAAAAAAGTAAGGTTACCAGCTTCCAGCATACATTGTTTTGAAAATGGTGGCATCCAAGCCTGACACGACTCAGAAAACTCAAGTGTTTAGCAATACAAGGTATAATCTGAAGTACACCCATAGCATCACCTAGTTATCTCCCAGGATATCTGAGCCATAGCTACTCTATTTTCACTTTTAATTGTAAACTTTTCCTTAATAGCCAAAGCATATTTCACCGTTAATGACGTCAGTGTTTCTCTAGGTACGAGAAGATGCAAGAATTGGGACTCATAAAATCTTCTCCTGAAAACATCTAACTATCTGAAGCCCTGTTCTGCCAGTTTTTTCCAGAGCACGGAGTGCCTCATTCCTGATTTCCACCCTGAACTCCTTTCAGGGGCGTTGAAAGTCAGTAGTTGCAGTGGCCATGATTTAATCTTTGTAGGTGTAGATGGCGAATGTCAGTCTTCAGTTGGCAGAGCCCCTTTTTGCTCATAAACTTCACCATGATTTTGAGGGGGGCATTTCATGACCATCTTATCCCATGGTACTGAGAATGTCCATTCTCAGGTTTGGCAAAGATTCTGTTGACAGGCCACTCAATGTGCTGTTACTGGACTAGGCCATAAAACAGTATCCAAAATTCTCTGGACCACCTGTCTTACTAGCTTCTTGGTCCAGGAAAATATTCCCTCTTGTTGCTTCTTGCCATATCTAGAGTTACACTGTTACCATCATCGATCTCATATGGGACTATATATTATTCTATTAGAGGCCTCACACACATATTTGACAGTGTAAGAAACAGCAATTTTGTAAAAGAGGTGAAATACAAATAACATAACCAGCAGTATTAGTAAAGTCACAAGTAAGACTTATGTTAAGAACTTCCATTAGATGTAGCCCAGTACATCTTCAGGTCATCTGACTTAGTCTGCCCTGTAGAATCTTTATCTTCCAGGGAAATTATATATTGGCACCATCTATAAGGCACATAGCCCAGTTTTCTAGTGTTGAAATGAAGTGAAGTTGCTCAGTCGTGTCCGACTCTTTGCAACCCCATGGACTGTAGCCTATCAGGCTCCTCCGTCCATGGGATTTTCCAGGCAAGAGTGCTGGAGTGGGTTGCCATTTCCTTCTCCAGGGGATCTTCCCGACCTAGGAATCAAACCCAGGTCTCCCACATTGCAGGCAGACGCTTTACCGTCTGAGCCACCAGGGAAGCCCCAATACTGGAGTAGGTTGTCACTCCTCCACGTGATCTTCTGGGCCTGGGGATCAAACTCACATCTTCTGTGGCTCCTACATTGCAGGTAGATTCTTTACCACTGAGCCATTATCTTTAGTATGATTTAATTTTTTTTCCAACACAGAGGAGACTTTAAACCTAAATTACTATAGCCTGGTGTTATCTATATAAATCCATCCCATAATTGTGGGAGATTTTCCCCTCCTTTGTGGAAACTTTTCTTGTTCTGATTGAGCTTGGGTAATAGAAAAAAGCTCAAATTTATAGCCAGAGTCAGAGCAGGCATTATTAATTGGCCCAGTGAGGAGATCCTATCTAGTAATATCACAGTGACCTGAATATGACTATAATTTTTTAAGTAAATTTTCTCAGGGCCAACCAGTTAGAGTCTGGTAGTAGAGAAATTCACCAAGGTAACCCAGAACTAGACACAGGTAATTGGCCACAAACCCAACAATTGGATTGATTTTTTTTTTTTTTTTTTACTTTACAATACTGTACTGGTTTTGCCATACATTGACATGAATCCACCACGGGTGTACACGTTAAAACTAGCATAGGATCAGGCCTATGCTAGAAAAGCATTTGACTTATATGCAAAGGTCTAAGAAGTCAAGAAAACATAAATGATCGTACGAATCAGGTCCAGCATCTTGGAGAAGCTGTCTACCTCTGATGTCCTCCTCTTCTCATCCTGGTACAGTGTAGTTTTCCTGTTAAAAAAAAAAGTCCTTCCATCCATGTTGGAGACAGTCCCTTAAATTATGTTTTTTTTTTTTCTTTCCAGTCCTGGTTGCAGGTCATGAGGCATCTGATCTTCATCCAAAGATAGATTACTGGGATAAGCTTCAGAAACAAACTTAGGGCGTTCAAGAATTCAATTAAATTTTACATTAATATCACATAACAGCAAAGAACTATCTAAGAGATGAGTCTTACTAGATGCAGACCTCCATTAACAAACTGGTATTTAACATTTTGAAATATCTTTTTCTCCTTAAATTTACCCTTATTTTTATTAAATATAACCAAATTAAGGCTAGTTTGTTTGCAAAATAGGTCTGTTCTCACTAATTTTGGTCTGATGATTTTTATAACCATAATTGATTATAGGCTTTTTATTTTGCTGAAACACTTATAGAGTCTCAGACTGAACTTTTAAAATAAAACAGGACTGGGAAACTTACACCAAAGGCTTATCACAGATTTTGCCTAACAAATCTAGGTGAATTCTTCCCTTTTTAAGGTCTCAAAAATTTGAGATTTTTGTACCCATGAGATAACCTTCCTAACTCATTTGATAAACTTACTGGAAACCTAAGAACTTCCCATTTTTGGAGTCAGATAGAAAATATAATTGTTTTGTTTATAATGTTTAATTTTACCAAAGTATTGTCATAATTAGTTTGAGAGGAAGATTTTCCCTACTCCCTGAAAACATAAGATTCAAACCCATAATTTTTCAGATAGAAACCATAAAAAAACAAGGAGACATACATGCTGACAAAGCAAGAGGCTTTATTGTGCAGGGGCACCCAGGCAGAGAGCAGTAGGGTAAGGGAACCTAGGGGAACTGCTGTGCCATGTGACTTGCAGCCTTGGGTTTTATGGTAATGGGATTAGTTTCTGGGTTGTCTCTGGCCAATCATTCTGATTCAGGGTTCTTCCTGGTGATGCACTGTTCAGCCAAGATGGATTCCAGATAGGAGGATTCTGGGAAGTAGTAGGACACATGGTGTCTCCTTTTGACTATTCCTGAACCTTTCTGGTTGGTGGTGGCTTATTAGTTCCATGTTCCTTAATAGGACCTCCTGTCTTAAAATAACTCACACAAATGATTACTATGGTACATGGCCAAGGTGGGCAGTTTCAGTCAGTGCATTTTCCCTAACATCTCCCTGCTGAGAAACTTCATACTCAGGATACTTCTTGGGAATTGGGGGTGGAGGTCTTTCTCTTCTGTTAACTACTTCTTGCTGAGAGTGGGCATAGTCTTGCCTGGCAGAGCAGAAATCTCTATCTGATCTAAGTTGAGGTATTCCATATTTGAAACCGGCTTCCACCCTTGTATTAACATCATTTTGGCCTAAACCTGTTGGAGTCTGTTGGAGATAAACTTTGCAAGGAGAAGTTGAAGCATACAGGGGCCAAATAGGAGGCCTAGTAGGATAGTCATCGCTGGACCCAGAAATGGCAGGAGCCAAGAGCGGAAAGGAGGACTCCACACGCCTGTCGAACCCAAACCCCAGATATTTGTGGCCTGTTCTGAGATCCCCGTGTATCTTCTTGGACCTGTCCAGACTAGTGATAATAAAGGCAGCATTCTTCCTTCAGATAAAGACATGTGCCCCCTGCCCTCCGGTCAGTAAGTCTAGGGCCCAGTGATTTCGTAGAACCATAGTGGCTAGGGAGCCTAACTGGGGTTGTAGACGTCAGAAGGTCCTTGCAGTTTTCTTCTATGGTTCCAGCAGTGTCGGTAGAAAGCTGCTGGAATTTATGCAAAGAAGTTCCCCCAGTGGCAGCCCCTGCCAAACCAGTGGCCAATCCTGGTGCCAGGAACAAGGGGGTATGCACTGCTGCATGATGTATACTCTGGTGGGTATATACTGGTAGAGGCAAGGAGGCATTACTCCTGGCCAGATCTTTGTGGGGCATGACATACACTAGACAGCAAGTTCCTGACCAAAAAGGGGGCAGAGATAATGTAAGAGTTAAGTAGGTATTGCATATGAAGTAGACACCCTGGCTGGGTTCAAGCTGGGCAACAAAACAAGTTTGCCAAAGGGGGACACGGTTTCCATCAGCCTTACAACTGGAGCATGGCATAATGGAACAGGGGCAGTCCTTTAGCAACTGGGAGGAGACCATCACCCCACTTGCTGCAAAGCCAGCAGCAGTGAGGGCATTTAGAAAGGGATTCAAGTATTGAGAGGCATCCTGGGACTTGTCCTCAAGGTAGAGAGTATTTCATTTGGGTTCCCACCATAGAGTTAGGTTCTCATGTGGGGACCCCCTACAAGCGAATAAAGAGTGGTCAGAGTTGCCCATCCAGTTTAGAAACCAGGATGATCGGGTGTGGTGATTTGGTCGTCTAGAACAGAACATGGATTTTTGAGATCATTTGGTTAATGGGGTCCGAGGAGAGCCTCGTGCCTGGGGATAGGTATAGTGTGTCAGTTTTGCCAGAGCTGCTTAGTTCCCAGGCTTTGGGCTAAATCATAATACCCTAGAGAAATTTCTAGATCCCTATTTTTTTCTGCTAGGTCTGACATGGAAAGTTACTCCACACTGTGAGCTGTCCAGATCTCCCATAGACACCCCTGTCAGGGAGTTGTTTTTGAAGCAAATAGGGAAGGTCACTTGGGGAATGTTAGTCATGAGAGAAAATAAGGGATCGAGTGGGATTGCAGATGTTATTGTGGGAGTAAATATAGCCAACTGTCGCTGGTAGCAGGGCATGAAGTTTTCATCCCCTTTTACCCAAAAGACTATGCCATGACCAGATGGGGTGTGTTGAGTGGTAGCATATCGCTGGGCTGGAAGGGTGGGCCACTGGTACTATGGGATAGGTTAGACATATCCCTAACTTCTGCTGCTAATGCAGGTCTAGCAAGGGATAGTAATGTTAAGTCAAGAAGCAGTGTGGTTTACAAGTGTATATGCATCATTAAGGGAGAGATTAATAGCTGTACAGGGAGGCATAATCAGGAAGAGGAGGGACATCATAGGATACATTTTTACTTATCTGATGGTGTTCTGCCTGTATAAGTTTCTGAGGTCTTCAGTAGGTTCACAGGAATAGTCCTCTGGTTTGGGGGTCTCAGTCTCAATCTCCCTATCCTGTAAACCACAGGATTTTATTCTAGAATTGTGGACACAGGCAGACAGGCCCTTTGCTTTTACAGCAGTTGAGGTTACTAGAACAACCTGATATCACCATGTCCATTTCTCTGACAGCTGATTCAGACTCCCTTTCTCTTGCTAGGTCTTCACTAACACTTGGACCCCCACTCTACTTGGGGGTTTTTCAAGTCTTCCTGTGGCTTAGGGAGAACTTGCTCTCCATATCGTCAGAGTCCTTACCAAAACATTCCCAGGTCAATTATATTCTTTAGGAATGCATTGGAGAAGGCAGTGGCACCCCACTCCAGTACTCTTGCCTGGAAAATTTAGATCTTCTCTGAAACCAGTCCCCTAGGCTGGGCAAAGGCCTTGGTCAAAAGGCTCCCAGGGTGGGATCCGGTGCTGATTGCCACAAAGTCTCCTTCTGCAGTTTCTTGTGCTGTCAAGCCTAGTAAAGGTGGTGAAATGAGGCCTCCATCCTCTACAACTCAGTACCAAGTCACTGCCTGTTTCATCTTCTGACACCAGCAGAGATATATAGAAGGGAACTGAGTGGAGATTGTAATGCAACCGAGCTGGGCTGAGCCCTAGAGTCCAAATTACCTTGAATGCTGCTCAATCTATGATCTGGGACCTTGAAGGAAGGAAGGCCTGGATTTCCTAGACTTGAGCTTTTCCCCCAGTTCCTCCCACAACCTGCTCCTGCACTGATTCTGACTGGGGTCCACATCTTGGCATCTGCTGTGCTTTGGCTCTGTAGCTGTCCTGTCCCCTGGAGGGTCTGTGATTCTCCTCCTTAGTTTTGGGGTATGGCACAGTAATTTAAGCCTTCCTGGGTGGCACTAGTGGTAAAGAACCCACCTGCAAATGCAGGAGACTTATGCCACGTGGGTTCAACCCCTGGGTTGGGAAGATTCCCTGGAGGAAGGAATGGCAACCTACTCCATATCTTGCCTGGAGAATTCCATGGACAGAGGAGCCTGGTAGGCTACAGTCCATAGTGTCACAAAGAGCTGGACATGACTGAAGCGACTTAGCACTCGTGCATGCACAGTGATTTAACAGTTACCCTTTCAGCTGACCTTGTGAGCTCTAGTCTATGGCTCCCACCCTCTTTGGGAAGCAGCACATTGTAGTAAAACCAGTACAGACTTTGGAGTCAGGCAGACTTGGCCTGGTTTTGCCTCCCAGCCCAGCACAAGCCATCAGAGCCTATCAGTTTCCTTATCAGCAAAATGGGAAAAAATAGCTACTTCATAAGGCTTTTGTGAAGATAAAATGTCATGATGGCTCTGAAGAGTCTGCTATATGGCCCTCAGTATGTATTAGTCCGCCCTGAACTGTTCCTTGAAGCACAAGGTGCATGCATGCTCAGTCATGTCTGCCCTTTTGCTGCCCCGTGGACTGTAGCCCACCAGGCTTCTCTGTCCATGGGATTTTCCAGTCAAGAATACTGGAGTGGGTTGCGATTCTCTTCTCTAGGGGATGGTCCCGACCCAGGGATTGAACCCGTGTCTCCTGTGTCTTCTGCATTGGCAGGCGGATTCTTTACCACTGCGCCACCTGAGAAGCCCCTGTAGCACAAGGTAGGTATTTCCTTTTTGTCTCTCCTGGTGTCTTTATTCTGCTGCTTGAGACACTAGCAGGTTATTAAGTCTGGTTCTTGGCTAAGAGAAAATGCTGTGTATATTAGAGGCTTGTGGGCTGGGTGCTTGTCTTCCTGCCCCTCAGAATAAACATCCTCTGAGATCCAGAGAAAGGGAGCCTCCATGCCCTTGCTGCTCAGGTATGAGTGGGAGAAAGGTGTGTGAAGGGGTGTTGGGGGAAGTAATTCCCACCCTCAGGATAAATAATGCAGAGGGAGAAAGCCTCACAGACCTTCTAGTGGGCATCTCAGAAGGGAGTCAGGAGATAGAGCACAACCTCTTCAATTTCAATCTCCTCAATCTGGGGACTTTGGAAAATGGAAACTTCGCCAGTTCATATTCATTCCATTGCAATACTTCACCAAACCTAGTATGTGCAATGTGTTGCTTCTGCTCTGTGTTGCCTTGGTGGTAACACAGGAAAGGAGGGACTTTCCTGGTGGTCAGTGGTTGGGATTCCGCCTTCCAATGGAGGGGATACATGTTCGATCCCTGTTCGGGGAACTAGGTTCCCGCATGCTGCGGAGCAATTAGACTTGTGTGCCATAACGAGAGAAGCCCGTCTAACACAGCGAAGGATCCTGCATGCTGCAACAAAGATCCTGTGTGCTACAACTGAGACCTGACACAGCCATATAAATAGTAATATTTTTTTAAAAAGACAGAAAAGGAAAGGAGACTGAATCCCTAGGTCTTCGGGAAGGAAGCCAGTGGGTCTCTTGGAGTTGGTATGAAGTTCACACATGGTTTGGGAGCTTAGGAGGAAAAGCATGGGAGAGGCTTCCTTCTGCAAGGTATCCCTCAGAGAAGCTCAGCACCTTCATGGGTTGGTCTAAAATCTGAGCCTGTTTATTCTATCAGCTCCGTGGTCTTTTGAACCCCTTTGGGGCTCTGATATGTCAGTTAGCAGTCTCTCTTCTCCTGTTCTGAACGCTGAGCTTGATTTTGGACTCTCCCAATAAGGACCTATTTTTTAGGAGTGCTTCTGGCTTTCAGCTCATCTGCAGAATGTGGATGGCTAGTGTCTTCTGAGTTTAGTAATGAATTAAGCTAGAACTGGTTACCAGACTCACCTTCTTCCCCAAGAAATCACTGATGATTCACTCTTTTGGTGTACCCAAGGGGAAGGTGAAACTCTAGGAAGAGTCCCTGCATTGCCTTCTTATAATATCTGGGTACCTTAAATTTATGGACCTTAAAATTAAAAGGTGGCTTTTCCAGGCCAGAGAAACCAGCATGGTTTCCCAGCAATGATATAGAATAAAAGTCATTGCTAGAATGATCTGGGGGAGAAGTTGAAGCAGCTGATCAGAAGTTCTAGGCTCACACAGCTCAGCCTAGAATATAAAAAGTTGGAGAATGTTTCTATGTGAGAGTCAGTTAGGGAGGGAGAGATTTCTGTGCACAGATGTAGTAAGTTGCATGTGTGCTCAGTTGCATATGACTCTTTGCGACCCCATGGACTGTAGCCCACCAGGCTCCTCTGTCCATGGAATTCACCAGTCAAGAATACTGGAGTGGGTTGCCATTTCCTTCTCCAGGGAATCTTTCCGACCCAGGGATTGAATCCACTTCTCTTGCGTTTCTTGCATTGGCATGTGAATTCTTTACCTCTGTGCCACCTGGGAGCCCCACAGACATAGTAAGGACTGAACTAAATTATTTGCAAATAACTGCCCTCCTCCTTTACCATGCTTCAGACTTCATTATTGTGGTATTTTCAGTCCCCAAGGCTGCCCCACTGTCCTGGAGCATTTCATCTTCTCTAACTTCTCTGGCTGCTCTTTGGGCTGACTCCATCCTCTACATTGGATTCCATATGAACAGGGCTTCAGGGAGCGATGCTTCCCTGGGCATGGCTTCATGCACAGGCACAGATTCTAACCCAGGAGTTCTGAGTCTGGGCTAAGGGCTCTGTAATTTGGCCTCTGCTGCCCCCCCATGGTAATTGAGGTTACTTTTCCTCACCTGAGGTGACTTGTGAAATAAGGCTGTCAGATCTCCAAATTGCTGGCTGCTTTCCCTAGCTCCTTATGGCTTTCTCAACACTCTCTGCAGTGCTGCCAAGAACATGGCTCTCAGTTGGGGCAGGAGAAAGACACAACTTGGTCAAGTCTTGAGACTGGTAAGTCTCAGACCATCACTGAGAAGGGCTGCTGCTCACTTTGGCCTGTACCCAGACTTCCTCCGTCAGAGCTCTTCTAGGGATATGGAAAGTGAATGGAGAAACAGGGTGTTCAAGACACTGGGAAGGTTATAATTCCTCTCAAAGCATGCTCAGTCTCAAAATTATCAGCATGAAGCCACTTAAGATCCCCAAGCACCCATCTCAAAGTCTATCACAAGTAAGTATTCTCAAAGGCATCCTAAGTATGCCTTGAAGTTAACTTACGAGTCATGACTTAGCTTCTATCATTCTTTGCCAGGTAGCTCTGATAGGTCAAACATGATCCAGAACCCAGCTGGCCCACCTCTCACTCTCTGGGCTCTGCACACCTTTGGACATTAGGGCATGGATGGAAGAGGAAGCAGACTCTTTTATCTGATGCAAAAGATGTAGGCTCCTCCATGGACCTCAGAGAAATGTCCCATTGCTCTCAGATAGAGTACTGCTATACCCATTGAGCCAGAAAATGAGTTTAAAGCCAAGCCTGACCACCCAGACAGAGATAAGAAGGTTTGGAGGGGTTTATGCCTCTCTGAGTATGAGCTGGCAGAGTAAGGATACCACCAGCATCTCACCTCTCAGCTTAAGAATTAGGTGGGAAAGGGCTCCTGGAAATATCAATAGATGTAGCGACTTTCATCTTGGGCTCTAAGTCCATCCATCAGTAAGCTGGGAAACTGCTGCTCATCTTTACTTTTGGCTCCTTCCTTCAGGTATTCCTTATACAAATCCTTCCTGTATCCAAGACCCTATCCCATCCCAGAGGAAGAACTTGACCTATCTAGGGGCAAAGTTAAAGATCTGGAGTTATAATAATAAAGACCTCTAGGCACTTTATATGTATTATTTCATTAGTCCTCATAAAAACCTTGTGAAAGAGGGATCACAATTCTTTTTTTAACAGATGAATAAACCAAGGCTCAGAGAAGTGAGATTGCCAGTCTTACAGACAGGTCTTGGAGGATTATCTGGTTTTTAAGCCAGATTCTAATAGAATCTGCCACGTTTTGTTGTTTTAGATCTCTTCCTCTTCCTTACCCCTTGTATCCTACTGAATGTCAAATTTATAGATTTTACTTTAAATAGCTTCTATGTCTGCTCCCTCCCCTCTCCCTTTCTCTCCTTCCTCTTGTCTCTTATATTCTGTCTCAATTGAGATAAAATTTACATACAGTGAAATGTACTTATCCCAAATGTAATAACTCAATGCATTTTTATGAATGTGTACATTGTATTTTTACCACTCTAAATCAAAGTATAAAACATTTTTATCACACTTGAAAGTTCTCTCATTTCTACTTTCAGTTACTCCTTGGCCCCTGTAGGCACCATGCATATATTTTCTGTTACTGTTATAGAATTTCATATAATGGAATAACAGTATATACTTTTTAGGGTTCTACTTGTTTTGGTCATATAATGTTTTTATATTCTACATGTTATTGTGTTTATCAGATACTTTATCCCCCTCTTTTTGGAAACAGCTTTATTGAGATATAATTCACATACCATACAATTTACCCATAGAAGTGTACAGTACACTGATTTTTAGTATATTCACAGAATCATGCAACCATCACCAAACCGATTTTAGAATATTTTCATTAACCCAAAAAGAAATCCTAAACTCCTTTGCCACCACTCTCCAGCTCCCGTCCCTAGCCCCAGCCCTAAACAACCATTAATCTATTCTGTTTCTATATAGATTTGCCTATTATGAACATTTCCTACCAATGGCATAAAATGTTTTATTGTGACTGACATCTTTCACTTGGGCTTCCCAGGTGGTGCTAGTGGTAAACAAGCTGCCCGCCAATGCAGGAGACAAACAGACACAGGTTCAGTCCCTAGGTTGGGAAGATGCCCTGGAGGAGGATATGGCAACCCACTGCAGTGTTCTTGCCTAGAGACTCTCATGGACAGAGGAGCCTGGCGGGCTACAGTCCACAGGGTCACAAAGACTGAAATGACTTAGCACACACACATGCATCTTTGACTTAGCATAATGTTTTCAAGGCTCATTCATGCTTAACATGTATCCATAAGTACTTCATTTCTTTTTATGGCTAAATAACATTTCATTGTATGGATATACATTTTGTTCATCCATTCGTCAGTCAATGCACATTGGGTCTGTTCCTATCCTTCAGCTGTTCTGAACAATGCTGCTATGAATATGCATGTACAAGTCTTTGTGTAGACATGTTTTAATTTTTCTTGTCTCTTAAGGTAACCGTGTGTTTACATTTAAAGCAACTGCCAAGTTGGGAATGTCTTATTTTTCCTTCATTTTTGAAAACCAGTTTCGTTGTATATGTTTCTTGGTTGATAATTTTGTTTTCTTTTAGCGCTTTGAACATGTCATCCCACTGCCTTACAGTCTTCATTATTGATTAGAAGTTAGCTGCTAATTTTATTGGGGCATCTTGTATTTGACAATTTGTTTTTCTCTTACTGCTGTCAAGATTTTCTCCTTGTCTTTGTCATTCAACATTTTAACTATGATGTATCTGGATATGGATCTCTTTGTCTTTATTGTATTAATACTTGGAGTTTATCAAGCTTCTTTGATGTATAAGTTAATGTTTTTCATCAGATTTGGGAAGTTTTCAGTCATTATCTCATTGAGTATTTTTCTGTTCTTTTCTCTCTATCCTCTCCTTCTGGTACTCCCATTACATGTATGTTGCTGTGTTTAATGGCATCTCACACTTCACTGAGGCTCTGTTAATTTTTTCTTCTTTCTTTTTTCTCTCTGTTTTTCAGATTGTATAATCTCTAGTGATTTATCTTCAGGTTCACAGATTATTTTTTCTACTAGCTCTAATTACTCTTGAACTCCTCTAGTGAATATAAAAATTCCAATTATTACATTTTTAGCTTCAGAGTTTCTATTTGGTTTTCATAAAAAATAATTCCTATCTCTATATTAATATTTCCTGTTTGATGAGACATTGCCAAAATAGCTTACTTTACATTTTAAATCATAGTTTATTTTAGTTCTTTGAACATACCTATAGTAACTGTTCTGAAGTCTATCTGCTAAGTCTGACATCTGGGCTTCCTAACAAGCAGTTTGTATTGCCCCTACTTTATTTCCTGTTTATGGGTCACACTTTCCTATTGTTTGCACATCTTATAATATTTTTTTTTGAAAACAAAATGTTTTAGATAATATATTGTAGCAACCCTGGATACTGATTCCCCTTTTCCCTGGGGTTTATTTTTATTGTTGTTTGCTTGTTTTCTTGGCTGTGGTTTAGTGACTTGGCTGGACTGTTTCAGTGATACCTGTTTCCCCCACAGTTTGCTGCCTCTTCTGTCCTCAGAGGCACAGCCTTGGACAAGTGCACAGTCTCCTTGAGTAGCTGGGATGGGCTTCCTCTACTGGTATCCCACCCAGTTGTTAGCCTCAATTAATTGCTAGCTGATTAGTCTGTTGATTGTGATGATGCCCTGGGGTGTGAATCACTCCATGGTCTGATCTGATTAAAGTAGATTTCCTTTGTAGAAGCAGAGTGTTACCAATGTTTGTGGCTGCTCAGATCCCACATAAGCTCTGTGTCTTTCTGTGAAACTTCTAGATGGTATTCTATTTTACTTGTTGCTTTGAGTATTCTGGAACTACTAACTTCCTTTTAATTGTTTACCATCAAGGTCTCCATTGTTTTGAACAACAGACTTAGACATGAACTTCCCCACACTCTATTCCAAGTAATGTCAGTTCGTTTGAGGAGGGCTACAGAGCCTTCTGTTTAAAATGTTTTTCTTTAAGTTTTAGTGAGATCTAATTGACATACAGCATAATATAAGTTTAAGGTATACAACATAATGATTTGACTTACATATATCATAAAATTATTACCACAACAAATTTAGTGAATATTCATCACCTCATATAGATACAAAAATAATAAATAGAAAAAGATGTTTTCCTTGTGATTAGAACTGTTAGGATTAAGTCTCTGAACAACTTTCATCTGTAACATACTGCAATTCAGTTCAGTTCAGTCGCTCACTCATGTCCGACTCTTTGTGACCCCATGAATCACAGCACGCCAGGCCTCCCTGTCCATCACCAACTTCCGGAGTTCACTCAGACTCACATCCGTCCAGTCAGTAATGCCATCCAGACATCACATCCTCTGTCGTCCCCTTCTCCTCCTGCCCCCAATCCCTCCCAGCATCAGAGTCTTTTCCAATGAGTCAACTCTTCACATGAGGTGGCCAAAGTACTGGAGTTTCAGCTTTAGCATCATTCCTTCCAAAGAAATCCCAGGGCTGATCTCCTTCAGAATGGATTGGTTGGATCTCCTTGTAGTCCAAGGGACTCTCAAGAGTCTTCTCCAACACCACAGTTCAAAAGCATCAATTCTTCGGCACTCAGCCTTCTTCAGAGTCCAACTCTCACATCCATACATGACCACAGGAAAAACCATAGCCTTGACTAGACTGACCTTTGTTGGCAAAGTAATGTCTCTGCTTTTGAATATGCTATCTAGGTTGGTCATGACTTTTCTTCCAAGGAGAAAGTGTCTTTTAATTTCATGGCTGCAATCACCATCTGCAGTGATTTTGGAGCCCCAAAAAATAAAGTCTGACACTGTTTCTACTGTTTCCCCATCTATTTCCCATGAAGTGATGGGACCAGATGCCATGATCTTTGTTTTCTGAATGTTGAGCTTTAAGCCAACATTTTTACTCTCCACTTTCACTTTCATCAAGAGGCTTTTTAGTTCCTCTTCACTTTCTGCCATAAGGGTGGTGTCATCTGCATATCTGAGGTTATTGATATTTCTCCTG
>SJYO01038709.1:16237486-16279329 GCA_006410555.1 Capra ibex | reverse complement strand
ATATAAGTTAAATAAGCAGGGTGACAATATACAGCCTTGACGTACTCCTTTTCCTATTTGGAACCAGTCTGTTGTTCCATGTCCAGTTCTAACTGCTGCTTCCTGACCTGCATACAGATTTCTCAAGAGGCAGGTCAGGTCATCTGGTATTTCCATCTCTCTCAGAATTTTCCAGAATTGATTGTGATCCACACAGTCAAAGGCTTTGGCATAGTCAATAAAGCAGAAATAGATGTTTTTCTGGAACTCTCTTGCTTTTTCCATGATCCAGGGGATGTTGGCAATTTGATCTCTGGTTCCTCTGCCTTTTCTAAAACCAGCTTGAACATCAGGAAGTTCATGGTTCACATACTGCTGAAGCTTGGCTTGGAGAATTTTGACCATTACTTTACTAGCGTGTGAGATGAGTGCAATTGTGCGGTAGTTTGAGCATTCTTTGGCATTGCCTTTCTTTGGGATTGGAATGAAAACTGACCTTTTCATTTCATTGCAGTAACATATGGCAGTGTTAATTATATTTATCATGCTGTACACTACATCTCTGGGGTTGCAAGAGTTGGACATGACTTAGCGACTAAATCACCACCACTATACGACATCTCTAGTACGTATTTATCTTATAACTGAAAGTTTGTACCTTTTGACTGCCTTCATCCAATTTCCCGTCTCCCCACTCCTGCCTCTAGTAACCACAAATCTGATCTCTTTTTCTCTATGAGTTTGTTTGTTTTTGAAGCCCTGTTATGCAACAGTTATTAGATATTTCTATACATTTCAAAATGATCACCATGATAAATTTAGTTACCATATGTCATTATACAAAGATATTACATATTTATTGACTACATTCCACACTATATTTCATACCTGTGACTCACTGATTTTGCAGTTGGAAGTTTGTACATCTTAGTCCCCCTCACCTATTACTCTCCTTCCCCTCTCCCCCTGCCAGCAACCATCTTTTTGTCCTCTGAATCTATGGCTCTGTTTCCATTTTGTTTGTTATGTTTGTTCATTTGTTTTGTTTTTTGGATTCTATATATTATATCCATGTTGTTGAAAATGCTAGATTTCATTCGTTTTTGTGACTTAGTAAAATTTCATGTGTGTATATCTACCTATTTATCTATCTCACATCTTTATCCACTCATCTGTTGATGGACACTTAGGTTGCTTCCACATCTTGGCTATTGTAAATAATGCTGCAATGAACATAGGAGTGCATATATCTTTTCTAATTAGTGTTTTCATTTTCTTCAGATAAATACCCAGGAATGGAATTGCTGGATTGTATGTTAGTTCCATTTTTAATTTTTTGAGAAATCTTCATACTATTTTCCATGGTGGCTGTACCAATTTACATTCCCATCAACAGTGTATGAAGGTTTCCTTTTCTTCACATTCTTGCCTGCATTTGTTATTTATTGTCTTTTTGATGATAACTCTTCTGACAGGTGTGACATGATAACTCATTGTGTTTTTGATTTGCCTTTCCCTGATGATTAGTGATGTTGAGCATCTTTTCCTGTGCCTTTTGGCTATCTATATGAATTCTTTGGAAAAATACTTATTCAGATCTTTTGCCCATTTTAATTGGGTTTATTAATCTTTTTGATGTTGACTTGTGTGAGTTCTTTGTATATTTTAGATATTAACCTCTTATCAGATATATAATTTGAAGCTATTTTCTCTCATTTGGTAGGTGGCATTTTCATTTTGTTGATAGTTTCCTTCACTGTGCAGACGTTTTTTAGTCTGATCGAGTCCCATTTGTTCGTTTTTGATTTTGTTTCTTTTCCCTGAGGAGACATAACCCCCAAATATTGCTAAGACTGATGTTAAAGAGCATACTGCCTATGTTTTCTTCTAGAAGTTTTATGGTTTCAGGTCTTACAGTTAAGTCCTTAATCCATTTTAAATTTATTTTTGTGCACAGTGTGAGAGAGTGGCCCAGGCTGATTCCTTTGCATATAGCTATCCAGTTTTGCCAATGCTTTTTATTGAAGAGGCTGTCTTTCCCCATTGTATATTCTTTCCTCCTTTGTTGTAGATTAATTCCCCTTGTAAGTGTGAGTTCTCTGTTCTTATTGTGTGTCTCACTTTGGGTAGAAACTCTTTGCCCTTATATAGGAGTTAAAGGTGGGGGCAGTGGCCTGATTCTTCTGCTTCTGTGATGGTACTGCTCTATGAACAAGGCTCACAGCTGAGATAGTAGCCCCTTTTGAACTTGCCCTTTAACCCTGTGAATAAGCTGGGTACATGCTTAGAACAATTTCCAACCCCGGTGGATCCAGGGTAATTTGAAGCAGGGACGGAGTCAGCATCCTAGGAATTAATTGCTTAATTAAAGATATAGAGGGAGATTAGAAAGAAATAGTGTAGTAGGAAAATTAGTGGAGAAAAAGAGAATAACTTGGTTTATGTGGGATACCAATAAAGCTTCGAGACAAGAAGCTTGCACCACCTACATAGGCCACCGGCGCCCACTTGAATATTGGAGGGTGCCCCGACTTGGGCTCCCTCTCATGTGGAACTTAAAAGCCAGGGCAAAATTAGCAGGCTTGGTGAGCACCCACGCTCCAGATGGGAATTCAGCCAGAAAAATGGAGAACAAGAAAGAACGACATGGGGGAATCAGTCTTTCCAGAAACTGATCTGATTTCTTTATTTTCAGGTTTGCTTATATACCTTTTGTTACACATAGAGACAAATGGAAATTTTAAAGTCACGTGGGGGTCAGCAGTCCTGACCTTTATCAAAATCAGGTGATTCATATAAATGTATACAAAAAAGGTCTTAGGGGTTTTACATCATCTTCTGGCCATGAGGCCTGCTGACATTTTATGATCCTTTCTTTTCTGATAATGGTCAGTCAACCAGAAACTTATTTTCCAGGGGTGATTTTTCTTAAACCAGGTACCACCCTCCGAATGTTCCAGATAAAGTTGCATTCCTATAGGGTGAGGGTTTAGTGGGTTACAATTAAGAAAGGAATTTACTTAGCCTAAGGTTAACATTGGAGAAGGCAATGGCACCCCACTCCAGTACTCTTGCCTGGAAAATCCCATGGACGGAGGAGCCTGGTGGGCTGCAGTCCATGGGGTCGCGAAGAGTTGGACACGACTGAGCGACTTCACTTTGACTTTTCACTTTCATGCATTGGAGAAGGAAATGGCAACCCACTCCAGTGTTCTTGCCTGAAGAATCCCAGGGATGGGGGAGCCTGGTGGGCTGCCGTCTATGGGGTCGCAAGAGTTGGACACGACTGAAGCGACTTAGCAGCAGTAGCAAGGTTAACATGATTAATCTTAAAGGTTAATACTTATTTCTCCTATATGTTAGTTATATATTCATTAACATGTATAAGGGCAGGGGATTTAGCAGCAAATATTGGCTCAACAAATGAAAAACCCTTCATCAATATAAGTTCTAATCAACCCACTATACTATACTAATAATTTTCTAAATTCTCAAAAGAATCTGTATTTAGAAAGTTTACAGCATCTTGTGTCTCTCATGGTTGGGAGGCTGTAAACAATCACATATGGCCGGACGAACCTGTACAGGCAGGCTAGATAACCATCAGAGGAGTTCATAAGTTGAAACACTCTTGTCACGCCCAGGAATTTTTATTAACTAGAGCTGTAGGTTAACTCCTTCTCTGAAAGAGGTGATGGGGGAGAGCCCCCCCTTAAAGTCAGAGGTGTAGGTGAGAGCATAAAACAGTAAAGTGGGCAGACTCTGGTTTTGGGGGTAGATGCTCGGGAACAGGGGGTTTCCTGAGGCTCGATCCTGCCTTTACATATGCCGAAGCCTCCTTCCTCATGACCTTTGCCATGGGCGGAGTTCCTCACTCTGGCTCCCGGCACCTTAACCCTGTGAATAAGCTGGAACAAGGGCATTTGGGACCCAACTTTCTCAACCTGTCATGCCTGGAGTCAAGTTTCTGTCTTACCAATGGAGATTGGTTTAGGGAGAGGAGACTGGTCCTCTTGGCAGTGTTTGACCAAAGTAGAGCTTCTGAAATATGAATCTTGGAGAAATGAGACTTGCCCCTCCAAAGATGAAACCACAGTGCCAGACTGGGAGGTAGATGAAGAGAGAGGCTTGTCTTCTTGGCCGCACATGACTGGTATGAGAGCTGGGGTGTTGATAAGGGAGTGTGTCATGACTCAAAGACCACAGACTCTCACTGTCACACCTTTTTTTGAATATATGTTTCTCTGTTTGGGGTACATGCTTAGAACAATTTCCAGAGACTTTAAATGATTGTTTTAAAAATAATCTTCAGCAGTGAGATTGGTTTTTCTCTGGGGAGAGGACCTGCAGCATTCCTTACACTGCAATTCTGGAAGTCAATATCCTTTATTTCTTTTTATTGCTGAATAATACATCATAAGAATATATCACATTTATTGTAATTCTTTTAAAATTAATCTTATTTTGAAATAGTTGTAGATTCATATACGGTTGTAAGACATACAGAGAGAACTCATGTACCCTCTACCCAATTTGCCCCAAGGGTGAGAGCTTGCCTAACTATAGTACAACATCATAACCAAGATATTAGTATTGTTGTAATTCACCAATTTTATTCAGATTTCCTATGTTTTGCTTGTATTTGTGTGTGTGTGTGTGTGTGTCTGTCTGTCTGTCTGTCTCTCTCTCTGTCTGTATGTGTATGTGTTTAATTCTATGCCATTTTATCACATGTGTTAGGTATCAACCTCCACAGTTAAAACATGGAACAGTTCTATCACCCAAGGATCTCTTATGTTTCCTTTTTTTATAAACATACCCACTATGCTCCTTCCTCCATGCCTCTCTCTAATTCCTGATGACCACTAATCTGTTTTTTAACTCAATAATTTCATCATTTCAAAAGTGCTATATAGATGGAATCCTACAGTATGTAACCTTGCAGGGTTAACTTTTTTTCACTCGATATAATTGCCTGTAAATTTATCTAATTTGTTTTTTATTATCTAATTGTTAGTTTGTTCCTTTTTATTGTTCCACAATATGGATGTAACAATCTGTTTACCCATTCATCGGATGAAGGATATCTGGATTGTTTCTAGTTTTTAACTATTATATGATGTTATGAACATTTGTCTTCAGGTTTTGTGTAAATAGAACTTTTCATTTCTTTTGGATTAATGCCCAAGAGTGCAATTGCTGGATCATATGATCATTATTTTAAAAAAGAAACTACTAATCTACTTTCCAGGGTGATTTTACTACTTTACATTTCCATCAGCGATGTATGAGTGATCCAGTTTCTCTGCATCCTTGCTGCTGCTGCTGCTAAGTCGCTTCAGTCATGCCTGACTCTGTGCGACTCCATAGGCGGCAGCCCACCAGGCTCCCCCATCCCTGCGATTCTCAAGGCAAGAAACCTGGAGTGGGTTGCCATTTCCTTCTCCAATGCATGAAAGTGAAAGTGAAGTCTCTCAGTCGTGTCCAACTCTTAGAGACCCCATGGACTGCAGCCTACCAGGCTCCTCCATCCATGGGATTTTCCAGGCAAGAGTACTGGAGTGGGGTGCCATTTTCCTCTCCCTGCATCCTTGCTAGCATTTGGTGTTGTCACTATTTTTTATTTTAGTCATTCTGATAGGTGTGTAGTAATAATTCATTATGGTTTTTTTATTACCATTTCCCTAATGATGTGCTTATTTGCCCTTGTATACAGTCTTTAGTAAAATGTCTATTCATGTTTGTTGCATATATTCTAATTGGATTATTTGCTTCTTTAATTATTGAGTTTTGAGAGTTCTTTATATATTCTAGGTATGAATCCTTTGTCAGATGTGTGCTTTGCAAATAATATTCCCAGTCTTTGTTTTTTCATTCTCTTAAAAGTTTTGTGCAGAGCAATAGATTTTAATTTTTTATGAAGTTCAATTTATCAGTTTTTCCTTTTACAGACTGGGCTTTGGTGTTTATTTGTGATGTGCCTTGGTTTGGATTTTGTTAGAGTTATCCTTTATGGTGTTCACTCAGCTTCTTCCATGTTGTATTTCACTGATTTTGGAAGCTTCGAAGATTACTTTTTCAACAGTTCTTTCAGTTACATTCTCTTCTCATTTGGGAACTCTGAGGAAAAGAATGTTGGATTTTTGTTTAGTCCCTCAGGCATCTGAGATTCACTTTATTTTGTTCTCAATCCTTTTTGTTTCAGTTCATCAGATATGGTGAATTCTATTGACCAGTCCTCAACTTTACTGATTTTATCCTCTGTCATCTCCACTCTACTATTGAGCCCATGTGGCAAGTTTTGTATTGTATTTTCCAGTTCCATAATTTCCATTTTTTGTAACTTCCATTTATTTTCTGAGATTTTGTTTTTCACTTTTTTTTTCAGTGAATGTGTAACTGCTTGTTGAAGCATTTTTATGATGGCTGTTTTATGATCCTTGACAGATAGTTCTAACATCTGATTCATCTTGGTGTTGGTGTTATTTGATTGTTTTTTTTTTCTTGTTCATGTTGTGATTTTTCTGGCTTTGATTCTTCTTATGAAGAGCCAGATGATTTTTATTGTATCTTGGCCATTTTGGCCATTTTGTTGAAACACTGTGGGTCCTGTTTAAATCTCTTATTTTAGCAGGCAGTTCATCCTGTTTAGGCACAGCACACTGGTCCTGGCCTACTTTTGTAGGTTCTGGTTCCAATGATAATTTAATTTTCATAGCCTTTGCTATTATCTGTTCATCTCCTTGGTTTATCTGGTGCTGCTTGGGTTCTCATTTTTCTCTGCAGAAGCACTTCTCTCAAGTCAGACTGCCTAGTGCATGTTGATGGGGAAAGGGATTCTCTACAGGGAAGAAGGATGCTTCCTGGTCTAAGCCACTTATGGTGGGGTCTCCTTCACCACTGGCCCTGCCTCTCACTTATTTTGGAGGGATGTCTCTGGCTCTGTGGGAGAAGGAGATTTCTTTCTGGCCAGGTGCTTCTTGTGGCAGTATTACCCTCCTGTCTGTGGGAGATTGAATGGCTTCAGGCCCAGATGACTTGTTGCAATGGGATTTTCCTTGTTGGTACCCATGAGCTGCCATATTCCATATCCCTGATTGGGGCAGAGGAGTCTCAGGCCCATGGGTACAAATAAATTTGCAGGCCTAGGTCATTTGTTATGGTGGGGTACCCCGTACTGATACTGTCTGGCCACATATTGTCTCTCTGTGGTGGAGGAGATTCTTGGATCTGGTGTGGAAGGAGAAACTTGTTCTGGTTACTTATTGTCAGAGGTGATCCCCATTAATCTCCCTTACCGATGTTGCTAAGATCACTTGGGGTTGTTACTGGGGCTCTTGTTCCATCTGGGGAAGAAATGAACCTACCTGGTTTCCTTGTGTTACTAGATTGGGGGTCAATTATGATAGACTTGGGTCAACATCTGTCAGGCAGGAGATTCTTAGACGCCCTGCTGATGTCCCTTTCCTGAAGTCCATGGCTCTCTAAACATTTCATTGTCATCTTTCCACCTTTCACAGTTCTCTTTTTATTTCCTCATGTGCTATTTCTAGGATTTCTAGTTGCAGCAAGGAAAGTAGGGATGAGTTAATCTATACCATCACATCTGTCATGGAAGCCTAGGTCATTTTTAAAAAGAACTTGAATACATTTTTTCAGAATGAAAAATACAATTGTTAGTTTAATTTAAAATATTCAATTGACAGATTAAATAGCAAATTAGACAGAAATAGACTGTTAGTGATCAGAAAAATAGATCTGAAGAAATTGTTCAGAATGCAACAGAAAGAGAGAGAAAGTGATAGGAATTATAAATAAGAAATTAAAAGATATGGACGGTAGAATGAGGCAATATATCATAAATATAATTGCATTTCTAGATGGAGAGAATGAAGAAAATGAGACAGAAACAAAATTCAAAGAAAAACGGCTGATAATTTTCCATTATTGATGAAAGACATGAATACTTAGATTTGGGAATTACAATAAATCTCAGGCAGAACAAAGACAAATAAAGCTGTATGGTAAAAGAGAGAGATACATTGTGGTAAAAAGTTAGAGAATGTCTGAAAAGGGGCCAAGCAGAAATAAGGAATTATTTCCAAAGCAATGACTATTAAACTGAGAACAGACTTCTCAAAAGCAACAAAGTCAGAAGATAGAGGGATAATACTTTCAAAGTGCCAAGGGAAAGTATCTGTCAACCTAGAATATTCATCCTTGAAAAAATATTGATAAATAAGAGCCAAATAAAGACATTTATATACATATATATATAAAATCATATCCTCACTAAAGATCTTATCAAATTTCCAGAAAGAAGAATGAGATGAGAAAAAGAATAATGAGCAAAGAAACTTAGATAAATATAAACAACCATTTGCTATGTGAAACACTATAGTGACTGAGTTTGGAGTTTAAAAAAGAGTGCAATTAATTAATTGGACAAAAACAACAAGTAAGCTGAGACGGTGATCAGCATTAAAGCATTAGAAGATCTTTGTATCATTTGAGAGAAAGGTGAAGTGAAGTGAAGTTGCTCAGTTGTGTCAGACTGTTTACAGTCCCGTGGACTGTAGCCTACCAGACTCCTCCATCTATGGAATTTTTCAGGCAAGAGTACTGGAGTGGGCTGCCATTTCCTTCTCCAGGGGATTTTTCCCAACCCAGGGATTGAACCCATGTCTCCCTCATTGCAGGCAGACATTTTACCTTCAGAGCCATGAGGCAAACCAGAAGGTAGAAATAGTAATTAAATTTAGACTTGGTTTATTTAAGTATGAATATTGAAATTTAATAGTAACTACTAAAAGAATAGAAAATGGAGCATACAACATACAAAATAGTAGAGGGAAAAATTGAAAAAGGAAACCTCAATTACTTGTAAATAAGACAGAAAAGGAGAAAAAAGAAGCATTAAAAAATCAGAGTAAATATAAAACATTAAATTAGATGGTAAGAATAGATAAAAAATATGACAGTGATCAGAATAAAAGTGATTTGATGAAATCTACCAAAGAACTGAAATTTTAAATTGGTAATTGGGCCTTAGAAAGCATTATTATGAACAAAGCTAGTGAAAGTGATGGAATTCCAGCTGAACTATTTCAAATTCTGAAAAATGATGCTGTTAAAGTGCTGCATTCAATATGCCAGCAAATTTGGAAAACTCAGTAGTGGCCACAGGACTGGAAAAGGTCAGTTTTCATTCCAATCCCAAAGAAGGGCAATGCCAAAGAATGTTCAAACTACCATACAATTGCACTCATTTCACTTGCTAGCAAGGTAATGCTCAAAATCCTTCAAGCTAGGCTTCAACAGTACATGAACTGAGAACTACCAGATGTACAAGCAGGATATAGAATAGGCAGAGGAATGAGAGATCAAATTGCCAACATCCGTTGGATCATAGAAAAAACAAGAGAATTCCAGAAAAAAAAAACCATCTACTTCTGCTTCATTGACTGTGCTAAAGCCTTTGACTGTGTGGATCACAACAAACTGTGGAAAATTCTTAAAGAGATAGGAATACCAGACTACCTTACTTGCCTCCTAAAAAACCTGTATGCAGGTCAAGAAGCAACAGAACCGACCAGGGAACAACGGACTGGTTCAAAATTGGGAAAGGAGTACAACAAGGCTGTATATTGTTACTCTGCTTATTTAACTACATGCAGAGTACATCATGTGAAATGACAGGCTGGATGAATCACAATTGGAACCAAGATCACAGGGAGAAACATAAAAAAACTCAGATATGCAGATAACACCACCCTTATGGCAGAAAGCGAAGAGGAACTAAACAGCCTCTTAATGAAAGTGAAAGAGGAGAGTGAAAAAGCTGGCTTAAACCTCAACATTCAAAAAACTAAGATCATGGCATCCAGTCCTATCACTTCATGGCAAATAGATGGAGAAACAATGGAAATAGTGACAAACTATTTTCTTGTGCTCCAAAATCACTGTGGATGGTGACTGCAGCCATGAAATTAAAAGACGCTTGCTCCTTGGAAGAAAAACTATGACAAACAATGTGTTAAAAAGCAGAGACATTACTTTGCTGACAAATGTCCATATAATCAAAGCTGTGTTTTTTCCAGTAGTCATATATGGATGTGAGAGTTGGACCATAAAGAAAGCTGAGCGCCAAAGAATTGATGTTTTCAAATAGTTGTGCTGGAGAGGGCGCTTGAGAGTCTCCTGGACAGCAAGGAGATCAAACCAGTCAATCCAAGGAAATCAACCCAGAATATTCATTGGATGGTCTGATGGTGAAGCTGAAGCTCCAGTATTTTAGCCACCTGATGTGAAGAGCCAACTCATTGGAAAAGACCCTGATGCTAGGAAAGATTGAGGGTAAGAGAAGGGGGTGACAGAGGATGAGATGATTGGATGGCATCATGACTCAACGGACATGAGTTTGAGCAGACTCCGGGAGATAGTAAAGAACAGGGAAGCCTGGCATGCTGCAGTCCATGCGATTGCAAAGAGTTGGACATGACTGAGAGACTGAAAAACAGCAAATTAATTTTTTTCAAAATCAAGTTATATATTGTTACAAAGACATAGCTAAACATAAAGAACATGTATATACTCTAGTCACAGTTCAATTAAATTAGGAAAGAGACACATATACCCCAATGTTCATTGCAGTACTATTTACAATTGCTAGGACAAGAAAGCAGCCTAGATGTCCATTAAGAGATGAATTGATAAGGAAGTTGTGGTACATATACACAGTAAAATATTACTCAGCTATAAAAAGGAACACATTTGAGTTAATTCTAATCAGGTGGATGAAACTGGAGCCTGTCATACAGAGTGAAGTAAATCAGAAAGAGAAAGACAAATACTGTATATTAATGCATATATATGGAATTTAGAAAGACGTTAATGATGATCCTATGTTAGTTCAGTTGCTCAGTCATGTCTGACTCTTTGCGACTCCATGAACCACAGCACACCAGGCCTCCCTGTCCATCACCAACTCCCGGAGTTTACCCAAACCCATGTCCACTGAGTTGGTGATGCCATCCAACCATCTCATCCTCTGTTGTCCCCTTCTCCTGCCTTCAATCTTTCCCAGCATCAGGGTCTTTACAAATGAGTCAGCTCTTCGCATCAGGTGGCCAAAGTATTGGAGTTTCAGCTTCAACATCAGTCCTTTCAATGAACACCCAGGACTGATCTCCTTTAGGATGGACTGGTTGGATCTCCTTGCAGTCCAAGGAACTCTCAAGAGACTTCTCCACCACCACAGTTCAAAAGCATCAATTCTTCAGTGCTCAGCTTTCTTTATGGTCCAACTCTCACATCCATACATGACCACTGGTAAAACCATAGCCTTGACTAGATGGACCTTTGTTGACAAAGTATGATACTATATGCAGGGGAGCAAAAGAGACACAGATGTAAAGAACAGACTTTTGGACTCTGTGGGAGAAGGTGAGGGTGGGATGATTTCAGAGAATAGCATTGAAACATGTACATTACCATATGTAAAACAGATGACCAGTGCAAGTTCGATGCATGAAGCAGGGCATCCAAAGCCAGTTCTCTGGGACAACCCAGAGGGATAGGGTGGGGAGGGAGTTGGAAGGGGTGTTCAGAATGGGAGGGACACGTGTGTACCTGTGGCTAATTCATGTTGATGTATGGCAAAACCATCACAATATTGTAAGGTAATTATCCTCCAATGAGGATAATTTAGATAAATTAAAAAAGAAGTCAATGGTGAAAAAGTAACTTTAAAATATATATAGAAAATTTGAAAATGATGTTTGATTAGCTCATAGGTCAAAAAAGTAGCCATGATGTAAATTAGAAAATACTTATAACTGAATGTTAATAAAAATACCTCATGTCAAAATCTAAAATTTACCAAAGGAATAGTGTACTTAGAGAGATTTATAGCCTAAAGTACATTTATACAGAGACAAGAAAGAATGAGTATTCATATGTTAAGTGCCCAACTTAGGAATTTAGAAAAGAAACAGTGAAATAAAGGAAAAGAAAGTAGAAGGAATGAAATAAAAGATAAGGGTGGGAATTAATAAAATTTAAAATGAAACTATAATAGAGAGAATTTAAATTGAAAAGATGAGTTCTTTGAAAAACTTTTGATAATGCTAATCAATTAGTAATTTGCAATTAGAAATACAGAAGATTTAAAAAATAATATTATTATTATAGTTCAACCATTATAGAAATGCACTTAGGGAAAAAAGCAATAATTTTGGAGACTAACATGACAACAAATATGGCACATCCATAATATAACACCTCCTGGGTCATCCAGTTGCTCAACTTCCAAAACATATTTAATTGCATCCACCTATTTCTATACCACTGAGAAAGATACTGTTATCTGTGGCATTGAGGAAGGTCAGCTGGTTGTTTTATTTTGAAGTGTTCAGGGTGAGATGCCAACTGGATATTTAGATGAAGATGTCAAATAGAGATTCTGACTCATGTGCTTGTACTTTGGAAGAGAGCTTAGACCTGGAGATTGAGAGCTGGAATCTTTAAGGAATATATGCACCAAAGTCCTGGCACTAGATGAGGACACAGAGATGATGCACAGATACGAAAAGGAAGATCAGGCACAAGCCCTGGAAACTTCTGACACTTAGAGCTGTGAAAAAATAGAAGAGCCAACAGAAGACGAAGAAAGGATGTCTAATGAAAGAAGAATAATCCAGACCTATGCATCTTCTTAGAAGTTTAAGGAAAAAGATATTTCAAGAAGGAGAATTAGACTATTGGATTGATTAGCCTCTGAGTGTTCAGATAACAGAAAGAAGTGACCCCTGGTTTTGGCAAGAGAGAGATCATTGTCTACCTTAAAAGAGCAGTTTCAGTGGATTACAGAGAGTATAAACGTAACTAATTAGGGGGGCAAGAGTGGTGCGCGGCAGAGAGGAGATACCCCACATTCAAGGTCAGGAGTGGTGTCCATGAGGACATACCCCACGTCCAAGGTAAGGAGCAGCAGCTGTGCTTTGCTGGAGCAGCTGTGAAGAGATACTCCACGTACAAGGTTAGAGAAACCCAAGTAAGATGGTAGGTGCTGAGAGACGGCATGAGAGGGCAGATGGACTGAAACCACAATCACAGAAAACTAGCCAATCTGATCACATGGACCACAGCCTTTCTAACTCAATGAAACTAGGCCATGCCATGTGGGGCCACCCAAGACAGACGGGTCATGGTGGAGAGGTCTGACAGAATGTGGTCCACTGGAGAAGGGAATGGCAAACCACTTCAGTATTCTTGCCCTGAGAACCCAATGAACAATATGAAAAGGCAAAAGGATAGGATACTGAAAGAGGAACTCCCCAGGTGGGTAGGTGCCCAATATGCTACTGGAGATCAGTGGAGAAATAACTTCAGAAAGAATGAAGAGACGGAGCCAAAGCAAAAACCACATCCAGCTGTGGATGTAACTGGTGATAGAAGAAAGGTCCGATGCTGTAAAGAGCAATATTGCCTAGGAACCTGGAATGTTAGGTCCATGAATCAGGCAAACTGGAAGTGGTCAAACAGAAGATGGCAAGAGTGAACGTCAACATTCTAAGAATCGGTGAACTAAAATGGACTGGAATGGGTGAATTTAACTCAGATGACCATTATATCTACTGCTGAGGGAAGGAATCCCTTAGAAGAAATGGAGTAGCCATCATAGTCAACAAAAGAGTCTGAAATGCAGTACTTGGATGCAATCTCAAAAATGACAGAATGATCTCTGTTCGTTTCCAAGGCAAATCATTCAATACCACGGTAATCCAAGTCTATGCCCCTACCAGTAATGCTGAAGAAGCTGAAGGTGAATGGTTCTATGAAGACCTACAAGACCTTTTAGAACTGACAGCCCAAAAAGATGTCCTTTTCATTATAAGGGACTGGAATGCAAAAGTAGGAAGTCAAGAAACACTTGGAGTAACAGGTAAATTTGGCCTTGGAGTACAGAATGAAGCAGGGCAAAGGCTAATAGAGTTTAGCCAAGAGAACACACTAATCATAGCAAACACCCTCTTCCAAAAACACAAGATAAGATTCTACACATGGACATCACCAGATGGCCAATACCGAAATCAGACTTATTATATCCTTTGCAGCCAAAGACGGAGAAGCTCTATACAGTCAGCAAAAACAAGACCAGGAGTGGATTGTGGCTCAGATCATGAACTCCTTATTGCCAAATTCAGACTTAAATTGAAGAAAGTGGGGAAAACCACTAAACCATTCAGGTATGACCTAAATCAAATTCCTTATGATTACACAGTGGAAGTGAGAAATAGAGTTAAGGGACTAGATCTGAGTGCCTGATGAACTATGGACAGAGGTTCGTGACATTGCACAGGAGACAGGGATCAAGACCATCCCCAAGAAAAAGAAATGCAAAAAAGCAAAATGGCTGTCTGAGGAGGCCTTACAAATAGCTGTGAAAAGAAGAGAGGCGAAAAGCAAAGGAGAAAAGGAAAGATATAAGCATCTGAATGCAGAGTTCCAAAGAAGAGCAAGGAGAGATAAGAAACCTTCCTCAGTGATCAGTGCAAAGAAATAGAGGAAAACAACAGAATGGGAAAGACTAGAGATCTCTTCAAGAAAATTAGAGATACCAAGGGAACATTTCATGCAAAGATGGGTTCAATAAAGGACAGAAATGGTACAGACCTAACAGAAGCAGAAGATATTAAGAAGAGGTGGCAGGAACACACACAAGAACTGTATAAAAAAGATCTTCATGATCCAGATAATCACGATGGTGTGATCATGCACCTAGAGGCAGACATCCTAGAATGTGAAGTCAAGTGGGCCTTAGAAAGCATCACTATGAACAAAGTTGGTGGAGGTGATGGAATTCCAGTTGAGGTATTTCAAATCTTGGAAGATGATGCTGTGAAAGTGCTGCACTCAATATGCCAGCAAATTTGGAAAACTCAGTAGTGGCCACAGGACTGGAAAAGTCAGTTTTCATTCCAATCCCAAAGAAGGGCAATGCCAAAGAATGCTCAAACTACCACACAATTGCACTCATCTCACACGCTAGTAAAGTAATGTTCAAAATTCTCCCAGCCAGGCTTCAATAATACAGGAACTGTGAACTTCCTGATGTTCAAGCTGGTTTTAGAAAAGGCAGAGGAACCAGAGATCAAATTGCCAACATCCGCTGGATCATCAATAAAGCAAGAGAGTTCCAGAAAAACATCTATTTTTGCTTTATTGACTATGCCAAAGCCTTTGACTGTGTGCATCACAATAAACTGTGGAAAATTCTGAAAGAGATGGGAATACCAGACCACCTGACCTGCCTCTTGAGAAACCTGTATGCAGGTCAGGAAGCAACAGTTAGAACCGGACATGGAACAACAGACTGGTTCCAAATAGGAAAAGGAATATGTCAAGGCTGTATATTGTCACCCTGCTTATTTAATTTCTATGCAGAGTACATGATGAGAAATGCTGGGCTGGAGGAAGCACAAGCTGGAATCAAGATTGCCGGGAGAAATATCAATAACCTCAGATATGCAGATGACAGCACCCTTATGGCAGAAAGTGAAGAAGAACTAAAGAGCCTTTTGATGACAGTGAAAGAGGAGAGTGAAAAAGTTGGCTTAATGCTCAGCATTCAGAAAACTAAGCTCATGGCATCTGGTCCCATCACTTCATGGGAAATAGATGGGGAAACAGTGGAAACAGTGTCAGACTTTATTTTTTTGGGCTCCAAAATCACTGCAGATGGTGATTGCAGCCATGAAATTAAAAGACGCTTACTCCTTGGAAGGAAAGTTATGACCAAACTAGAGAGCATGTTAAAAAGCAGAGATATTACTTTGCCAACAAAGGTCCATCTAGACGAGGCTATGGTTTTTCCAGTGGTCATGTATGGATGTGAGAGTTGGACCATAAAGAAAGATGAGCACCGAAGAATTGATGCTTTTGAACTGTGGTGTTGGAGAAGACTCTTGAGAGTCCCTTGGACTGCAAGGAGATCCAACCAGTTTATCTTAAAAAAGATCAGTCCTGGGTGTTCTTTGGAAGGACTGATGTTAAAGCTGAACCTCCAATACTTTGGCCACCTCATGTGAAGAGCTGACTCATTTGAAAAGACCCTGATGCTGGGGAAGATTGAGGGCAGGAGGAGAAGGGGACAATAGAGAATGAGATGGTTGGATGGCATCACCGATTCAATAGACATGAGTTTGGGTAGGCTCCGGGAGTTGGTGATGGACAGGGAGGCCTGGCGTGCTGCGGTTCATGGAGTCGCAAAGAGTCGGACAGGACTGAGCGACTGAACTGAGTTAGCGGGGAGTTGATAATCAGAGCAGAGAAGGTCGAAACAATGCATAATGTGTACCTTCTTCATATGAAACCACGGAAGTGATTTTGACTCTGTCCTGGGCTTTACAAATATAGGTTTACTCTGCTGTTTGTATTGACTATATTGAGACATTTTTTTTTTTGTTAGATAAATCTGAATCACCTTGGTGATAATAGGCCACATTTCAAGGTGATCTTTATTTAGAAATAAGGTATTAACTTTACTGTAACTACTTTTAATCATTCATGAAATATTTTACCATTTTTATTTATCCTTTTACTCAGTTAATTGACACTCATTTATGAGAGTGTATGCAGACCTCTGGAGTAAATGGTTTGAGAAATACCAAGCTAAGGAGAAAATAAAAGCATACTTTAAGAAGCTAGTCCTGGTAGATGTAGAGCAGCCAAAACTGATATTTATACCATTATAATAAGATTAAATACAAACAATACAAGAGAAGCAGCAAGAATGAGCTTATTGAAATTTAAAGTTATCTAAGGAGGTAGACTATATATCTGATGTAAATCAGGAAAGGAGATGTATGTATAGTTGAGTTCCAAAATATTTTTAGATGTAAAGTTAGAGCCAAAAAAAAAAAAAAAGATAGGAAAACAAAACAAAACAAACAAGAAGAATCGCTGATTATGCTTGGGAGATGATTCTCATTTTGTAACATAGAGTGCATCACAGGAAATAGAAAAATTGTGTGATTAATTTGAGTGGGCTGAGTAATGTTAAGTTTTACTGTTTTATGTCCCTCTCTTACTCTTTCTATATTGTGCACAAATATTTTTAATTAATTTTAAAAAGAGTTACTTCTGTAAAATTACATATTTTACCAAAAAATAATGTTATTACCATGAACTGTTTTACGACAATAATCTGAAATCTTAAACAAAATGGACAATATCCTGGGAAAACATAACTTGACAAAAGTGACTGCAGAAGAAATGGAAAGTTGAATAGACCTATAAACCTCAAAGCAATACACCAATAGTTAGAATGCTACCATGTTCCTCACTCCAAATCTCACAGCCCAGATGATTTCACAGGTGAGTTCTCTCCACATTCAAGAAGCAGATGAATCCAAACTCACACAAAACTTGTCCAGGGAATAGAAAAGTAAGAAAAATCCCCCTCAATTAATTTTATGGAGCTTTATAAACTTGATAACAAAACTGACCAGAACATTAAAATAAAGGAAAATGTACAGGTTAATCTCTCATATGAGCATAATAAAAATCCTGTACAAAATATTAGTATCTCTCTGGAGAAATGTTAAAACTTTGCTGAAAAACATTCAAGAGATCTAAACGAGTAGAAAGGTGATGCCATATTCACAGATAGAAACACATACTATTGTAGATGTCAGTGATCTCCCAATTTAATCTGTAAAGTCAATACAATTCCAGTCAGAATCTCAACTGTTTTTTTTCCTTTTTGATGGAACTTAAAAAGCTGATTATAAATGTTTTATCAAAAAGCAAATGGCCAAGATTAACAATAATCCTGTAATATAGGTACTATTTTGTGCCTATTTCATATATGAGAAAACTGAGGCAGAGAATGGTTAAATAATTTGGTCAGGGTCACACAGCCAGTAAGCAGCAGAACCAGAATTCAAAATGAGGAAATTTGGTTCCAGAGTCCACACTTTAAAATCCTCACTAGGGAATTCCTTGGCTGTCCGGTGGTTAAGACTCTGCACTTTCACTGCTGAGGGTGTAGGTTCAAGCCCTGGTTCAGGAATTAAGATCCTACAAGCCATGCAGCCAAAACATAAATAAAATTTTAAAAAATCACAGTAGATAATTTTGAAGAGCAATTTGTGGAATTCACTCTGCCTCATATTAAAACTAACAGAGCTATAGTCTTTTAGAGAGAGTGGTATTGGCACAAGAGGAGACAAGTAGGTCAATGGAACAGAATAGAGAATCCAGAAATAGATCCAAAAGACCAATCCTAAGGAGGAAGCTATAATTAGAATTCATTCATTCAACAAATGTTTATGAAGCATCAGCTATGTGGTTGGCACTAGAAATGTACCAGTGAATAAGAGACAAATCTCTTCTCTTGTGGAATTTACATTCTAATGGAGGAAGACAGAGAATAAATATTGTAAAGCTATAATCTATCTTAAGTAGTTTGCCATAGTGAAATGGGTATTATTGTGACAGCAGGAAGCAGTGACATCAGCAGAAGCCTATGAGCCCTGTGGAACATATTGCTGTAGGTAATGTTGAGGCAGTGGGCGGAGTGGTTAATAATTTCAGAGATCTGATATGGGGCCAGTGGTACCTTTTCTTGTTTAGTTTAGGATTGGCAGGGCAGGTGGGGCAGGAGGATAGCCACCTCCCTAAATATTCAGCACGTCCATTGTGATTAGCAGTGTTTGGCAAAAGAGATGCTTCCTTCAAGGTGTCGTCTTGGAACTTCCCCAAACCATTGAGAGTTGTGACGGGTAGTGCAGGGAAGTGATAGAAATGGCATTCTCATTAATCACAGGATTCTGGGTGAAGCATAACTGTCACACAGGACATTTGTGACAGACTTTTAATGAAGGCACTAGGATATCATATGATATAAGCAGGGGAGTGTCCTGTTAGATTTAGATATAAAGGCACCAAACATCCCTGTGGATCATATTCAGAATTTTTACTGTCCACAGAAACAAACTTCTGGAGTAGCATTGTGGAAGGAATTTCTTATATTTTTTAAGACTTAGAATTTTAAAAAATTGAATTATAGTTGATTTGCAGTGTGTTAATTTGAGGTGTACAGCAAAGTGATCCAGTTATGTATACACACACACACACACACGTATGTAAGGTTCCCTGGTGATGCTAGTGGTAAAGAATCCACCTGCCAATGCAGGAGATATAAGAGACATGGGTTCAATCCCTGGGTCAGCAGGATCCCCTGGAGAAGGAAATGGTTACCCGCTCCAGTATTCTTGCCTGGAGAATCCCATGGACAGAGGAGCCTGGAAGGCTATAGTCCATGGGATCACATAGAGTCAGACACGACTGAAGTGATTTAGCACTCAAATGCACACACACATACACATACATATATTTTCAGATTTTTTTTCCATTATAGGTTATTATAAGATATTGAATGTAGTTCCCTGTGCTATACAGTAGTTTCTTGTTGTTTATTTATATACAGTGGTATCTGTTAATACCAATTCTCAGTGTATCCCTCCCCCCTTTCCCCTTTGTAACCATAAAATTGCTTTCTATGTCTGTAAGTCTATTTTGGTTTCATAAATAAGTTTATTCATATACTATTTTTTAGATTACAAACAAACTCAACATTCAAAAAACTAAGATTATGGCATCCAGTCCCATCATTTCATGGCAAATAGATGGGGAAACAATGGAAACAGTGATCAACTTTATTTTGGGGGGCTTCAAAATCACTATAGATGGTGACTGCAGCCATGAAATTAAAAGACGCTTGCTCCTTGGAAGAAAAGCTATGACCAACCTAGAAAGCATATTAAAAAGCAGAAACATTACTTTGCTGACAAAAGTCCATCTAGTCAAAGCTATGATTTTTTCCGGTAGTCATGTATGGATGTGAGAGTTGGACCATAAAGAAAGCTGAGCACTGAAGAATTGATGCTTTTGAACTGTGGTGTTGGAGAAGACTCTTGAGAGTCCCCTGGACTGCAAGGAGATCCAACCAGTCAATCCTAAAGGAAATCAGTCCTGAATATTCATTGGAAGGACTGATGTTGAAGCTGAAGCTCCAATGCTTTGGCCACCTGATGCGAAGAACTGACTTCTTAGAAAAGACCCTGATACTGGGAAAGATTGAAGGCAGGAGAAGGGGACAACAGAGGATGAGATAGTTGGATGGCATCACCGGCTCAATGAGCATAAGTTTGAGCAAACTCCAGGAGATAGTGAAGAACAGGGAAGCCTGGCATGCTGCAGTCCATGGGGTGGCAAAGAGTTGGACACGACCGAGTGACTAAATTGAACTGATGAATGATATCATATAATATTTTTCTTTCTGACTTACTTCACTTAGTATAATAATCTCTAGGTCCATCCATAATGCTGCAAATAGGCTTATTTCATTCTTTTTTATGGTTGAGCAATATTCTACTGTGTATATGTACCCCATTGTCTTTATCCATTCCTCTGTTGATGGATGTTCAGGTTGCTTCTACATCTTCACTATTGTCAATATTGTGGTAGGAATTTCAATAATACTGACCTTTCTGTTTCTTCAAACATACTCTCTCATTTTTACCTCAAGGTCTTTGTGCTTGCTGTAATCATCTTCTTTCATACATTTGTGATACTTCAACTCAAATATTGCCTCTTTAAGATAGGCCTTCGCTGACTATCCTGTGTAAAGTGAACCCTCAGTCACTCTCTATCACATCCCATTGATTAATAATCTTCTTAACACTTATCACTATCTGAGTTGTCTTGTGTATTTGTTTACTAGTTTCCTTTTCTACTTTCTATTCAAATGTAATCTCCATGAAGACCAAAACCATTTCTTTTTGGATCAGTGCTTTATCCCAGGTACCTGATATAGCACTGGACGTAAAGTGCTCAATAAATATCTGTTGAGGAAAGAAGGAAGGAAATGTATCTGCCAGGGGAGAAAAGTTATCTTGTCCTAGTGGAAGAAGAATCTGAAGCCGTCTGGGTTGATTTTGGCATCTGCCAAGCAAGATTGTATATAGATTTAGCTTAATCTCTGTGCTTGATTGTTGCCATTAGCTGAAATCAGAAAGCAAGGCCTCAAAGCTTTCTGATCATAGAATTTACCAGGGTGAACCTGTAACATTGCCTCCACAACTCTGGTTTCTGAGAGAGGACATTTCTCCCCATCCTCCCTCACCTCCAGCACCTCTACTCCCCTTTTTAATTCTGGTTGTCTGGCTGCCTAGGAAGACGTCTAACTTCTGGCATGAGCTGAATTTCTCTTTTTTGTTTGTTGTTCAGTCGCTAAGTCTTGTCCAACTCTTTGTGAGCCTGTGCACTGAAGCACACCAGGCTTGCCTGTCCTTCATTATCTCCCAGAGTTTGCTCAGACTCACGTGCCATCCAACCACCTCATCCCTTCTCCTTTTGCCTTCAATCTTTTTTAGCATCAGGATCTTTTCCAGTGAGTCAGCTCTTCACATCAGGTGGCCAAAGTATTGGAGCTTCAGCTTCAGAATCAGTCCTTCCAATGAATATTCAGGGTTGATTTCCTTTAGGACTGATTGGTTTGATCTCCTTACAGTCCAAAGGACTCTCAAGTGTCTTCTCCAGCACCACAGTTGGAAAGCATCAGTTCTAAGGTGCTCAGCTTTCTTTATTGTCCAACTCTCATATCCGTACATGACTACTGGAAAAAGCATAGCTTTGACTATATGGACCTTTGTTGGCAGAGTGATGTTTCTGCTTTTTAATACGCTGTCTGAGTTTGTCATGGCTTTCCTTCCAAGGAGCAAGTGTCTTTTAATTTCATTTTGCATTTTTTTCCTTAGGTGTTTTTGACTGCCATGATTTGAAAACTGTGTAATGTGATGAAAACTTTTAATGACTTGTCTTTATGGGATGAGAGTTTAGTATGTAAAAATGAGGAAAGGGGCAACAATTCCATTAGCCCACTTTTTACATTGAATGTTTCATTAAATACATTTTATTTCTTCCTTTCTTTCTTTCTCTCTTTCTTCCTTTCCTTGTTCTCAATATTGTGTTTGTAGTAACAAAATAGTGAGATTATATGTAAAATCTAAACTGCATGCTCTGGAGACATTTTTTTTTAAGATGCATTTTGCTTAAAAGGGTAGATGTATGAAAACTTTCAGCATACAAAACAGCCAAAAATTTTGTAAATCCGTTTATTTTTTATTTTCATTTGGGGAGTAATGTGCTATATAGCCAAATAACATTTTAGATAAAATTGATTGACTCAGTATAAACTGTTACAATGCATACTGATTGTATATAAAAATCTTATATATGACAAGTTGAAAAAAAAAGAAAAACAGTGATGTTCTATGTTGTGAATGCTAGAGGAAAGGGGATACTCAAGGTAATTTTCGTAATAGGTAGTATTGACTGTTTAAGTCACTGTTTTGAATTGTTGTTGTTTCAGTTGTTAAGTCATGTCCAATTCTTTTGCGACCCCATGGACTATAGCCAGCTAGGCTCCTCTGTCCTTGGGATTTCACAGGCAGGAATACAGGAGCGGGTTGCCATTTCTTACTCCAGGGGATCTTCCCAACCCAGGGATCAACCCCAGGTCTCCTGCATTGTCATGTGGATTCTTTACCACTGAGCCAGCGGCAAGGCTCATGTTTTGAATACCGTATATTAATTCATCTAAATGTTGACCAGTCCTATGAAGTAGTGCTATTGTTGTCATCATCATTTTACATAGGGGGGAACCGCAGCATAATGATATCAAGTTACTTGTCCAATGTCACACAGTTAAGAAATGGATCTCAGGCAGTCTGACCCCAGAGACCTTTCTCTTAGCCAGTACACTGGCAGTCTTGATTCCTAATTGTTCTCCTTCCCACTTGGAATAATTGTCTTCAGCTGCAGACAGATGCTCAGGAGAAAAGTAACGGGAATTTGGATCCTCTAGGTACAAAGAAATCTCCAACCCTTGAAAGTCTCTGTTTCAATGAATGAGTGTGGGAGGTGTATGTATGCATATTTATGCAAACTCATTTATTAATCCCTGTCTCAATAGCTTCATATATATCAATAAAATAGATTAGAAAATATATTGGTGAAAAATTCAGTTGCCAATAGCAATAGCCAGCATAGAATGTCTAGGAATATAAATTTAACAAAAAATGCAAGATCCATAAGAAGAAAAGTACAAAATTCTACTGAGAAATATAGAAGACTTTGATAAATAGTAAAATATACCTTGTTCTTAGATAGGAAGATGCAATATTAAAAAAGCTGTGCATTCTCTCATAATTAACCTGTAAATTTTCCCAATGATAATTCTAAGAGTTGGGTGGTTGTTTTTCTTTTTTTGAACTTTACAAAATTATTCTAAGTTTATCTGGAAGAATAAATATTAAGGAATATTCAAAAACTAATATGAGAGGATTTTTCCTACCAGATGATAAAATTTATTGCAAAATTATAATAATTAAGATACTGTACACCATCCTAAGAATAGAGAGATAGATCAGTAGAATCAAAATAGAAAATCCAGAAATAAACCCAGAAATTAATGTGGAATTATTGTGTTACAAAAGTAACTTCAGTTTACTAGGGAAAAGAAATATTCAATAATGCTATTGGGACAACTAGCTAATTCTTTAGAAAACAGCTAGATTAGTGCCTCATTCCTTATACCATACAAATTTGGGATATAAAAATATAAAATATGAAAAAAATGAAACCATTAAACCAAGAGAAGGGAACATGAGGGAACATTTCTATAATCTCAGGGTATCAGAGGCCTTTTCAAGCATGATATAAAATGAACAAACCATAAAGGGAAGATCGATGGATTTGACTATATCAAAATGGAAAATTTCTGTGCAGCAGAAAATGTCATAAACAAAATGGAAATACAATGACAAATTAGAAAAGAGCACATGTGACAAAGAAAGGCTAATCTCTTTCATCTCCTAATTACCTATTAACAAAAGATTCAATATTCCAGTAGAAAAATGGGCAAAGGACCTGAGCAGGAAAATCTTGCAAGAAAAATACACATGCACACACAAAAAAAACTGTGAAAAGCTGTTCGACATCACCTTTAATCAAAGGAATGCAAATAAGAACAACAATAAGATGGACTATGTCACCTTTTGGTTTATCAAATATTTAAAAATATGCTTTAGTTTTAGAAAAGTTTCAAATTTACAGGAAAATTGAGAAGATATTACTAAGATTTCCTATAAATCCTGCACCCGGTTTTCCTTGTCATTAAGATATTACATAAGTATAGTACTTTTTTGTTTCTTTTTACAGTTAATGAACCAATATATTATTATTAACCAAAGTCCAAAGTTTATTCAGAGTTCCTTAATTTTTATGAATTTTTTTTTCTATTTCAGTATCCCAGGCAGGGATCCCACATTGCAGGTAGTTGTCATGTCTCCTTAGGCTTCTCTTGGCTGTGGTAGGTTTTCAGACTTTTCTTAACTATTCTGGAGGAATATTCTGGTCAGGTATTTTGTGGGATGTCTCACTATTGGAATTTTGTCTAATGTTTTTCTTAGGAGATAGAATAAGACTGGAGTTGTGGATTATTGGGAGGGAGGACACAATTTAAGTGCCATTTTCATCACATCATATCAAGGACGCATACTGTCAGCATGATTTTTATCTGTTGATATTGACCATCCTGCGGCAGTGTTTATCAGATTTCTCCACTGTAAACTTGTGCTTTTGCTCTCCTTTCTTTGCTGTCCTCTTTAGAAAGATGTTAATATGAAGACCACACTTAAGGAGTGGAGCATTATGCTCCCTTCCTTGAGGGCAGACTATCTACATAAATTATTTGGAACTTTTATGCACAGGAGATTTGTTTCTTCCTTCCACCTGTTAGTTCATTCAATCATTTATTTATCTCAGTATGGACTTATGGATATTCATTTTATAGTTTGGTTTATAATAAAATACTGTTTCATTTTGTTGTTCAAATTGTTCTAACGTTGGCCATTAGGCACTTTCATACTTCTCCCTTGCTTATCTCTAAATTTCCATGCCAACAGTGAGAAAACTGGTTCCCACCATCTGCCATTTATTTATTTGTTTAATTTCAGTATGCATATATAACTCCATCAGAATTGTTAACCTATACCCCCATGAGAAACAAACTTTATCAACTAGATTATAATGCTTATGTGCAGTTCCTTGTGCCTATAGTCCTACAGACTCCACTCATTTTCTTTTCTTTTTTTTATTTTTTAAAAATATAAATTTATTTATTTTAATTGGAGGTTAATGGCATTGAAACATGTATAATATATATGAAACAAATCGCCAGTCCAGGTTCGATGCATGATACTGGATGCTTGGGGCTGGTGCATTGAGACGACCCAGAGGGATGGTACTGGGAGGGAGGAGGGAGAGGGGTTCAGGATGCGGAACACGTGTATACCTGTGGCGGATTCATGTTGATGTATGGCAAGACTCCACTCATTTTCAGTTACTTCATTCAGATGAAGATGCTTGGAATGATTTCAGTTTTTCTGAATTTTCCAGGGCTAGATTTATGGCCCAGGCTGTGATCTATCCTGGAGAAGGTTCTGTGTGTGCTTGAGAAAAAGGTGAAATTCATTATTTTGTGGTGAAATGTCCTATAGATGTCAACTAGGTCTAACTGGTCCATTGTATCATTTAAAGTTTGTGTTTCCTTGCTAATTTTCTGTTTAGTTGATCTATCCATAGGTGTGAGTGGGGTATTAAAGTCTCCTACTTTATTGTGTTACTGTTAATTTTACCTTCGATACTTGTTAGCATTTGCCTTACATATTGTGGTGCTCCTATGTTGGGTTCATATATATTTATAATTGTTATATCTTCTTCTTGAATGGACCCTTTTATCATTAAGTAGTGTTCTTCTTTGTCTCTTTTCATGGCCTTTATTTCAAAGTCTATTTTATCTGATATGAATATTGCTACTCCTGCTTTCTTTTGGTCTCCATTTGCATGAAATATTTTTTTCCAGCCCTTCACTTTCAGTCTTTATGTGTCCCTTGTTTTGAGATGGGTATCTTGTAGGCAGCATATATAGGGGTCTTGTTTTCGTATCCATTCAGCCACTCTTTGTCTTTTGGTTGAGGCATTCAACCCATTTACATTTAAGGTAATTATTGATAAGTATGATCCCGTTGCCATTTACTTTGTTGTTTTGGGTTTGAGTTAATAAACCTTTTCTGTGTTTCCTGTCTAGAGAAGATCCTTTAGCATTTGTTGGAGAGCTGGTTTGGTGGTGCTGAATTCTCTCAGCTTTTGCTTGTCTGTAAAGCTTTTGATTTCTCCTTCATATTTGAATGAGATCCTTGCTGGGTACAGTCATCTGGATTGTAGGTTTTTCTTTTCCATCACTTTAAGTACTTCCTGCCATTCCCTCCTGGCCTGAAGAGTTTTTTTTTTTTTTTTTTTTTGCTTCAGGAACACTCGTTATTTATTCTTAAAAATAGTTGACATACAATATTATGTTAGTCCCACGTGTATTACATAGTGAGTTGAAATTTGTATACATTATGAAATAATCACCACAATGAGTCTAGTAACCATCTGTCCCTGTACAGTAATTACAATATTATTGACCATACATCTTGTGCTGCATATTACATCTTTGTGGCTTATTTATTTATTTATTAGTTTTTTATTTTTTAAATTTTAAAATCTTTAATTCTTACATGCGTTCCCAAACGTGAACCCCCCTCCCACCTCCCTCCCCATAACATCTCTCTGGGTCATCCCCATGCACCAGCCCCAAGCATGCTGTATCCTGCGTCAGACATAGACTGGCGATTCAATTCTTACATGATAGTATACATGTTAGAATGCCATTCTCCCAAATCATCCCACCCTCTCCCTCTCCCTCTGAGTCCAAAAGTCCGTTATACACATCTGTGTCTTTTTTCCTGTCTTGCATACAGGGTCGTCATTGCCATCTTCCTAAATTCCATATATATGTGTTAGTATACTGTATTGGTGTTTTTCTTTCTGGCTTACTTCACTCTGTATAATCGGCTCCAGTTTCATCCATCTCATCAGAACTGATTCAAATGAATTCTTTTTAACGGCTGAGTAATACTCCATTGTGTATATGTACCACAGCTTTCTTATCCATTCATCTGCTGATGGACATCTAGGTTGTTTCCATGTCCTGGCTATTATAAACAGTGCTGCGATGAACATTGGGGTACATGTGTCTCTTTCAATTCTGGTTTCCTCGGTGTGTATGCCCAGCAGTGGGATTGCTGGGTCATAAGGTAGTTCTATTTGCAATTTTTTAAGGAATCTCCACACTGTTCTCCATAGTGGCTGTACTAGTTTGCATTCCCACCAACAGTGTAGGAGGGTTCCCTTTTCTCCACACCCTCTCCAGCATTTATTGCTTGCAGATTTTTGGATCGCAGCCATTCTGACTGGTGTGAAGTGGTACCTCATTGTGGTTTTGATTTGCATTTCTCTAATAATGAGTGATGTTGAGCATCTTTTCATGTGTTTGTTAGCCATCCGTATGTCTTCTTTGGAGAAATGTCTATTTAGTTCTTTGGCCCATTTTTTGATTGGGTCGTTTATTTTTCTGGAATTGAGCTGCAGAAGTTGCTTGTATATTTTTGAGATTAGTTGTTTGTCAGTTGCTTCATTTGCTATTATTTTCTCCCATTCAGAAGGCTGTCTTTTCACCTTGCTTATATTTTCCTTTGTTGTGCAGAAGCTTTTAATTTTAATTAGATCCCATTTGTTTATTTTTGCTTTTATTTCCAGAATTCTGGGAGGTGCATCATAGAGGATCCTGCTGTGATTTATGTCTGAGAGTGTTTTGCCTATGTTCTCCTCTAGGAGTTTTATAGTTTCTGGTCTTACATTTAGATCTTTAATCCATTTTGAGTTTATTTTTGTGTGCGGTGTTAGAAAGTGATCTAGTTTCATTCTTTTACAAGTGGTTGACCAGTTTTCCCAGCACCACTTGTTAAAGAGATTGTCTTTACTCCATTGTATATTCTTGCCTCCTTTGTCAAAGATAAGGTGTCCATATGTGTGTGGTTTTATCTCTGGGCTTTCTATTTTGTTCCATTGATCTATATTTCTGTCTTTGTGCCAGTACCATACTGCCTTGATGACTGTGGCTTTGTAGTAGAGCCTGAAGTCAGGCAAGTTGATTCCTCCAGTTCCATTCTTCTTTCTCAAGATTGCTTTGGCTATTCGAGGTTTTTTGTATTTCCATACAAATCTTGAAATTATCAGCTGTTATCCTTATGGGAATCCCCTTGTGTGTTATTTGTTATTTTTCCCTTGCTGCTTTTAATATTTGTTCTTTGTGTTTATCTTTGTTAATTTGATTGATATGTGTCTTGGGATGTTTCGCCTTGGGTTTATCCTGTTTGGGACCCTCTGGGTTTCTTGGACTTGGGTGGCTATTTCCTTCCCCATTTTAGGGAAGTTTTCAACTATTTTCCCCTCAAGTATTTTCTCATGGCCTTTCTTTTTGTCTTCTTCTTCTGGGACTTCTATGATTTGAATCTTGGGGCATTTAACATTGTCCCAGGGGTCTCTGAGGTTGTCCTCATTTCTTTAAATTCCTTTTTTCCCTCCTTTCTGCTTCATTTATTTCCACCATTCTATCTTCTACCTCACTTATCCTATCTTCTGCCTCAGTTTTTCTACTGTTGGTTCCCTCCAGAGTGTTTTTTTAATCTCAGTTGAATTATTCATTATTGATTGACTCTTTTTTATCTCTTCTAGGTCCTTGTTAAACATTTCTTGCATCTTCTCAATCCTTGTCTCCATGCTATTTATCTGTAACTCCATTTTCATTTCAAGATTTTGGATCATTTTTGCTATCATTATTTTGAATTCTTTTTCAGGTAGACTATCTCCTCCTCTTTTGTTTGGTTTGGTGGGCATTTATCATGTTCCTTTACCTGCTGAATATTTCTCTGCCTTTTCATCTTGTTTAGATTGCTGTGTTTGGAGTGGCCTTTCTGTATGCTCGAAGTTTGTGGTTCCTCTTTATTGTGGAGGTTCCTCCCTGTGGGTGTGGTTGGATGAGTGGCTTGTCAAGGTTTCCTGGTTAGGGAAGCTTGTGTCAGTGATCTGGTGGGTGGAGCTGGATTTCTTCTCTCTGGAGTGCAATGAAGTGTCCAGTAGTGTTTTGAGGTATCTATGGGTTTGGAAGAACTGTGCAAAAAAGATCTTCATGACCCAGATAATCACTATGGTGTGACCACTCACCTAGAGCCAGACATCCTGGAATGTGAAGTCAAGTGGGCCTTAGAAAGCATCACTACGAACAAAGCTAGTGGAGGTGATGGAATTCCAGTGGAGCTATTTCAAATCCTGAAAGTCGATGCTGTGAAAGTGCTGCACTCAATATGCCAGCACATTTAGAAAACTCAGCAGTGGCCACAGGACTGGAAAAGGTCAGTTTTCATTCCAATCCCAAAGAAAGGCAATGCCAAAGAATGCTCAAACTACCGCACAATTGCACTCATCTCACTCGCTAGGAAAGTAATACTCAAAATTCTCCAAGCCTGGCTTCAACAACACATGAACTGTGAACTTCCAGATGTTCAAGCTGGTTTTAGAAAAGGCAGAGGAAACAGATATCAAATTGCCAACATCCGCCTGATCATGGAAAAAGCAAGAGAGCTCCAGAAAAACATCTATTTCTGCTTTATTGACTATGCCAAAGCCTTTGACTGTGTGCATCACAATAAACTGTGGAAAATTCTGAAAGAGATGGGAATACCAGACCACCTGACCTGCCTCTTGAGAAACCTGTATACAAGCCAGGAAGCAACAGTTAGAACTGGACATGGAACAACAGACTGGTTCCAAATAGGAAAAGGAGTACGTCAAGGCTGTATATTGTCACCCTGCTTATTTAACTTCTATGCAGAGTACATCATGAGAAACGCTGGGCTGAATGAAGCACAAGCTGGAATCAAGATTGCCGGGAGAAATATCAATAACCTCAGATATACAGATGACACCACCCTTGTGGCAGAAAGTGAAGAGGAACTAAAGAGCCTCTTGATGAAAGTGAAAGAGGAGAGTGAAAAAGTTGCCTTAAAGCTCAGCATTCAGAAAACTAAGATCATGGCATCTGGTCCCATCACTTCATGGGAAACAGATGGGGAAACAGTGGAAACAGTGTCAGACTTTATTTTTCTGGGCTCCAAATTCACTGCAGATGGTGACTGCAGCCATGAAATTAAAAGACGCTTACTCCTTGGAAGGAAAGTTATGACTAACCTAGATAGCATATTAAAAAGCAGAGATATTACTTTGCCAACGAAGGTCTGTCTAGTCAAGGCTATGGTTTTTCCAGTGGTCATGTATGGATGTGAGAGTTGGACTGTGAAGAAAGCTGAGCGCCGAAGAATTGATGCTTTTGAACTGTGGTGTTGGAGAAGACTCTTGAGAGTCCCTTGGACTGCAAGGAGTTCCAACCAGTCCATCCTAAAGCAGACCAGTCCTGGCTGTTTATTGGAAAGATAAATTGATTTTGAAGCTGAAACTCCAATACTTTGGCCACCTCATGCAAAGAGTTGATTCACTGGAAAAGACCCTGAAGCTGGGAGGGATTGGAGGCAGGAGGAGAAGGGGATGACAGAGGATGAGATGGCTGGATGGCATCACCAACTCAATGGTCATGGGTTTGGGTGGACTCCTGGAGTTGGTGATGGACAGGGAGGCCTGGTGTGCTGTGATTCATGGGGTTGCAAAGAGTTGGACATGACTGATCAACTGAACTGAACTGGTAAGTATGCTTCCCTGGTGGCTCAGATGGTAAAGAATCTGCCTGTGATGCAGGAGACCTGGGTTCAATCCCTGGGTCAGGAAGATCTCCTGGAGAAGGAAATTCTTGCCTGGAAAAAAAATTTTATGGACAGAGGGGCTCGGTGGGTTACAGTCCTTGGGATTGCAAAGAGTTGGACATCACTGAGCAACTAACACACACATGCACACGTATAAGATAAATCATGTGGTGTTTGTCTTTCTCTGACTTATTTCAGTTAGCGTAGTACTCTTAGAGTTCACTCATATTTTTATAAATGGCAATATTTATTTGTTATGGGTAAGCAGAGATTGTTTCCACTCTTGGCTACTGTGAATAATGTTGCATTGAGTATAGGGGTGCATGTATCTTTTCCTATTAGTGGTTTTATTTTCTTTAGATAGATACAAAATGCAATTTCTGGACCTTATGGTAGTTATATTTTTAAGTTTTTGAGAAATTTCCATACTGTTTTGGCAAAGTGGTTGCATCGATTTACATTGCTGCCAATGGTTTGTGAGGATTCATTTTCTCTGCATCCTTGTCAACACATTATTTCTTGTCTTTTTGATGATAGCCATTCTAACAGGTGTGAAGTGACATCTCATTGTGGTTTTGATTTGCATTTCCTTGATGATTAGTGATCTTGAGCATCTTTTCATTTGTCTGTTGGCTGTTGGTATGTTTTCTTTTTAAAAGTGTGTATTCAGATCTGTGAATTTTTAAATTGGATTGTTTGGGTTTTTGCTATTGAGTTGTATGAGTTCTTTATGTATTTTGGATATTAGCCCTTTATCAGATACACGATTTGCAAGTATCTTCTCCCATTCAATAGCCTGCCTTTTTGTTTTGTTCATGGTTTTCTGTGTTGTGCAAAAGCTTTTTAGTTTGATATAGTCCCATTTGTTTATTTTTGCTTTCGTTGCTCTTGCCTTTGGAGTCATATTTTTAAAAATCACAAAAAACTGTGTCAGGGAAATTACTGCCTATTTTTTCTTCTGGGAACTTTAAAATTTCAGGTCTTACATCCAAGCCTTTAGTCCATTTTGTGTTAATTTTTGTGGATTGTGTAAGATGATGGTCCAGTTTCATTCTTTTGCATGTAGTTGTCCCATTTTTCCAACACCATTTATTGAAGAGATTATCCTTTCTTTATCGTATACTTACCTCATTTGTTGTAAAATAATTGCCATTTATGTGTTGTTTTTTTTAAAAAATTTCTGTGTTCTCTATTCTTCCCTATTGATCTATGTGTCTGGTTTTATACCAATACCATACTGTTTTGAATATTATATCCTTGTAGTATAGTTTGAAACCAAGGAGCATGATATGTCCACCTTTTCTCTCTTTCTCAAAGAGTGCTTTAACTATTCACAATCTTTTGTAGCTCCATGCAAATTTTAAAATTACTTGCTCTAGTTCTGTGGGAAATTCTACTGAAATTTTGATAGTGATTACATTGAATCTGTAGATTGCTTTGGGTAGCATGGATATTTCAGCATTATTAATTTTTTCAACCCATGAACACAGAATATTTTTCCATTTATTTGTGTCTTCTTCAGTTTCTTTCATTGATGTCTTATAGAATTCAGAGCACAGTGCTTTCACCTCTTTGGCTAATTTATTTCTAGATATTTTATTCTTTTTGATGGAATTGTAAATGAAGCTATTTTCTTGATTTGTCTTTCTGATGTATAGTTTATTTTTAGTGTATACAAATGCAAGTGATTTGTATATTGATTTTGTATCCTGCACATTTACTGAATTCAATTATTAGTTCTAACAGTTCTTTGGTGTAGTTTTAAGGGTTTTCTATATGTAATATGTCATCTGCAAATAGTGACAGTTCTACTTCTTCCTTTCACTTTGGATGCATTATATTTCTTTTTCTTGCCTTATTACTGTGACTAGGAGTTGTAGTACTATGGTGAATAAAAGTGGGGACAGTGGGCATCCTTGTCTTACCCCCGATCTTAGAGGAAATGCTTTCAGCTTTTGTTGTTGATATGATATTTGCTGTGGGTTTTCCATATATGGCCCTTATAATCTTGAGGTACATTCCTTCTGTACCCATATTATTGAGAATCTTTATTATAAATGTATGCTGAATTTTGTGAAATACTTTTTCTGCATCTATTGAGATGATTATGTGATTTTCATGTTTCATTTTGTTAATGTGGTATATCACATTGATTAGTCTGTAGAATCATACTTCATTCATAGATTAAATCCCACTTGATCATGGTATATGATCCTCTTAATGTATTTTTAAATTGTTTGCTAATATTTTGTTTAAGATTTTTTCATCTATGTTCATCAGTGCTATTGGCCTGTAATTTTCTCTTTTTGTGATGTCTTTTTTGGTTTTTGGTATCAGAGTAATGCTGATCTCATAATAGGAGTTGAGCAGCATTTCCTTTTCAATCTTTTGGAAGTGTTTGGGAAGGATAGGCATCAAATCTTCTTTGAACATTTGGTAGAATTCACCAGTGAAGCCATCTGGTCCAGGACTGTTATCTGTTGTAAGCTTTTAAAATTACTGATTCAATCTCTTTACTAGTTATCAGTCTGTTCAGATTTTCTATTTATTCATGATTCGTTCTTAGAAAATTGTATGCTTCTAGGAATTTACCCATTTCTTCAAGATTGTACAATTTATTGACATGATTGTTCATAGTAGTCTCTTATGATCCTTTGTGTTTCTGTGATATCAGTTGTAACTTCTCTTTCATTTCTGATTTTATTTATTTGAGTCTTTTCACTTTTCTCTGGTGCGATGAGCTGATGGTTTGTCATTTTGGTTTATCTTTTCAAAGAACCAGCTTCTAGTTTTGTTGATCTTTTCTATTGTCTTTTAACCTGGGTTGGGATGATCCCCTGGAGGAGGGTATGGTAACCCACTCCAGTACTCTTGCCTGGAGAATCTCCATAGACAGAGGAGCCTGGTGGACTACAGTCCATGGGGTTGCAAATAGTCAAACATGACTGAGCAGATAAGCACAGCACAACACAGCATTGTCTTATAATCACCATTTTATTTTTGCTCTGATCTTCAATATTTCCTTCCTTTTACTAACTTTGGCCATCATCTCGTCTTTCTCTAGTTTATTTAGGTGCAAGGTTGGGTTGTTTATTTGAGTTTTTCTGGTTTCTTGAAGTAGACCTCTATTCATATGAATAGAAATGCTTAGAAATGCTTTTGCTGCATCCCATAAATTTCAGTATATTGTATTTGTCTTTCATTTGTTTCTAGGTATTTAAAATTTTTCTCTTTTGTTTTTTCAGTGACCCATTGATTGTTCAGTAGCATGTTGTTTAATCTCCACAGTTTGGTGTTTTTTCTAGTTTCTTCTTGTAAATGATTTCTAGTTATTTACAACTGAGGTCTAAAAAGATATGTCATATGAAACTAATCTTGAATTTATTGAGACTTGTTTTGTGACCTGATGTGGTATATGTTCCATATGCTGATTAGAAGAATGTGTACTCTGATGCTTTTGGGTGGAATTTTGTGATTATGTATATTAAGGCAATCTGATCTAATGTGCCATTTAAGGGCAATGTTTCCTGATTGATTTTTCAGCCTGGATGTCCTATTCATTGATGTTAGTGGAGTGTTAAAGTGAATATTATTCTGTTACTATCAATTTCTCCCCTTAGGTCTGTTAAGATTTGTTTTATATATTTTGGTGCTCTCATGTTAGATGTATATATATTTATAAATGTAATATCTTCTTGCTGGTTTGACCCCTTTATTGTTATGTAATGACTTTTTTTGTCTTTTGTTATTGTATTCTTAAAAAGTCTTTGATACATATATAGCTATGCCAGCTTTAATATATAGAATATATTTCTCCATTCCTATATTTTCAGTCTTTCTTTGTCCTTACTTCTAAGTAAGTCTCTGGTAGGAAGAATATAGATGAGTCTTTTTTTATCCATATAACCACTCTATATCTTGTGATTGGCAGATTTAGCTCATTTAAAGTATTACTGATGAGTATGAGGTTATTGTCATTTTTAAAATTATTTTCTACTTGTTTTTTTCATTTACTTTCTGTTTACTTCTTCTCTTTCTTAAGGTCTGAAAAGATGCTTAGTATGAGTTCAATCTTCTTGAATTTATTGAGACTTATTTTTTGACCTAACGTGACCTATTCTGGAGGTTGTTCCACATGCACTCTGTAACATCTGTTTGGCACTTGTGGCTTGATAACTTTCTTTGGTGTTAAGTTTTGATTCCTTTATTGTTTTTTTCTATGTATTTACTATAACTTTTTGTTTGTGGTTACCATGAAATTCATATATAACAGCCTATGCATTATAATGTGAAATTATAATTATAATGTGAAAGTGAAAGTCACTTAGTCATGTCTGACTGTGTGATCCCATGGACTGTATCCTCTGTACATGGAATTCTCCTGGACAGAATCCTGGCATGGGTAGCCTTTCCCTTCTTCAGGGGAACTTCCTGACCCAGGGATTGAACCCAGGTCTCCTCAACTACAGGTAGATTTACCATCTGAGCCACCAGGGAAGCATAGTATATTTTCTTTTGATAACAACTTAAATTTTAACACATTTCAAAAGTCTACATTACTCCTCCCCCATGTTTTTGTGTTTTAGATGTCACATTTTACACTCTTTATTTTATGTATCCACTAACTAGTTATGCCAGCATTAGTTAATTTTGCTACTTTTGTCTTTTAACCTCCAGTCTTATGGGTGATTAATTCACTACTTTTACTATATACTTACTTTTTCCAATGAGATTTTCACTTTTTTATGTTGTTTTATTACTAATCAGTGCCACTTTTTTTTTCAGCTAAAGAAGGCCCTTTAGCACATCTTGTAAGGCTGTTTTAGTGGTGATGAACTCCTTTAACTTTCTTTATCTGGAAATTCTTTATCTCTCTTTCAATTCTGAATAATAATCTTGTAGGGTAGAGTATTATTGTTTGGAATTTTTTTCTCCTTTCAGCACTTTGAATATATCATGCTACTCACTCTGGTCTGCAAAGTTTCTGCTGAAAAATATGCTGATAGCCTTATGGGGTTTCCCTTATTCGTCACAAGCTGTTCTCTTGCTAATTTTAGGATTCTGTCTTTATCATTAATTTTCCATTTTAATTCTAATAAGTCTTGGTGTGGAGTTCTTTGAGTTAATGTTATTTGAAACTCTCTGGGATTCTTGGACCTAGATATCTGTTTCCTTCCCCAGTTTAGGGAGGTTTTCAGCAAGTATTTCTTCAAATAAGCTTTCTGCACCTTTCTCTTTTCTCTGGGACTACTGTGATGAGAATGTTATCACAGAGGTCTCTTAAGATATCTTCACTGTTCTTTTTTTTTTCTTGCTCTGTCTGTGTAAGTTCCATGACTTTGTCTTCCAGCTCTCTGATCTGTTCTTCTGCTTCATATAGTCTATTATTGACCCTTCTAGTGTATGTTACATTTCACTTATTGTATTCTTCAGCTCTGTGACGTCTGCTTGCTACTTTCTTATATTTTCTATATCTCTTTAAAGGTTCTCACTGTGTTTATCCTTCCTTCTCCTGAGTTCAGTGAGCATCTTTATGATCATTACTTTGAACTCTATAAAGAAGATTATTTATAACCATTTCATTAGTCATTTTCTCAGGTTTGGCCTAATTTTTTGTTTGGAATTCCTCTGTCTTCACATTTTCTCCAACTCTCTGAGTTAGTCTTTCTATATTAGGTGAAACAACTACCTCTCCCAGTTTTGAAGGAGTAGCCTTGTGTAGAAGATGACCTGTGGGGCCCAGAAGCACACTCTTCCCTGTCCTAACAACTTGTGACGAATAAGGGAAACCCCATAAGGCTATCAGCATATTTTTCAGCAGAAACTTTGCAGGCCAAAGTGAGTAGCATGATATATTCAAAGTGCTGAACGGAGAAAAAAATTCCAAACAATAATACTCTTCCCTTCCATAGTCTGGTGTTCAAGACGCATTCTTTCTGTGGGCTGCTCATACCCACTGGCTGTAGCAGGGCCACAGCTATGGTGCAAGGTGGGAGCAGAACACTTGCCTGGATTTTGCACAGCTTTGGTGCAGGAGTTAGGGTACTCACCTGGCTAGTTGTAGTCTGGCTGCAGTGGGGGGTGGGTAAAGTGCTTGCTGAGCTGTCTCTGGTGTGAGTGGGCAGGGCGCTTCCCTAACATGTCTGTGGTCTGGCTACAGAGCAGGGAGGTCAGTTACTTGCCCAACCCAGCTGTGGCATGGGGTGGGTGGAGCATGCCCACCAGCACTAGCAGGTTACAACAGAGTACCTGCCAGCACGAACACTAGCAAAGTAGAGTAAGATTACATACAAAAATTCTGTCCACAATCACTTCCATCCTCAGAGAGACAGTCCCAGTAGTTTCCTGCCTCAAAAACAAATGTTTTAAGATTAAGCAAGTGGGTTTCTTTCACTTATGTTCTGACATTTCTCAACCGGTTTCTTTGGCACTGGGTCCGAGGCTGAGTAAATTTGCATGAGAGCCCTTTAAGAGTGGGTTCTTCATTCCCTATAGTACTTTATTCTCCTTGATGTAATCCTTGTTGATTTTCAAAACCAGTTATTTCAGGTGCTTGTCCCTCCAGTCCCAAATTCAAGGGTTGAGTTGCCTGATGTGGGCACTAAACTCTCACTTCTCAGAAAAAAGTTTTGTATTTTTGAGATCCCTCCTGATTGTGAGTCATTGTGCCTGGGGTGGAGTTTTTAGTGAGAACATGTCTCTGCCTCTCCAATCCATCTCATTAAGGCCTTATAATCCTTTGTTGTGGAGGTGTTCATCTAGTTTTCAGATATCTTTCAGAGGAAATTGTTCAATGTGAAGGTGTAGATTTGTTGTGTGAATGGGAGAAAGTGAATTCAGGTTCCTTCTACGCCACCATCTTGAACTGCCTTTTCCCTTTTTTTTCTCTTGTTCAAAAATTTATTTACTAGACAAATACTTGCAGATTTAGGCTGTGGTAGCTGCCCTGAATTGCAGGGCCAGATCCCTCCTGGCAACCAAAAGTTGACTTTACAGGGAAAACTACTTAATTTTGGCCAGTGGTGGCCTTTCCTATCCAGTTTCCATGGAGACTGATCTGTGGAAACCATCTAAAAGCAACCATTTTAAAAGGCAGAATGTGAAAATCCTTACCCTGCCTTCAGTGATTTGACATCTATTTTCATCAAAACTGAGATGATAATCTCTTTTTTATTGAGGTATAATTGCCATATAACATTATATTAGTTTCAGGAGTACAATATGATGTTTTGATATTTGTATATATTGCGAAATGATCACCATCAATAAGTTTAATTAACAGCCATCATCATATACGGTTACAATTTTTTTCTTGTAATAGGAACTTTTAAGATCTACTCTCTTAGCAACTTTCAAATATGCAGTACACGATTATTAACTACAGCCACAATGCTGTATATCATATCCTTGGGGCTTATTTATTTTACAACTACAAGTTTGTGCCTTTTGATCCTGATCCTCTTCACTCATTTTGCCCATCCCCCACTCCCTAAATCTGGCAAAAACCAATCGTCTCTATATGTATGAGCTCATTTTACTTTTTAAGATTCCTCATATAAGTGAGACCATATGGTATTTGTCTTTATCTGTCTAATGTATTTCACTAGCATGATGACATAAGATTTCATTCATGTTGCAAATGGCAAGATTTCCTTCTATTTTATGATTGAGTGTAATATTCTGGTGTGTGTGTATAGGAGCAGTGACAGATTTTATTCTCTTGAGTTCCAAATCACTGCAGACAGTGACCGCAGTCATGAAATTAAAAGAAGTTTGTTGCTTAGAAGAAAAGCTATGACAAACCTAGACAGTGTATTCAAAAGCAGAGACATCACTTTGCTGACAAAGATCCATACAATCAAAGTTATGGTTTTTCTGGTAGTCATGTGTCGATGTGAGAGTTGGACCATAAAGAAAGCTGAGCACTGAAGAATTGATGCGTTTGAACTGTGGTGTTGAAGACTCTTGGGAGTCCCTTGGACAGCAAGGAGATCAAGCCAGTCAATCCTCAAGGAAATCAGCCCTGAATATTCATTGGAAGGACTGATGCTGAAGTTGAAGCTCCAATCATTTGGACACCTGATACAAAGAATTGACTCATTTGAAAAGACTCTGATGCTGGGAAAGATTGAACGCAGGAGAAGGGGATGACAGAGGATGAGATGGTTGGATGACATCACCGACTGGATGGACATGAATTTGAGCAAGCTCCGGGAGTTGATGATGGACAGGGAAGCCTGACGTGCTGCAGTCCATGGGTCACAAAGAGTCAGACAAGACTGAATGACTGAACTGAACTGAACCGGACTGCAAAGAGATCAAACCAGTCAATTCTAGATGGATACGGTGGGGATCGAGGTGGAAGGGGTTTCAGGATGTGGGGGACATATCTATACCTGTGGCTGATGTATGTATGTTAACGTATGGCAAAAAAAAGGCAATATTGAAAAGTAATTTTTATCCAATTAAAATTAATTTTAAAAATAAAGGAAATTAAAGCGCAGGCGGCTGCGAGAGCTGGCGCACTAAGCGTGGCCGAGAGGAGCTACCCCAGGTCCGAGGTCAGGGGTGGCAGCTGAGAGGAGACACCCGGCATCCGAGGTCAGGGGCGGTGGCTGAGAGGAGACACCCCGCGTGTGAGGTCAGGGGTGGCCGGGAGAAGCCACCTCACACCCGAGGCCAAGGGCGGTGACCCTGAGGAGCCACCCCAAGCCAGAGGCCAGGGGTGGCAGCTGGGAAGAGCCATCCATGCCCGAGGCCAGGGTCGGCGGTCCGGAGGACCATCACGAGGAGCAGTGGCTGCACAGGCGCAGGAGGGCCTAGAGGAGCTATCCAATGTTGAAGGTCAGAATGGCAGCGGTAAGGAGATACCTCTCGTCCAAGGTAAGAAGCAGCGGCTGTGCTTTGCTGGAGTATCCGTGAAAAGATACCCCACGCTCAAGGTAAGAGAAACCCAAGTAAGATGGTAGGTGTTTTAAGAGGGCATCAGAGGGCAGACACACTGAAACCATACTCACAGAAAACTAGTCAATCTAATCACACTAGGACCACAGCCTTGTCTAACTCAATGAAACCAAGCCATGCCTGTGGGGCAACCCAAGAAGGGTGGGTCATGGTGGAGAGGTCTGACAGAATGTGGTCCACTGGAGAAGGGAATGGCAAACCACTTCAGTATTCTTGCCCTGAGAACCCAATGAACAATATGAAAAGGCAAAATGATAGGATACCAAAAGAGGAACTCCCCAGGTCATTAGGTGCCCAATATGCTACTGGAGATCAGTGGAGAAATAACTCCAGAAAGAATGAAGGGATGGAGCCAAAGCAAAAACAATACCCAGTTGTGGATGTGACTGGTGATAGAAGTAAGGTCTGATGCGGTAAAGAGCAATATTGCATAGGAACCTGGAATGTCAGGTCCATGAATCAAGGTAAATTGGAAGTGGTCAAACAAGAGATGGCAAGGGTGAACATCGACATTCTAGGAATCAGCAAACTAAAATGGACTGGAATGGGTGAATTTAACTCAGATGACCATTATATCTACTACTGTGGGCAGGAATCCCTCAGAAGAAATGGAGTAGCCATCATGGTCAACAAAAGAGTCCGAAATGCAGTACTTGGATGCAATCTCAAAAATGACAGAATGATCTCTGTTCATCTCCAAGGCAAACCATTCAATATCACAGTTATCCAAGTCTATGCCCCAACCAGTAACGCTGAAGAAGCTGAAGTTGAACGGTTTTATGAAGACCTACAAGACCTTTTAGAACTAACACCCAAAAAAGATGTCCTTTTCATTATAGGGGACTGGAATGCAAAAGTAGGAAGTCAAGAAACACCTGGAGTAACAGGCAAATTTGGCCTTGGAATGCGGAATGAAGCAGGGCAAAGACTAATAGAGTTTTGCCAAGAAAATGCACTGGTCATAGCAAACACCCTCTTACAACAACACAAGAGAAGACTCTACACATGGACATCACCAGATGGTCAACACTGAAATCAGATTGATTATATTCTATGCAGAAAAGATGAAGAAGCTCTATGCGGTCAACAAAAACAAGACCAGGAGCTGACTGTGGCTCAGATCATGAACTCCTTATTGCCAAATTCAGACTTAAATTGAAGAAAGTAGGGAAAACCACTAGACCATTCAGGTATGACCTAAATCAAATCCCTTATGATTATACAGTGGAAGTGAGAAATAGATTTAAGGGCCTAGATCTGATAGATAGAGTGCCTGATGAACTATGGAATGAGGTTCGTGACATTGTACAGGAGACAGGGATCAAGACCATCCCCATGGAAAAGAAATGCAAAAAAGCAAAATGGCTGTCTGGGGAGGCCTTACAAATAGCTGTGAAAAGAAGAGAGGCGAAAAGCAAAGGAGAAAAGGAAAGATATAAGCATCTGAATGCAGAGTTCCAAAGAATAGCAAGAAGAGATAAGAAAGCCTTCTTCAGCAATCAATGCAAAGAAATAGAGGAAAAGAACAGAATGGGAAAGACTAGAGATCTCTTCAAGAAAATTAGAGATACCAAGGGAACATTTCATGCAAAGATGGGCTTGATAAAGGACAGAAATGGTCTGAACCTAACAGAAGCAGAAGATATTAAGTAGAGGTGGCAAGAATACACGGAAGAACTGTACAAAAAAGATCTTCACGACCCAGGTAATCATGATGATGTAATCACTAATCGAGAGCCAGACATCTTGGAAACTGAAGTCAAGTGGGCCTTGACTAAGAACAAAGCTAGTGGAGGTGATGGAATTCCAGTGGAGCTGTTTCAAATCCTGGAAGATGATGCTGTTAAAGTGCTGCACTTAACATGCCAGCAAATGTGGAAAACTCAGCAGTGGCCACAGGACTGGGACATGAATCCGCCACGGGTGTACATGAGTTCCCAATCATGAACCCCCTCCCACCTCCCACCCCATATCATCTCTCTGGATCATCCCCGTGCACCAGCCCCAAGCATCCTGTATCCTGTATTGAACATAGACTGGCGATTCGTTTCTTACATGATAATATACATG
>SJYO01038709.1:15926650-16237418 GCA_006410555.1 Capra ibex | reverse complement strand
TCTCCCAAATCATCCCACCCTCTCCCTCTCCCTCAGAGTCCAAAAGTCCGTTCTACACATCTGTGTCTCTTTTGCTGTCTCGCATACAGGGTCTGCTTTTGCATCACATATTTTGACAATCTGTAGCTAGGTGCATACACATTTAGGATTCTTATATATTCTTGGAGAATTGACCCCTTGGTTATAATGTAATACAACTCTTTCTCCCTGATAATTTTCCTTGCTCTCAAGTCTGCTTTGTTTGAAATAAACAAGCTAATCCAAATTGCTTTTGATTAGTGTTAGCATGGCATATGTTTCTCTCTTCATCTACTTTTAATCAGTCAGTGTCTTAATATTTAGTGTAGGTTTCTTGTAGACTAAACACAGTTCAGTCTTGTTTTTTTATCCACTCTGCCAGTCTTTGCTTTTTAGCTGGTATATTTAGACCATTTCAACTGAAAATGTTAATTTATAGTTGAATTAAAATCTACCATATTTATAACTGTTTTTATTCATTATACTTGTTCTTTATTTTTAACTCTTTATTTGTCTTCTCTTATTTTAACTTAGCATTTGATAGGATTCCATTTTATTTCCTGTTTTAGCACAGCAATTAGACAGTTGACCCTTCAAAAATTTGGTGGTTAAGGGTGCCAATCCTCTGTGCAGTTGAAAATCTGAGCTTTACAGTTGGCCTTCCACATATGTGGGGCTTGCAGGTAAAGAATCTGCCTGCAATGCAGGAGAACCTGGATCGATTCCTGGGACAGGAAGATCCCCTGGAGAAGGGATAGGCTACCTGCTCCAGTACCCTTGGGCCTCCCTGGTGGCTCAACTGGTAAAGAATCTGCCCGCAATGTAGGAGACCTGGGTTCAATTCTTGGGTTGGGAAGATCCCATGGAGAAGGGAACGGCTACCCACTGCAGTATTCTGGCCTCGAGAATTCCATACAGTCCAAAGAGTTGGACATGACTGAGCGACTTTCCCTTTCCCTTTCCATATATGTGGTTCCACATATGTGAGTTTAACCAACCATGCATCATGTAGTACCGTATGTATTAATTTTAAATATTATTTATTTTAAATAATATTTTAATAAATATTTTAAGTATGTATACATTTATTTTAAAACATCCATGTATAAGTGGACCCACACAGTTCAAACCCATGTTGTTCAAACGTCAACTGTACTTCTTTATTAAAAAATTAGTGACTGCACTAGGGTTTGCAATATATATATTTACAGCTAATCTAAGTTAAGAAGTGAAAGTGAAATTTGCTCAGTTGTGTTCAACTCTTTGTGACCCCATGGACTGTAGCCTGCCAGGCTCCTCTGTCCATGGAATTCTCCAGGCAAGAATACTGGAGTGGGTTGCGCAGCCCTCCTCCAGGGAATCTTCCTGACCCAGGGATCAAACCAGTGTCTCTGACCTTTCCTGCATTCACAGTTAGGTTCTTTACCACTAGGGCCAAGTTTAGTTTAGTTTATTGTGGTAAGACTCTACACATGGACATCACTGGATGGTCAATACCAAAATCAGATTGATTATATTCTTTGCAGCCCAAGATGGAGAATCTTTATACAGTCAGCAAAAACAAGACGAGGAGCTGACTGTGGCTCAGATCATGAATTCCTTATTGCAAAATTCAGACTTAAATTGAAGAAACTAGGGAAAATGACCACTAGGATATTCAGGTATGACTTACATCATGTGAAATGCCAGGCTGGATGGAGCACAGTTCAGTTCAATCGCTCAGTCATGTCTGACTCTTTGTGACCCCATGAACTGCAGCACGACAAGCCTCCCTGTCCATTGCCAACTCCTGGAGTCCACCCAAACCCATGTCCATTGTGTCGGTGATGCCATCCAACCATCTCATCCTCTGTTGTCCCCTTCTCCTCCTGCCCTCAATCTTTCCCAGCATCAGGGTTTTTTCAAATGAGTCAGCACTCCGCATCAGGTGGTCAAAGTATTGGAGTTTCAGCTTCAACATCAGTCCCTCCAATGAACACCCAGGACTGATCTCATTTAGGATGGACTGGTTGGATCTCCTTGCAGCCCAAAGGATTCTCAAGAGTCTTCTCCAACATCACAGTTCAAAAGCATCAATTCTTCAGCACTCAGCTTTCTTTATAGTCCAACTCTCACATCCATACATGACTACTGGAAAAATCATAGCCCTGACTAGATGGACCTTTGTTGGCAAAGCAATGTCTCTGCTTTTGAATATGCTGTCTAGGTTGGTCATAACTTTCCTTCCAAGGAGCAAGTGTCCTTTAATTTCATGCCTGCAGTCACCATCTGCAGTGATTTTGGAGCCCAGAAAAATAAAGTCTGACACTGTTTCCACTGTTTCCCCATCTGTTTGCCATGAAGTGATGGGACCAGATGCCATGATCTTAGTTTTCTGAATGCTGAGCTTTAAGCCAAGTTTTTCACTCTCCTCTTTCACTTTCATCAAGAGGCTCTTTAGTTCTTCACTTTCTGCCATAAGGGTGGTGTCATCTGCATATGTGAGGTTATTGATATTTCTCCCAGCAATCTTGATTCCAGCTTGTGCTTCATCCAGCCCAGCGTTTCTCATGATGTACTCGGCATGTAAGTTAAATAAGCAGGGTGACAATATACAGCCTTGACATATTCCTTTTCCTATTTGGAACCAGTCTGTTGTTCCATGTCCAGTTCTAACTGTTGCTTCCTGACCTGCATACAGATTTCTCAAGAGGCAGGTCAGGTGGTCTGGTATTCCCATCTCTTTCAGAATTTTCCACAGTTTACTGTGATCCATACAGTCAAAGGCATTGACATAGTCAATAAAGCAAAAATAGATGTTTTTCTGGAACTCTCTCGCTTTTTCGATGATCCAGCTGATGTTGGCAATTTGATTTCTGGTTCCTCTGCTTTTTCTAAAACCAGCGTGAACATCTGGAAGTTCACGGTTCACGTACTGTTGAAGCCTGGCTTGGAGAATTTTGAGCATTACTTTACTAGCGTGTGAGATGAGTGCAATTGTGCAGTAATTTGAGCATTCTTTGGTATTACCTTTCTTTGGGATTGGAATGAAAACTGACCTTTTCCAGTCCTGTGGCCACTGCCGAGTTTTACAAGTTGGAATCAAAATTGCTGGGAGAAATATCAATAACCTCAGATATGCAGATGACACCACCCTTATGGCAGAAAGTGAAGAAGAACTAAAGAGCCTCTTGATGAGAGTGAAAAAGATGACTTAAAACTCAACATTCAAAAAACTAAAACCATGACATCCGGTCCCATCACTTCATGGCAAATAGATGAGGAAACAATGGAAACAGTCATAGACTTTATTTTCTTGGGCTCGAAAATCACTGCAGTTGGTGACTGCAGCCATGAAATTAAAAGACGCTTGCTCCTTGGAAGAAAAGGCAAGAAGAAAGGAAGAAAAGGCAAGGTTGACTTTGCCAACCTAGACAGCATATTAAAAAGCAAAGACATTATTTTGCCAACAAAGGTCTGTCTAGTCAAGGCAATGGTTTTTCCAGTAGTCATGTATGGATGTGAGAGTTGGACCATAAAGAAAGCTGAGCACTGAAGAACTGATGCTTTAAAACTGAGGTGTTGGAGAAGACTCTTGAGAGTCCCTTGGACAGCAAGGAAATCAAATCAGTCAATCCTAAAGGAAATCAGTCCTGAATATTCATCAGAAGGACTGATGCTGAAGCTGAAGTTCCAATACTTTGGCCACCTGATGTGAAGAACTTACTTATTGGATAAAACCCTGATGGAACAAAGATTGAAGGCAGGAGGAGAAGGGGACAACAGAAGATGAGATGGTTGGATGGCATCAGTGACTCGATGGACATGAGTTTGAGCAAGCTCTGGGAGTTGGTGACGGACAGGGAAGCTTGGTGTGCTGCAGTTCATGTGGTCGCAAAGAGTCAGACATGACTGGGCAACTGAATTGATCTGAACAAATTTCTAATTGTACAGTACATTATTGTTGGCTATAGTAACAGTGTTTAGCAGATCTCCATAACTTATTCAAGTAGCTTAACTGAAACTTTATGCCTATTGATCAGTAACTCCTCATTTTCTCTTTCTCTCCAGCCTCTGATAACCACCATTCCACTTTTTGATTCTATGAATTTGATTATTTTAGATACTTCACATAAATGGAATCATGCAGTATTTCTCTTTCTGTGACTGGCTTGTCTTGCTTAACATAAGGTCCATCCATATTATATACTGCAGAATTTCCTTCTTTTTTTAAGGCTGAATATATATATGAATATATATATATATATATATAATTTTCTTTATTCATTCATCTATTGATGGACATTTAGGTTGTTTTCACATCTTGGCTATTGTGAATAGTCTTGTAATAATCATGGGAATGCTAATATCTCTGCAAGATACTAACTTCAGTTCTTTTGGATAAAGACCAGAAGTAGTAATTCTATTTTTAATTTTTTGAAGAGCCTCCATAATATTTTCCATAGTGACTGTACCATTTACATTCTTACCAGTGTAGAATCTGTGTACAAGCATTCAGATTTCTCCATATTCTTGCCAACACTTGTCTTTTGTGTTTTGATAATTTTGATCTGCATTTCTTTCATTATTAGTGATGTTGAGCATTTAAAAATATATCTGTTAGCCATTTGTATCTTCTTTGGGAAATGTCTATTCATGTCCTTAGACCATTTTTTAAATTGAGTTACTAGGCTTTTTTTGTTTATTTGTTATTGAGTTGTAGGAGTTCCTTATATATTTTAGAGTTTAGCCTCTTGTCAGATATAAGGTTTGTAAATATATTTTTTATCCCATAGGCTGCCTTCTCATTTCCTTAATGGTTTCTTTTGATATGAAGAAGCTTTTTAGTTTGATATAACCCACTTGTTTATTGTATTTTTATTGCCTGTGATTTTGGTATCATATCCATGAAATTATCGCCAAGATCATGCCCCTGTTTTCTTCTAGGGTTTTACACTTCAAGTTTTAAGTTTAAGTTTTTAATCCTTTTTGATTGATTTTTTTGTATGGTGTAAGATAAGGGCCCAATTTCATTCTTTTGTATGTAGATGTCCAATTTTCCCAATATAAATTGTTAAAGATGCAATTCTTTCCCCATTGTGTAGTTATTGGTACCCTTGTCAAATGTCAGTTGACCATATTTACATGGATTTATTTATGGGTTCTCTATCCTGTTCCATGGGTCTATATGTCTGTTGTTATTATTATTTTGAAGAAATAGTAATCTATTATATCAATTAAGAAGAAGAAAAATTGATGCAATCAGAAAATAGTATGGTTGTTTCTCAGAAAATGAAAGTGAAACTTCCATATCACCTGGCAATTCCATTCCTGGGTATATATCTGAATAAGAATAAAAGCACTAATTTGAAAAGACACATGCACCTCAATGTTCATATCAGTATTATTTTCAATAGCCAAGACATAGGAGCAACTCAAATGTCCATCAACAGAGAAATGGATAAAGAAGATGTGGTATATATATATATATATATATATATACAATGGAATATCACTCAGCCATGTAAAGAATGAAAATTGCCATTTGCAACAACATGAATGGACTTGGAGAGTATTATGCGAAGTAAAGTAAGTCAGATAGAGAAAGACGAATACTGTATGATATCACTTATATGTGCAATCTAAAAAATAGCACAAACTAGTGAATATGACAAAAAAGAAGCAGATTCACAGATACAGAGAACAAACTAGGGGCTAACAGTGAGGAGAAGGGAGGGGGGAGGGGCAATATAGTGCTAGGGGATTAAAAGGTACAAACTATTATATATAAAATAAGCTACAAGGATATATTGTGTAACACAGGGAACATAGCCAATATTGTATAATAACTATAAATAGAGGACAGCCTTTAAAAGTTGTGAATCACTTCATATCTGTACATTGCACACCTGTAACTTATGTTGTACACAAACAATATTTTAGTTTTAAAAAAGAATAAAAGTAAGATATTTTACTTTACCATCATTATTACACTCTTTTCCTTTCTTCATGTAGGTACTAGTTTCTGACCTATATAATTTGCCTTCTCTCTGAAGAATTTCTTTTAACATTTCTTGCAAAGCAGATCTACAGGTGACAAATCTCCTTGGCTTCTGTTGGTCTGAGAATGTCTTTATCTCTCCTTCATTGTTGCAGAAAACTTTTGCTGAATATATAATTCCATGTTAGTAGGTCTTTCTCTTTCAACACTTTAAATATTTCACTGTATCTCGTCTTGCTTCCATGGTTTCTGAAGTAAAGTCTTTTATGTGTTTTTTTATGGCTCAGTATATGATATATATTTTTGAATATTCCATGTTCACTTGAAAATAGAGTTTGCTATGCTGTTGTTGAGTGGAGTGTTTATTTAAATCAGTTAGATAGGTTGTTGTTAGTGTTCAGTTTTAAATCCTTGCTGAATTTCTGTCTACTAGTTTTATCAGTTAATGATAGAGGAGTGTTGAAATCTCCAACTATAAATGTAAATTTGTTTATTTCTCCATCAGTACTTTACAATATCAGTTTTTCTTTCATGTATTTTGAGGCTCTGTTGTTAGCTGCATACACATTTAGGATTGTGTATTCTTGGTTATTTGCCCCTTTAATCATATAATGCCCCCGTTTTTATTTGTAATTTCATCTGCTCTGAAGTCCACTTTTTCTGATATTAATATGCCATTCCTGGTTTCTTTTTATTAATGTTTGTGTGATATATCTCTGGCATGTCATTTAAGATCAGATTCATACCCAGGAGTTCATGGACAGTTTTATGGAGTCACTTTCCTGAGCTCCTCCCTTTCTGCAGTCTCCCAAGTACTTTCCAGTTAGGGGGGCACCCCTTCTTGGTCCTCCAGCCGGAAAAGTAGGAACTTAATTTATCCTGTTCTGCCATTCATTTCCTATGATTATGTTTATATCAGGAGCCCAATGGCAACATGACACAGAAAGGAAATAAAAGCAAAATGGGTTCATTCCACCTTCTTGGTATCACAGCCCCTTTGATCAGAGAGGAAAATCCTCCTCCCTTGGAGTTTTAAGTGACTACAAGACTCTACTGCCATCATGGTGGCTTCCAGGAGACCCCTTTCTTTCTCCTGAAGACTGAACTAAATAAATGGCCTTTCCTAGAGATTTTTCTGTCTACACTGAAACCTACTTCTGAGTTTTGGGCTACTTTGAGTCCAGGCTGGAGGATAGCAAAGGGAAAAAGTAGTAAACATATCACCACATGAGTGACTCTTGCTATTTATTTTTCAGGTTTTCTTTTTTTTTTTTTTGCTGCACTTTGCAGCATGTGGGATCTTAGTTCCCTGACCAGGGATTGAACCCATGCTCCTGGCAATGGGAGTGCAGAGCCCTTAACCACTGGATTGCTAGGGAAGTCCCTACTTTTCGGTTTTTAAATAGTTGTTCCATGTGTTCTGTACATGTTTTATAGCTGCATTCAGTAGGAGAGACAAGGAATATGTCGTTTCCATCCTTCCTGGAAACATAACCCCAGGCCACAGAAATATAATTGTCTCCACCTTCAACCTGATTCTGAAATTGTCTGAACTATTTCATTTAAGTGTGCTGTATAGACAATTATATCCTCTGCAAACAATAATGTGTGTTTTTCTTTCCTTTATTTATACCACATTTATTTTTCTGTCTATTGCATTAGCTAGAACTCCCACAAAAATATTAGAGGTGATAGTGGTCACTTTTGTCATATTTCAGACTCTGATACATCCTGCTTGGCAGAATTTTCCACACACCTCTCATAATCACTGGATATAGAGTGCTGTAAACAGACACATATGTCATGGACAGATGAACACGGTGAAGAAGCACCTAACATTTGAGGTAAGTCAACACCATGAAAGAGAGACACTGACCTCAACAAGCAGAATTAAATTTAAAGAAGCATGTACTAGAGCAAACAGAATAAGACTTAAAAATAAGCAATATTCTCAGAGAATTAAGGAAGGATATTACATTTATAAATCATCAATAGGTTTTTATGAAAGAGGAAATTAGAGATTTTAGAGAGTGGACAAATGATTATAAAAATATTGAAAACTCACTCAATATACCTTAGCAGAATAAGCACAGATGAAGAGTTAATTGATGATCTGGAAGATGGAGCCAAAAATTTTTACTAGAATGCAGCCAAAAAAAAAAAAACCAAACAAAAAAAACAAAACAAAAAAACAGAGAAATGGAAAATGTGAAAGAAAAATAGATAGGAATAATAGATCCATAAGTTCTAATAATCATCTAAAACAATTTCTAGGGGAGACCAAACTATTCAAAGAAATAACAAATGAAATATTTTCTTAGCTCAAGAAAGACAAAGTATACAGATTGAAAGGTGCCAGAATGCTGGCTGAGGTAAATGAAAAAACACCTACATTTTATACATCAGATTATCCTTTTGCACCTTCCTCTGTATATCTGGAGGCTGACTACTATTGACTTCATCATCAAGGATATGTTGCTTTCTGGTTTTGGGGGTTTGGCCAGTTAGAGGCAGTGGCAAGAGATTAAAGGACAGGAGGGCAAGGGAATGAGGCTGTTTATTTCCCCAGCCTCCTCCCAGGTGAGCCATGGTCCAGCAATAGCTTTATTATGCTACAGCTCCTGGCAGGAAGTCTCTCTCACATAGCTACAGCTCCCAGAGACTAGAAATAACAAGAAAGTATTATCAACTGTAGGCCTGAAGGAATGAGGGGGAAGAAAACAACTTTTGAAACTGAAGAGAGCTATAGCTGGTGTGATCGCTAGCAAACCAGGCTTAAAAATAAAAACAAAAATTAAAAGAATCTATCTGAGAACTTAGTGGCTCCAGAACACAGGGAATACAAAATCTACAGAATTAATCCAGGAATCCAGTCACTGAACAAATGAGCAGTATCAACAACAACTCCCCAACAACAACAATAACAACTAAAACACAGCAATAATAAATCTTGGAGGAGTGTAATCTAATACTTCCTAAAGGAGATCAGTCCTAGGTGTTCATTGGAGGGACTGATGTTGAGGCTTTAACTCCAGTACTTTGGCCACCTGATGCAAAGAGCTGACTCATTTGAAAAGACCCTAATGCTGGGAAAGATTGAGGGCAGGAGGAGAAGGGGACGACAGAGGATGAGATGGTTGGATGGCATCACCGACTCGATGGACATGAGTTTGGGTAGGCTCCGGGAGTCGGTGATGGACAGCGAGGCCTAGCATGCTGCGGTTCATGGGGTTGCAAAGAGTTGGACATGACTGAGCGACTGAACTGAACTGAGCTGAATCTAACAATAGAATTGTTATTATATATTACTTTAAATGTCTGATTTAAAAAAAAATTATTAGACATACAAAGAGACAGGAAAGTATGGCACATATGCAAAAAAGAGAGCAGTTATTAGAAACTGTTCCACGAGGAAACCTGGACATTGGACTAACTAGATCAAGACTTTAAATCAGATCTTAGAAATATATTCACAGAAGTAAAGAAAACCATGTCTAAACAATTAAAGCAAAGTAGGAGAATGATTTCTTACCAGCTAGAAAAATATCTATGTCACAGTCACATTGATGAAAACCAAAGAAAAAGAGAAAGCTTTAAAAGCTACAAGAGAAAAGTAACTTATCACATACAAGAAATCCCTTACTTTTCATCAGAAACAAAAGCAGTCAGAAGACAGTGTAATGGCATATTCAAAATGTTGAAAGAAAAGGACCAGTCAGTCAAGAAATCTATATCTGAAGGAATTATCACTCAAGAATGAAATATATTCCCAGATAAACAAAGATCAAGAGAATTTGTTACCAGTAGATATACACTACGAGAAACACTGAAGAGAGTCCTTCAGGCTGTAAAGAAAGAACGTTAGATGGTAACTTGAATCCATACAAAGAAATAGTGTGCTGACAAAGGTAACTACATACATATATTTAAAGGCAGTATAAAATAAAGTTTTACTCTTTTTTTTCTCCTAATTTAAAAGGCGCACACATACACCAATAATTACAAACCTGTGTTAATGGCATTACAGTCTATATAGAGGAATGACAATAATAGCACAAAAGAGGGAGGGTAGAGGGAGCTCTATGGGAATATATAGTTTTTATATACTATTGGAATTAAGTTAGTGTTAATCTGAGCCAGATTATTTTAAGACATACATTGTAATCCTCAGAGTAATCATTAAGAAAATCGTTCAAAAATATAATAATGATAGCAAAGGAACTTTAATGGTAGACTAAGAAATATGTGAATGTGAAAAGTGAAAGTTGCTCAGTCATGTCTGACTCTTTGTGACCCCATGAACTATAGCCCGCCAGGCTCCTCTGTCCATGGAATTCTCCAGGCAAGAATATTGGAATGGGTTGCCATTCCCTGTTCCAGGGGATCTTCCCAACCCAAGGATTGAACCCAGGTCTCCTGTACCGGCAGGTGGATTCTTTACAGTCTGAGCACCAGGGAATATGTATTTAATACAGAAGAAGGCAGTAATGGAAGAACAGAGGGACAAGAAAGAAATAGGACATATAGAAAACAAATAGCAAAATGACAGATACGAATTCTACCACATCAATCATAAAATTAAATGTGAATGGATTAAAAACCTCAATCACAAGCAGAATATAACTCCATGCCCTCCTAGACCAAATGTGGTATACAACCTCCATGATATCTTAGCACACTCTCATTCCTGCCTCCCATGAGTATTCTGAGCTATTATTCTGCGGATAGGAGGATTGTAGATAGAATTGTCAAACTAACTTTGAATGGTCCATGTGGTCCATCTCTAGACCAGTCTAGAAAAAGATGTTCAAGATAGGGGAGGGAGAGTAAGAAAATGCCAATCACATTGTCCTAATTTCTAGAATGCTGGACCTGTGAACCATAGAGGATATTTGGAGTTGCAGGGCACACTTACAAATTTATAGCTACTACTTTCCAGCCAAACTGCCCTTCTTTGTTGAGGTTTCTTAACAACGGTTAAGGCCTTACTCAGGACTTCCACAGAAGCATAATCTTTCAGGGGGTTAGGGAAGGTCTTCTTTGGCTCCCATTTTGGACTACTATGGCCTTATTCCTCATATATCATTAAAAAGAGTATCTCTGAAAGTGTAGTGGGCACAGCCTAATGCCAGAAGATATGCCTAGATGAGGTACTTGCACTATGGATGCTTTTCAAGAAGTCGTATCTAATCCAGTGCTATAGAAGACCATCTCTAATTTTTTAAATGGATCTGCTGCCTCCCACATGCCAAGCTTTGGCTGGTATTTGCTGTAGGTCTGGTATAGTTTCCTGCTATATCACACGGAAGTTCTGTTAGGTTTTCCTATGTGGTCTGTGATTATGATGGTGGTTTGAGGAACCAAAGAGTGGAGCCTGTAATTAGAGGGTCAAGACGTGCTCAAGGTGCAAATATTTTTAGATCCTGATCTCATTCATCTCACATGCTAGCAAAGTAATGCTCAAACTTCTCCAAGCCAGGCTTCAACAGTACGTGAACCATGAAGTTCCAGATGTTCAACCTGGATTTAGAAAAGGCACAGGAACCAGAATCAAATTGGCAACATCTGTTGGATCATCCAAAAAGCAAGAGAGCTCCAGAAAAACATCTACTTCTGCTTTATTGACTATGCCAAAGCCTTTGACTGTTTGGATCACAGCAGACTGTGGAGAATTCAAGAGATGGGAATACCAGACCATCTGACCTGCCTCCTGAGAAATCTGTGTGCAGGTCAAGCGGCAACAGTTAGAACTGGACATAGAACAACAGACTGGTACCAAATCGGGAAAGGAGTATGTCAAGGCTGCATATTGTCATCCTGCTTACTTAACTTATATGTAGAGTATATCATGAGAAATTCAGGGTTAGATGAAGCACAAGCTGGAATCAAGATTTCTGGGAGAAATATCAATAACCTCAGATATGCAGATGACACCACCCTTATGGCAGAAAGAGAAGAGGAACTAAAGGGCATCTTGATGAAAGTGAAAGAGGAGAGTGAAAGGTTGGCTTGAAACTCAACTTTCAGAAAACTAAGATCATGGCATCTGGTCCCATCACTTCATGGCAGATAGATGGGGAAACAGTGACAGACTTTAGTTTTGGGGGCTCCAAAATCACTGCAGATGATGACTGCAGCCATGAAATTAAAAGACACTTGCTCCTTGGAAGAAAAGTTATGACCAACCTAGACAGCATATTAAAAAGCAGAGACATTACTTTGTCAACAAAGGTCCATCTAGTCAAGGCTACGGTTTTTCCAGTAGTCATGTATGGATGTGAGAGTTGGACTATAAAGAAAGCTGAGAGCTGAAGAGTTGATGCTTTTGAACTGTAGTCTTGGAGAAGACTCTTGAGAGTCCCTTGGACAACAAGGAAATCCAGCCAGTCTATCCTAAAGGAAATCAGTCCTGAATATTCATTGGAAGGACTGATGTTGAAGCTGAAACTCCAATACTTTGGCCACCTGATGAGAAGAACTGACTCACTGGAAAAGACCCTGATGCTGGGAAAGATTGAAGGCTGGAGGAGAAGGGGATGACAGAAGATGAGATGGTTGGATGGCATCACCAACTCAATGGACATAAGTTTGAGTAAGCTAGAGGAGTTGGTAATGGACAGGGAGGCCTGGCGTGCTGCAGTCCATGGGTCACAAAGAGTTGGACACAACTGAGAGACTGAACTGAACTGAACCATACCACTCCAATATATAAATCCCACCGATGTTTGTGGTTATATTAAAAAATAATCATCTTTTGGTGTATAACGGACTTTTGGACTCAGAGGGAGAGGGAGAGGGTGGGATGATTTGGGAGAATGGCATTGAAACATGTATACTATCATGTAAGAATCGAATCGCCAGTCTATGTCCGACGCAGGATACAGCATGCTTGGGGCTGGTGCACGGGGATGAACCCAGAGAGATGTTATGGGGAGGGAGGTGGGAGGGGGGTTCATGTTTGGGAACTCGTGTACACCCGTGGTGGATTCAAGTCAATGTATGGCAAAACCAATACAGTATTGTAAAGTAAAATAAAGTAAAAATAAAAATAAAAAAAATAAAAAACAGTCATCCTTTGAATGGGGTCACAGAGTCGGACACGACTGGGCGACTGAACTGAACTGAACTGAATAAAGTATTTATGGATTAAAGGATATCTTACCTGGATTATGATTATCAATTCAATGTGTATGGGAGGAGTGGCAGGTACAAATGAAACCAGATTGGTCATATGTTAATTCTTGAAGCTGGGAGGTAGGCCCCTGGAGGTTCATCATAGGATTCTTTTTAATTTGTTATATGTTTGAAAAATTCCATGATTAGAAGCAAAATAAAACAACACAAGCAAAATAGTAGCAGCAGCAACAAAACCCTCTAAAGTCTCCTACCATTCTTAGAACAAAATCAACTCGTAACCATGGCCTAAGAAGCCCTACTTAATCTTGCTGCTAACCACCTCTCTGACTTTATCTCCCACCACTTCCCTGTCTGTCTACTTTCCTTTAGCCATATGAGCCTTCTTGCTTTGCCTTAAACATGCCAACATCCACCTCAAGACATGTTCTTTCTACCTGGAATGCCTGCCCCCATGGCTACATGATTTGTTCCGTTTCATTATTCAGCTTCTCAGATTCAATATCTCTTCCTTAGAGAAGCCTTCTCTGAAAACCTTTTGTTACAGTGAGACACATAAGTGTACTGTTTAGAGCCCCCTCTAAATCTAGACAGGTCTCCTCATACAGTCTTACCTGACTATACCATCTAAAGTAGCTCCCACCCTCTCACCACTCTATTCTATTTTCTTATAAAACTTGCCACTACCTGAAAACTTAACATTTTTTCTTGTTTATTATCTGCCTTCCTCACTAAACTATAAGCTCCAAGAGGGCAGAAGCTAGTACATAGTACACTGAGGTATACAGTGAATTTTGGTTAAATGAAAAAATGAATGACTCCCCAGATGGAGATTAGTGGATCACCTAGCATGCTTGGGAAGATAAGTGCTCACCTTTGCTGCTATGTCCATGTAGAAGAGATAGAGTCCTCTAATGCTGGGCAGGGAACAGTCTTGCCCAGTATAACTCACAGATACGTTGTGCTTACTCTCTGTTCAAATTGGTAACAATGAGGTATCTAAGGTGGGAAGTTCTTTGAAATAGTGTCTGGCACATAGTAAGCTCTCAATCATGGTTAGCTATTATTATCTGAATTAGAGCCATGGCTCTAATACCACCTAGCTTCAAGAATTAACATATGACCAATCTCGTTTCATTTGTACCCGCCACTCCTCCCATACACATTGAATTAATAATCATAATCCAGGTAACATATCCTTTAATCCATAAATACTTTATATATAACCCCAAAAGATGACTATTTTTAAATATAACCACAAACATTGGTGGGATTTATATATCGGAGTGGTATGATTCAGTTCAGTTCAGTATTCCATGGAATACTGTCCATGGAATTCTCCAGGCAGAATACTAGAGTGGGTAGCCTTTCCCTTCTCCAGGGGATCTTCCCAACCCAGGGATCAAACCCAGGCAGGCGGATTCTTTATCAGCTGAGCCACAAGGGAAGTTCAAGAACACTGGAGTGGGTACCCTATCCCTTCTCCAGTGGGTCTTCCCAATCCAGGAATTGAACCAGGGTCTCCTGCACTGCAGAAGGATTCTTTACCAACTGAACTACCAGGGAAGCCCCTCTCACATAGTTAGCTCTCAATAATAGTTAGCTATTATTATCTGAATTAGAAAGAGCCCAGATTTTCTTTTGTCTGTGGGGCATGAAGGATCTTAGTTCCCCAACCGGGGATTGAACCTGCGCTTCCTGCTGTGGAAGCACAGAGTCTTAGGGAAGTCCCAGAAAGAGTCCCAGATTTTCAGTTTGTTTATTTATACCCTGCCTCATTCCAGAAAAGACCTGAGAGAGTAGGCTTTGGAGTCAATTAAAACTGGGCTTTAATCTTGGCAAAGTCACTTAAAAGTCACCAAGTCACACTTTAAGTGTGTGACCTTGAATTAAATACTTCTCTGAGCGTCCTTCCTTCTTTTCAAATGTTTAGGTTCAAACTGGTAGAGAAAATGATGAGAAAAGAAAACTTTTTCTTCAGTTCAGAAAAAAAGCAGAAACAAGGTAAATAAAAAACACAAAATAAAGCAGATTTAAGTCCAAACACATCAGTAGCAAAAATAGATATGTGAAAAGGCTGAATTCACCTGTTAAATCACAGAGATTCTAGCTTGGGTATAAAAGAAAAATAATAGCTGAAATAAAATGACACAGGAAGGCTGAAAAAATATAAAGGAATAGAAAATGATATGCCAGACAAATAACTAATAGAAAGAAAGTAAGCATTGTTATTAGCAGATGAAATAACATTAAAAGGGACAAAAAAGGAAATTTCATGTTGATTCAAAGAACCATTCTCCAGAAAGACAGGCATATAATAATAATATGCACCTTAAAAGTAGTGCCAAAATATATAAGATAAAAATTACAAAGAAGTGTTACCAATTCCATGGTTAAAGCAGGAGACTTTAACACACCACTCTTAGAAATGGAAAGATAACTAGATAAAACATTAAGAATATAGAGGTGTTAACAATACTAACAAGTTTGATGGTGTAAATAGTTAAGTATAGATATAAAACTTTGCACCTAGCAGTTAAAAATACACATTTTTCTAGATGCATATGGAGTTTTTATGCAAATTGACTGTCTTGATAATTAAAAAATTATCTTATACTGACCGTATGTACTGATCATAATGCAATAAAAGATCAATAATAGAAAGATAAATATTCATACATTAGTATATTCAAAAATATTCCAAATAATTCGACAGTTAAGGATAAAATGAAAATCATCGATTATTTGGAGACATCAAAATCTGTGGGAAGCAGCCAAAGTTGTACTCAGAGAAAATTATAGTTATAAAGACATTTGTCACTAAACAGGAAGGTTTAAAAATGGATGGACCAAGCATACAACTCCAGTAACTAGAGAAACTTGAGTTTTCAGCTTGAAGTGAAATATCATGGACAAATTATTACTCTTCCAAATCTGGATATCAATTCTCTAATTCATGTTCTTAACAGTGCTAAATTGAATGTTATTGGGTGGCTGCCTTAGCAGTATTCATTATCAGCTGGTAGGTAACAGAGATGTAGGGACTTTCTCCTGTGAAGTCCACACATGATTGATTTAGAAAGTGGTCTCTCTCTAAACAAGAAGGGCATGAGTTCTAACTTAAGTTACTCTTGTAATCTGTGTCCAGAACAGATATGAATTCTGTTGATTTAAGCAAGTTCCACTTCCCCTGATGGAAAATGACACATTTTAGTGGTACAATTTGGAACTTCAGGCTGTAGAGGAAGTATAAAAGAATAAGCCCTTCTGGTGGGGATTGTAAAGGCTATCTCCCAAAGCACGAGTGTTAGGAAAGCCATATTCTCTAATGAGTAGAATATTGCATAAGGTGCTACAGTGGCCCTGAACATGCCATTGAGGTGGGTGGAAAGACCCCAGAAATATGATATGATGATACATGGGCAACGTATAACACTGAACAATTTGGGGAAGGAATGGATAGAGAGCTAATGAAGTTTCTTTGAGGAAATTCAGGCAAAATGTGATAACTGTGTCTCAAGTATTCAGTAAAACCATTGCCTTTGTGAGTAACCCATAAGAAAATAAGAAAATAAATCAGCTACCAAATCCCTAGAATGAATTAATCTTTTCCTTTAGAATAAGATGATCATTGCCTGGGCAACATAAGGTGTATTGCCACTTGTCATGCCTGGTGAGCCTTACCTGGAATCGGAGAGCATCCATGATGGCACAGGTGTGCTGGGAGGCATTTTTGCGTGGATGCGTTCTGCCCATGAGAGAGTTTGAGAGATGGTTGCAATGGAAATTATTTCAATTGGCAGGAATTAAAAAATGATAAGTACTCTTGTCATTATCCAAAAATTCCCTGAGTTGAAATTTAAAGAACTTCAATAAACATGGAGGGGTCCCTGTGACCAAAACAGAAACAGGTAGAATGAGTACCTGGGCTTTTGAGTCTATGCATATAATGCTACAAGGAGGGTGCTCCCAGTTTCCTACCTGCCTTCCTGATATTTCTAAGGGAGCCCTGCTACTAAGTCACTTCAGTCGTGTCCCATTCTGTGAGACCCCATAGATGGCAGCCCACCAGGCTCCCCTGTCCCTGGGATTCTCCAGGCAAGAACACTGGAGTGGGTTGCCATTTCCTTCTCCAATGCATGAAAGTGAAAAGTGAAAAGTGAAAGAGAAGTCTCTCAGTCATGTCCGACCCTTAGCATGGACTGCTGCCTACGAGGCTCCTCCATCCATGGGATTTTCCAGGCAAGAGTACTGGAGTGGGGTGCCATTGCCTTCTCCAAGGGAGCCCTATCTGACCATTAACACCTGTTTGGGATCAGTGGCAAGGACCCAGATGGGTGGATAAGGGCCCTGTTTCCAGATAAGCCAAGAAGCATGCCCCCATCTGCTGATAGGTAGATGATGGTGGCAACACAGTACCCCAGACATAAAGGAAAACCACTGAAGCACCTGTGGAAGGCACACAAACGACTGCTTAGAGATCAGGTTTTGCTACACGCAAAAGCTACTGTATTGCTGGACAGCAATTCTGTATTGAGTAGTGAACTGGTTAGAATGCTTACCACCTTACAAAGTGTAGCTGGAAGAGGGAACGGAAGCTGGACTCATTACACAATGATTTTAAAAACTCAAGCAGTATCAGCATTGCCTGGAGGAATTGTTAAAACACAGATGGCTAAGGCCCATGCCAGAATTCCTGATTGAGTAGGTCTGGGGTGAGGCCAAGAACTTGCATTTCCAGCAAGCTTCCAGGTGAATGCTGATACTGCTGGCCTAGGGACCACACTTTGAGAATCACTGACTTAATGCATCATAACAGACTTTACCCATCAAAGAAGTAATTAGGAAAGGTGAAAAGTGAAAGTGAAGTCGCTCAGTCGTGTCCGACTCTTTGTGACCCCATGGACTGTAGCCTACCAGGCTGCTCTGTCCATGGGATTTTCCAGGCGATAGTACTGGAGTGGATTGCATTTCCTTCTCTAGGGGATCTTCCCAAACCAGGCATTGAACCCAGGTCTCCCATATTGTAGACAGACACTTTACCGTCTAAGCCACCAGAGAAGTCCTAATTAGGAAAGGAGATACTCCCAACTCAGAGCAATAATGATAATTATCAGGTTACTGTTTTTTTTCTTGAAGCTGCTCAAAAAAGAAGAATGTGGGGAAAGATAGTGAAGTGGTGGGCCAAATTTTCAGGAGGATCTTTCATCTTTGATAGGGGTCTGTAACTCTTTCCAAAGCACCAGGAATTAGCAAGCCTCCTACAGAACCGTTTCCAGTAACTTCAGAGTTTGAACTGGGAGATATTTCTGTGACAATAATGCAACTAGTGTTCTTCAGAAGAGAATGGTCTTAATGTGTAACTGGGGAATCCAGGGACAGTCCTCCTCAGAGCAATGTTAGGCAATCCAACATGATGACTAACCTGAAGTTAGCTAACAATGCCAAAGATCCATCTCATGTGACTAGCTGCTGCCTCATGTACTGAGACTCCTGATGTCCACTGCCACCCCAGACTCTCCTAACTCACTGAAGCAGGTGGCAGTACTCTTCTTTACAAGGGCACAAAGGGTTCCCCTGGAGAAGGCAATGGCAACCCACTCCAGTATTCTTGCCTGGAGAATCCCATGGACAGAGGAGCCTGGCGGGCTACAGTCCATGGGGTCAGAAGAGTCGAACACAACTGAGTGACTATACCAGCACCACCACCAAAGGGTTCCACTAGGATGCTTGTTCCTCATCATCCTTACTCCTGGTGAGAAAAGAGGGAGCCTCTTCACATCATAAGTCACTCCAAATCTTTTTCCCCAACTTCATCTCAGATGAGGAGGAGACCATTTACCACAATAATGTACTGTGGTTTTTTTGTTTTGTTTTGTTTTTGTTTTTTTGTTTTTTTTTAACAAGAGGGAATGGATAGCAATAGAGAATCATGTTGGTCCAGAGGTACTTCATCTGAACAATGCAAAGGTCCCCTCTTCTCTCAGAGCCAAGAGCCTTTCCTGCTGGTCTTGGCCACATGGAGGCAACAGATCTTGCCATCTTTGACCACAACAAATGAAAGATGAAGAGGGCCAGGCCATGTGGGTGGAAGTGGGGGTAAAGGAGTAACAGAGGAAAGAAAGAGGGGCGCTGAGGGATGAAAGCCTTCTAGGTACCAACCTGTGGCAAATTCTATGGACTAACTGACTATTAACAACAGTGGAGAAGTGGTTTACATCATTTTCTAGACTTCAAATGTGTTTGGGTTAGCCATAAGTAAAAGATTTATTTTTTAATCCTATAACTAATTCTATTCTTGTAAGGCATGATGGATCATAATTGCAGTGTTGCATAGATAAAATAAAGTGCTAAGTCCAGGACCTGAAGCAAAAAAGTAACAGGAATTACCACTTATTAAACACTGACTTTGTGTTCAGGCTCAGTACTAAGCCTGAACCCCATTATCTCATTTCATCCTTTCAACAATTCTCTATGGTAGTCTCTAGCATTTTACAAATGAGGAACTAAGGCTTTGAGAGATAAAATTTCTTACCCAGGATGACACAGAAAGAAAATTAGCACTGTTCGGCTGGAAAAAAAGAAGAGCAAACTAGAAACAAAAAGAAGGAAGAGAATAATAAAGATTAGAATGGAAATAATAAAACAAAGTAGAAAATCTACAGAGGAAAGCAATGAAACCAAAAGTTAGTTCTTTGAAATGATAAAGAAAATTATCAAACTTTTGGCAAGGTTAAGAAATAAACAGAGAGGATTCAAATTACTAAAATCAGGAAAGAAAAAGGAGACATCACTACTAACCTTTTAGATATATATGAATTACAAAGAAACACTACAGATAACTGTATGCAAACAAACAAGACAACTTTGATGAAATGGGCAATTTCCTAGAAAGATACAAACTACTGAAATAGACCTAGGAAAAAGTTGATAATCTGAAAAGAACTATAAAAATAAAGAGAATGAATTGAAAATAACAACGGCAACTACCCACAAAGAAAAGACTAGGGCAAAATGGTTTCACTGGTGAATTCTACCAAATGTTTAAAGAAGAAATAATATCAATCCTTTGCAGATTTTTCCAAAAAATAGAATAGAGAACATTTCCCAACTCAGTCTTTGGCAACAGTACTGTCCTGATAACAAAATCAGACAAAGACACCACAAAAAAAAAAAAAAAAAGAATATTACAGACCAATATCTCTCAGTGAATGCAATCATAACAGTTCTCAACAAAATAATGACAAATATAATTTGGCAGCATTTAAAATGGATTATCCACAATGACCCAGTGGGATTTATATCAAGAATTCAAGGTTGGTTCAATGTATGAAAACTGATCAATGTAATATACCATATAAATATAATAAAGAAAAAGAATTCACATGATTATCTCATAGATGAAGAGATAGTATTTGGCAAAAATCCAACACCCTTTCATGATACAAACATGAAACAAACCAGACATAGGAGGGGGCTTCCTCAATCTGATAAAGGATATATATGAAAAACCCACATCAAAAGTTCTTCTTCTAAGATCAAGAACAAATCAAGGATGTCTACTTTCACCACTTCTATTCAACATTGTACTGGAAGTTTAAGCCAAGAAAATAATGCAAGAAAAATCAAGTAAAAGGCATCCAATTTAGAAAAAAGAATTAAAACTTTATTTACAGATGACATGATCCTCTTTGTAAGGAAATCCTATGAAATACACACACAGACACACACAAATCTGTTAGAGTTAACAAATAAGTTCTGCCAAGTTGCAGGATACAAGGTCAATATACAAAAATTAATTGTATTTCTATAAACGTAATCTGAAAAGAAATTAAGAAAATGTTGATTATAACTATATAAATGCTGCTTCTGCTAAGTCGCTTCAGTCGTGTCCTACTCTGCAACTCCATAGACGGCAGCCCACCAGGCTCCCCCGTCCCTGGGATTCTCCAGGCAAGAACACTGGAGTGGGTTGCCATTTCCTTCTCCAGTGCATGAAAGTGAAAAGTGAAAGTGAAGTCGCTCAGTTGTGTCCGACCCTCAGTGACCCCATGGACTGCAGCCTTCCAGGCTCCTCCATCCATGGGATTTTCCAGGCAAGAGTACTGGAGTGGGGTGCCATTGCCTTCTCTTAACTGTATAAATACTTAGGTATAAATTTAACAAAAGAGGTATAAGACATGTATACTGAAAACTGTAAAACGTTGCTGAAACAAATAGAAGACCTAGAAAGACTGAATGACATCCATGTTCAAGAATTGGAAATCTGGATATTATGATGATAATACTTCTGAATTAATCCACAGATTCTACCCAATCCCTACCAAAATCTCAACTAGGGTTTTTTTTTTTTTTTTTTTTGCAGAATTAGACAAGCTGATCCTTACAATCATATGGAAATACAAGGAACCCAGAATAGTGAATCTTAAACAGGAAGAAAAAAGTTGGAGAACTCACACTTCCTGATTTCAAAACTTACTACAATGCTACAATAATCACGGCAGTGTTGTACTAACATTAGAATAGACATTGAGCTCAATGGGATAGAATTGAGAAGTCAGAAATAAACTCTTGCATTTATGGTAAATTGATTTTCAAGAAGAGTGTCAATACTATTCAATGGGGGAAAGAAAAATGTCTTTAACAAATAATGCTGGAACAACTGGAAATCCACATGCAAAAGAATGAAGTTGAACCCCTACCTCGCAGCATACACACAAGTTAACTCCAAATGCGCCATAGACCTGAATGTAAAGGCAAAAAGTATAAAACTGTTAGAAGGAAACCTAAGAGTTAATCTCCAGGTCCTTAGAAATGATACCAAAAGCACAAGTGGCAAAATAAAACACAGATAAGTTAGACTTCATAAAAATTAAAAACTGTTTTCATTCAAAGTGTACCAGCAAGAAAGTGAAAGGATAGCGCACAGAATGGGAGAAAATATTTGCAAATCTGATAAGGGATTTATATCTAGAATATATAGTGAACCCTTACAAAGAAATAATTAAAAAATAAATAACCCAATTAAAAATCTGGCAAAGGAATTGAATAAACATTTCTCCAAAGAAGAGTCACAGATGGTCAATAAGCACATGAAGAGATGTTCAACATGTTAACCATCATGGAAATGTAAATCAAAAGCACAATGAAATACCCACTAGGACTGTTATAATCAAAAAGAAAAATAATAACAAGTGTTGGTGAGGATATGGGGAAAATGAAATAAGAGTCATCTGCTGGTTGGAATGTAAACTGGTGCCACCACTGTGGGAAACTGTCTGATGGTCTCTCAAATAGTTCCAGTTACCATATAACCCAGAAATTTCACTCCTAGAAAATGAAAACATGTTCACAGAAAACTTGTACACCTGTCCACAAATCTTCACACAGCAGTATTAGTAATAGCCAAAAGTGGAAACAATCAAAATGCCCAGTAGCTAAAAAATAGATACATAAATTACAGAATATTCATGCAGTAGAATATTATTTTACAATCAAAATACTGATAGATGCTACAACATGGACGAACCTGGAAAACATTAAGCTAAGTGAAAGAAGCCATATATTGTATGACTCCATTTATATGAAATTTAATAGGATAGGCAAATCCATAGTGACAGAACACAGACAGGTTGTTGCCAGGAGCTGGAGGGGTGGCAAGGACTTTCTCCTTGACCAAACTTTAATCAGGTTCCTCTAAGTCCTTTTCTTGACTAGGTCTTGTCCTTTGGCCTTGTTCTTAGGCAAGAACCTCCCAATCTTAATATCTGATCACAGTTCAGTTCAGTCGCTTAGTCATGTCTGACTCTTTGAGACCCCATGGATTGCAGCATGCCAGGTCTCCCTGTCCATCACCAACTCCCAGAGTTTACCCAAACTCATGTCCATTGAGTCGGTGATACCATCCAACCATCTCATCTTCTGTCATCCCCTTCTCCTCCAGCCTTCAATCTTTCCCAGCATCAGGGTCTTTTCTAATGGGTCAGTTCTTCGCCTCAGGTGGCCAAAGTATTGGAGTTTCAGCTTCAACATCAGTCCTTCCAATGAACACTCAGGACTGATCTCCTTTAGGATGGACTGGTTGGATCTCCTTGTTGTCCAAGGGATTCTCAAGAGTCTTCTTCAACACCACAGTTCAAAAGCATCAATTCTTCAGCGCTCAGCTTTCTTTACAGTCCAACTCTCACATCCATACATGACTACTGGAAAAACCATAGCCTTGACTAGATGGACCTTTGTTAGCAAAGTAATGTCTCTGCTTTTTAATAAGCTGTCTCGGTCAGCCAAAACTTTCTTTCGAAGGAGTAAACATCTTTTAATTTCATGGCTGCAGTCACCATCTGCAGTGATTTTGGAGCCCCCAAAATAAAGTCTGACACTGTTTTCATGGTTTCCCCATTTGCCATGAAGTGATGGGACCGGATGCCATGATCTTAGTTGAATGTTGAGCTTTAAGCCAACTTTTTCTTTCTTTCTTTCTTTTTTGTGATTCTTCACTTTTATTTGGAAGCATTATTGGGTTAAATACAACACTGGAAAAAACATCAGATTATATTAGCTCTTAAATCAAGGAACATCCAACTCATTTTGAACTCAAATAATTGTCAAAGAAGAATCATCCCTATTCATCAAAGTCTTTTTTAAAAAAATATAAATTTATTTATTTTAATTGGAGGTTAATTACAATATTGTATTGGTTTTGCCATACATCAACATGTATCTGCCACAGGTATACACATGTTCCCCATCCTGAACCCCCCTCCCTCCTCCCTCCCTGTACCATCCACTCTCCTCTTTCACTTTCATCAAGAGGCTCTTTAGTTCTTCGCTTTCTGCCATAAGGGTGGTGTCATCTGCGTATCTGAGGTTATTGATATTTCTCCCGGCAATCTTGATTCCAGCATGTGCTTCTTCCAGCCCAGCGTGTCTCATGATGTACTCTGCATATAAGTTAAATAAGCAGGATGACAATATGCAGCCTTGATGTACTCCTTTCCCGATTTGGAACCAGTTCCTTGTTCCATGTCCAGTTCTAACTGCTGCTTCTTGACCTGCACACAGATTTTTCAGGAGGCAGGTCAGGTGGTCTGGTATTCCCAACTCTTTCAGAATTTTCAGAATATCTGATCACCCTTAATATCAAATTCCTTAGCCTCCATTATCCCCCAGGTGATATCTGATTACCCCTGCTTACCTTCAATAAGAATCCTGTTAGATCAGTTTAACAAGAACTCCTTACCGGTGACATCTCCTTTTAGTAATTTTCCATTCATCAGCCCCCACCCCCAACTGGTTCCTTAGCTATAAATCCCCACTTGTCCTTGCTATATTTGGAACTGAGCCCAGTTCTATATTGAGATCTGGTTTCCCATATTGCAATAGTTCCTGAATAAAATCTGCTTTTACTGCTTTAACTACTGTTTGGTCTGGTGTTCTTTCACAGGGGTTGGGAAATGACGAGTGCTTACTAATAGGTTGGAGTTTCTTTTTGAGGTAATGAAGGTGTTCTAAAATTGATTGTTGGACAGTTCTACATACAGACTCAAAGCCACTTTATTCCATATTTTAACATATGAATTACATGATATGTGAATTACATCTCAATAAAGGTGTTGAAAAGATTGTCAGTGTCTGGATTGGCCTTCAGGTCTGCTGCTGCTAAGTCGCTTCAGTTGTGTCCGACTCTGTGTGACCCCATAGACGGCAGCCCACCAGGCTTCTCCATCCATGGGATTCTCCAGGCAAGAACACTGGAGTGGGTTGCCATTTCCTTCTCCAATGCATGAAGTAAAAAGTGAAAGTGAAGTTGCTCAGTCGTGTCCAACTGTCAGCGACCCCATGGACTGCAGCCTACGAGGCTCCTCCATCCATGGGATTTTCCAGGCAAGAGTACTGGAGTGGGGTGCCATCGCCTTCTCCAGGACTTTAGGTCTAGCTAACTTTAAAGCCCACTTTTTCACAAGGCTGTTCTGCCTCCCCAGGATGTGGCTGATAAATGCAATGCAGTTTTTAGGACTACCGTTCTGATGACTCAGCAGAGGGAAGAGTTCATGACTGAGAAGGCCAACTTGGTAGGACTTTGGAAGTCTGTGGATTTGAGCAGCAACCAGCACAGCCTGGAGCAGTTGTGGACTGCCTAAGAACAGGCCTGCATTCCTAGGGATTCTGCTGTCAGGTTCTAATGATGAGGGGAAGCTGGAACTACTGACTGCCAACCATCAGCCTGGGGATACAGAGCTCACCAGCAACTTCCCATTTCAGGACCTGAGAAACATCACTGGGCTGGGGCCTGGCTGCAGTTTATAAGCCCCTCAGCAGCAGATGCAGGCCTGTCGCTGTGCTCACTGGGCACTGACAGAGTTCCAGGACCAGTCACCACAGTTCTAGAAGTGACTGAAAGCGTCACCTGAGCATCACTGCATGAGCCCTGGCAAGACTGTAGCCAGCACCTCCACCCATGCCACCACACCAGCCTGGTGGACACCTGAGGCTTATTCATCCTGGCTTGTCAAGACATCAGGCAAGATGCCTAAGGTATGGCACTCTCTCATTAGAGACAAGGCCAAGGGAAAGAGCAAAGCTGTGCCTGGGCAACCAGAACGACCACTACAGATAGCTGAAGCCCCAAATTTCCACAAGGACAAAGGCCATACAAAGAACACTGACCCATTCCCCTCTAGCCATTATGCCACACTTGTCAGACAATCTCTCAGGAAAAATGGTCCTTCCTTTCCCTACTACAGGCTCCCTTGTAACAGCAGCTACTACTGATTGGGTGCTTACTATGTACCAGCCACTGTGCTAAGCTCTTATGCTTATTATCTCTCTAATCCCCCACAACATAACCTGAGATTGGTGGCCCCATTTTGCATACAAGGACTTCGAGACATGGGGAGGTTAAGCACCTTGCCCAAGTTTGCAGAGCTAAGGAAGTGGTAACTGAGCTTTGCATTCTAGCAGTCTGGCCTCAAAGCTCTTTTGCTCTCAGCCGCTTCTCTAGCATTTGCATCTCTGATTGGGTGCCACCTACATGGTGGCCACACTCGAGAAGGAGCTTCAAAACAGGTACAAATGCCCTTTTGTACAGCTAAGTCTGTGTGAAGACAGCCAGAGGGTGTAACAGGACACCAGAGGCAACCTCAGGGGTTCCACCTCCCACAAGAAGGACCAAGCCACCCACCCACCTCCCCACAGATCATCAACTCAGAGCAGCCCATTCCACGGCTCATATCTGCAGTAATTATGACCATCTGCCTCGGCCACTGGCCCATCCCATCTGGCTCCGTTGTGAAGCCAGCTGCAGTGGGTCAGAGCTCAGAGGGAACTCAGAGGGGTATCATACGCCAGTCTTCTAGCAACAGCAACAGGCACACCAATCTGCGGGTTTCAGGTTTTCTCAGCCCTGGGGCCCCCGCAGCCCACCAGAGGGCACTCCGATTATTTAATTGAATGATGTATTAAGGGAAGACGAGGTCCCCAGCAGTTTTAGCTCACCTCAAGCTAACTACACTAGGCAAACTGAAAGTGAAAGTTGCTCAGTTGTGTCCGACTCTTTGCCATTGTGTTCCATGGAATTCTCAAGGCCAAAATACTGGAGTGGGTAAGCCTTTCCCTTTTCTAGGGGATCTTCCCACCCCAGCGATTGAACCCAGGTCTCCCACATTGCAAGTGGTTTCTTTACCAGCTGAGCCACCAGGGAAGCCCATGCTAGGCAAATCCAGAGAAATAGTCTTTTCTTCCCACACCCCTCCCCCACAGCCACAGGTGAGCACCTGAGGACTCCAGGCCCAGAATAACTCTTTTTAGTAGCTGCCCTACTCTGTTATACTGCAAATACAGTGTACAGTTCAGTTCAGTTCAGTCGCTCAGTCATGTCCAACTCTGCAACCCCATGAATCTCAGAATGCCTGGCCTCCCTGTTCATCACCAACTCCCGGAGTTCACTCAAACTCATGTTCATCGAGTCAGTGATGCCATCCAGCCATCTCATCCTCTGTCGTCCCCTTCTCCTCCTGCCCCCAATCCCTCCCCGCATCAGAGTCTTTTCCAATGAGTCAACTCTTCTCCTGAGGCGGCCAAAGTACTGGAGTTTCAGCTTTAGCATCAGTCCTTCCAATGAACACTCAAGACTGATCTCATTTAGGATGGACTGGTTGAACCTCCTTGCAGTCCAAGGGACTCTCAAGAGTCTTCTCCAACACCACAGTTCAAAAGCATTAATTCCTCAGTGCTCAGCTTTCTTCATAGTCCAACTCTCACATCCATACATGACTACTGTAAAAACCATAGCCTTGACTAGACATACCTTTGTTGGCAAAGTAATGTCTCTGCTTTTGAATATGCTATCTAGGTTGGTCATAACTTTCCTTCCAAGGAGCAAGCGTCTTTTAATTTCATGGCTGCAGTCACCATCTGCAGTGATTTTTGAGCCCCCTCAAAATAAAGTCTGACACTGTTTCCACTGTTTCCCCATCTATTTCCCATGAAGTGATGGGACCAGATGCCATGATCTTCGTTTTTTGAATGCTGAGCTTTAAGGCAACTTTTTCACTCTCCTCTTTCACTTTCATCAAGAGGCTCTTTAGTTCCTCTTCCCTTTCTGCCATAAGGGTGGTGTCATCTGCATATCTGAGATTATTGATATTTCTCCCGACAATCTTGATTCCAGCTTGTGCTTCTTCCAGCCCAACATTTCTCATGATGTACTCTGCATGTAAGTTAAATAAGCAGGGTGACAAGAAATAGCCAATTTCCTTATTTTCATTAAATCAATCCAAATCTGACTTTTATTCTCAATTCCTGGACTCTTGGGAAATTTAATCTCAGTTATTACCAGATCTTTTCCACCACCACAGAGTTAGGCAAATATTGGGGTCAAAAGTGGAGCTAGAACCTTGGTAAGACTCCTCCTCTCTCCAGTTGTTGGTTCAGGCAGGCAGTTTATAGCCAGGCTCTGTTCTGATTAGTCATTGCCTTATTTTGACTGGTTGGACAGCGTGGCCTTCATTCAATATTTGACCACTGCCCTTGGGCTATAGGAGTCAGATGAAATTCCACCTGCCTGCCTTAGTTTGGTCCCAAGATTTTCCTGATTCTGCTTCCTTCCAGTATTCCTGGACTCATCTCTTGCCATACTCCCCTCCCCAGCACTTTCTGTTCCAGAACACTACACTACACAGAACTGATTGACTGCAACATACTGCTCTCACCCCACTTCACCCCCACCTTTGCTCTAGCTGTTACCTCTGTCTGGATGGTCTTAGCTCAGGTACACCCTTCTTTTGGAAAATTCTTTGTCTGACCTAGGTTTTCCTTCTCCATGTCCCCACTCCTTTTTCTTCCTTCTATCATTACACCAATTGAAGCATATTATACTTATCCCTGGAGAAGGTAATGGCACCCCACTCCAGTACTCTTGCCTGGAAAATCCCATGGACAGAGGAGCCTGGTGGGCTGCAGTCCATGGGGTCACGAAGAGTCGGACACGACTGAGCGACTTCCCTTTCAGTTTTCACTCTTATGCATTGGAGAAAGAAATGGCAACACACTCCAGTGTTCTTGCTTGGAGAATCCCAGGGATGGGGGAGCCTGGTGGGCTGCCGTCTATGGGGTCAAACAGAGTCGGACACGACTGAAGTGACTTAGCAGCAGCAGCAGCATACTTGTCTCTTTCCACTGTATGTCTTTCCCAGAGGGGGAGCTCCATCCTATTGTCTCTGTACCCCTAGCGCCTTGCTTAGGATCTGGCACAAAAAGTTTTGATAAATGACTGAATGGAATAAATGAGGGCAGTGGGACAGAATTGAAGTCTGAAGAAGTTGAGAAGAAACTCATAGTAATATCCCATGAATGGAGTTGTTCAGGAGGATTTTTTCCCCCCTGCACCTTTCCTGGGCCCTGAACATATCAGGCTGGGATAACCAGAGGGGACATTTTGTGATGCAAAAGGAAGAAGATCAATGCAAGATTCTTTTAGTAACATTACACACAGAGGACATGCTAAGAGGCAGTCACTCTTGACTGTGTGAAAGGCCTGATTGTCTTCTAATTGCTTGACCCTGAAGCTGGACCAGTGAGAAATGCTTTCCTTCATTTCTCTTTCCACCTGCAAGTGCCCAAAGCCCTGTCTAGCTCCACTCAGGGGCAAGCCAAATACAACAGTATGAATGATACCCCAAGTGTAAGGCAAAGAAGGGGAAGAGATGGCATCTTGAGAGGATAAGAAGTTAAAAAGGCCAAAGAGCCTGGGTTTGAGGGGGTGGGAAGAGAGGGGGGGGGTCCCAAAAGAAAGGCTCCTTGAGACACCAACAGAGGGCAAATTTGTGGGTGGCCCTAACAGGGAAGAACAAAGGCCTAAGGCCATGACTCAAACAGAAGAGCTAATCCTAGAGATGGCACTCTCCAGACTGCAGTAGCAACCAGAGCTCTGAGTAAAGACCTGTTCGTCACATCGTTCTGTACTCCGTGCTTGTGATTAAGCAGGTAATAGTAAGACTGCTCTCCTCTCGATAAAGGGCTATACTAGCTCACTCTTCTGATGTTAGAAAGTATAATAATGAAGTTATATGGTGTGTGTCAGGAGAGTCAGGGGATAGTCCCCATCCAGGATTTTTGAAGTGTGAATCAGAGTCTAGCTGCACCCCTCAAACAAAGAATATTGAAGAACTTAATCCAAGAATGGCTCCTGTGAGCCCTAAATTGTTAGTAGAAGGGGCCCAGGGCTGAGGCGACAAAGTGGATCCAGCCCAGGCAGGAGTGGTGTGGGGGAGTAAGAGAGAGATGAGATGGAGACTGCTGTGACCTTCGCACTAAAGTCTTTGGAGGAGGGCCACATTTGGGAGTAGATGCTAAGGAGCTAGGAGTCTATTTGTGTTAGGAATTTTTCTAGGCTGGTTCAAGCTTAAGATTTTCCTCAGACATCAGATGCAGTCACAATTTATAAAGGCAATTGGTTTACTTCTGGAGAGACGAGTCCCTCCATACTCCTCAAGGAGTATGGTACAAGCAGATATTGGAGCCAATAGGATACAGGCTCCTGAGAAAGATGATAGAGCAAGGGATGCAGTCTATGGTGGATACTGCTAGGTACCCAAAGCTCTGAAGCTTGTTGGCCTGTTTGGGGTTGGGTATGCTATAGGGGTGGAGGTAGCAGACCACCTCCTGAGAAAGGGTTTCGAGGATGGCTCAAATGTGTTAGAGAATACATATTTTTAAAAAGAAATTTGCTGTATGACTCAGTGAACTCAAACCAGTGCTCTGTGGCAACCTAGAGGGGTGGAATCGGGTGGAAGGTGGGAGGAAGGTTCAAGAGAGAGATGACAAATGTATGCCTATGGCTGATTCATGTTGATGTATGGCAGAAAGCAACACAATATTGTAAAACAATTATCCTTTAATTAAAAATAAATTCATACCAAAAATAAATAAATAAATACATGTCAAAATAAATAAATACATTTTTTAAAAATAAAGAAAATGTCTTGGACTGAGAAGGACAAATATATCACTTATGCATGAAATCTTAAAAAATGATGCAAATTGAGTTATTTGCAAAATAGAAACAGACTCACAGACATAAAAAAAAAATCAAATTATGGTTACCAAAAGGAAAAGTGGGGGAGGGATGAATTAGGAATTTGGGATTAACTGATGCATACTACTATATATAAAATAGATAATCAACAAGGACCTACTACACAGTACAACTCTTTGCGATCCCATGGACTGTAGCCTACCAGGCTCCTCAGTCCATGGAATTTTCCAAGCAAGAGTACTGGAGTGGGTTGCCATTTCCTTCTCCAGGGGATCTTCCCAACCCAGGGATCGAACCCAGGTCTCCTGCAATGCAGGCAGACACTTTATTGTCTGAGCCACCAGGGAAGCCCACTGTATAGTACAGGGAACTCTATATCTTGTAATAATTTATAATGTAAAGAAATCTGACAAAGAATATGTATGTATATATATAAATATATATATTTATATAACTGGATCACTTTGCTGTACACGTGAAACATTGTATTTATCTATTTTGGTTGTATTGCCCAATTTGTGAGATCTCAACCAGGGATTAAACCTGGGCCCACGGCAGTGAAAACACTGAGTATACTCTTGAAACATTGTAAATCAACTATATTTCAATTTTAAAAAATAAATAAAACAAGATATATCTTGGAAACTATGCCAAGGAGGCACATTAGAAAGCTTGCAGGGTCTCATCCATAAGAGGGTATGTGACTGAAAGCACAAAATCTTTCAGCCGTGGTTGGCGGCTGACTATAGAGTAAGTCCTTTGGAAGAGAGAAAGTGCTGGGGAAGCGTATGTCAAGTTCTTGGCCACCTGACAAAGAGGATCCAAAGTTCTATTTTTTTGGACAGGATTAAACACCTATTTATATAAGGCAGTAGGGAAGGGGGCCTAGAAGCTCTGCAAAGATCCAAACATGATCAAAACTGCTGACTGGAGCTTCTTAAAGCCAGTCTTCAGCAGACAGTCTTCAAGCTGCCATGACTGGCTTAAGGAATTTGACCACTGCAATACTAACCCTGAAATCTCAGAGGCTTAACATAATGAATGTGTACTAGTAGCTCACATCAGTTTAGTGCGGTCTTCAGGGGCAGGGGTGCTCTGCTCCCTGTTGTCATTCAGAGATCCATGTAGTCCCTGGCTGGGCAGTTGGTTCCCAGTAAAAAATTTATACTGTGGAAGGGAAGCATAGATCTTTGATGAATAGCTGGCTGTCTCACAACCAGTGAAGTTATTCCTGTCGATACAATTACTTGGCATTGTGAGACCGAAGTGGAGGTTATTATGTGATTAGATGTAGGCTGGAGCAACTGAGCCTACATCTTAGGCCCAAACTCAAGTTTTGGTGGTTGATGCAGAAGTAGTTAGGAGGAGTATGGAATTGCTGGCAGCTACACCAAGGACAATGATTATTAGGAACACCCCTCCCACCCCCACCCTGGGGATTACCTTAGAAAGGAAGAAAGCTCCCAGCCAATCTGAAGGGGCCTTAGGCTGGGCAGCACGGGACTCACTCCTGTGTGGCTTCTCCAAGACCCTCTCGAATAGGTTTCCAGCAAATTCAGGGCCTGGTCCCAATTCAGTGAGGCTGCAGATAAAGGTAAAAATAGAGACAGAGATGTGATGATCATTTCATTAGCTATATGACTCAAGTAGAGTAGACACTCTTGGCCATCTATCCTACATACCCTCCTCCACCACATCTCTTTCCTAACAGGTCTGGTGTTCTGGTAGTGGGAGCGGGAATATACTCTGGGGGAGAGGCTGATCATGATGGGAATGGAGCCATGCTATTGGAATTGGACAGTCTCTCGATCTGGTATGTATGACATGGGATGTTACCAAAGGCAGCCTGGAGCAATGTGGCTGGAATAAAGTCGGGATTGATTGTTGAGAGGTCATAGATTGGAAAATAGAAAAAGTGTTACAACCAAAAGATGAGGTGAAGTTGGAAACAGGAGGATAAACAATGAAGACTGTAGCCTGGAGAGTTGAATGTAGGACAAGGTGGGATGTGAGGCCTGGGTGAAGGTGGGCCATTCCAGACTGAGGCTGAGCAGGGATGATTTGTCCTAGTGCCCTACTTAGGGGTTTCTCTAAGATGCCTCACTGTGAAGCAAGTTTGAGTGGCTGACCAGAGCAGTGTGGCATGTAACAGTGGGATAGACTGTAGCCTGAGAGGACTCTGAGAACCTCTGTAAATACCTAAATTGAATCCAGCTCACAACTATTGAATAACTGCTGTAGCACTAGGCAGGAGTGAGTGGTAGTGACTGACTAGTTTCTAAACATCCCACTTGTTTGGGGGGGGGTGAGGTGGGTGTGGGACTGTAAAGATAGGTAGGAAGCAGTCCAGAAGCCAAAGAGAGTTCTCTTTCCAGGTCCCTCACACAGATATAGGCACAGTCACGTGACCCGAACACAGCCAGAGAGTCCTACCAATGGCCAGAGATTATTTGTGATGACTATAGTAGAATCACCACCTTTGGCCACCTCATGCGAAGAGTTGACTCATTGGAAAAGACTCTGATGCTGGGAGGGATTGGGGGCAGGAGGAGAAGGGGACGACCCAGGATGAGATGGCTGGATGGCATCACTGACTCGATGGACGTGAGTCTGAGTGAACCCTGGGAGTTGGTGATGGACAGGGAGGCCTGGCGTGCTGTGATTCATGGGGTCGAAAAGAGTCAGACATGACTGAGCAACTGAACTGAACTGACAGTAGAATTGAGAATCTGCTGGCACAAGGATAAATGTCTAGAGGTGGGAGTGTTAGTGAGAGCATGTCACAGTTTGCTCCCGGGAGATCTTGTCTGGACCTCAACTTTCTTGTTCAGTGATTAGATCTCCATCCTCCAGATGATTCTGTGAGTTGCATCCTTCCCATCTGAGGCAGATAGCTAGAACTATTTTCGGTATGTGTCATCCGTAACTCTAATCCAATGCCTAGTTTGCTCAGGATGCATGAGGTCCAGTCCTGGCCCTTATGGAGCTTGCAATCTAGCTTCTGCTTTTAAAGCTTTTGGAAACAAAATGTGTGAAGAACTAAATATGGTGTGGTGGGGAGAGAGACAGAACCAAGAAAGTCTTTAGGAACAGTTCAAAGTGATGTTAAAGAAACATTAGGTGACTAAATATCAAGTGAATTCTACAAATGTCTCCATCTGTACCAGTTCAGGACAGAGAGGGTAAGAGGTTGTTAAGGTTGGGAAAATGATGAGGTAGGATCTCAGTTGAGTCTTGGGAGAAGGGAAGTTTTGGCAGAAGCAGAAAGGATGCACTGGGGGGATGATGCTCCCCCAGCAGTGCAGGCCATGCCTGAGGTCAGAATACAGTGATAACCAGAATCATCCCTTAAAGGTTTTCTAGTCATTACCATAGCACTTGTACATACAGCATCTCTCTTAAGCCTGACATTACCATTGGGAGAGAGGTGGAAAGGGCTTTCTATATTCCCTCCTCCTAGATGAGGAACTCAAGTTTCAGAGTAGTCAAGTGATTTGTCTAAGGCCACAGAGCTGTAGAACCAGAGGGTGGCAAGTAAGTATTCAGCATGTTGTTTCAACAACATCCCAATGAGTGAGCTAAGCCCACGTTCTGTTTGCACACTGCTAGTACAAGAGTTCAGTTCCCTCCTTGGTCAGTTCAGACTTCCAGAAATTTCTTCCTTGTGTTGAGCTGAAATGAGTGTCCTGTTAACCCACCAGCACCAAAGAACTGATGCATAGCAGAGCTAGGACTCCCAGTCCACACCCTTTCAATTCTCCTCACTGCAAATTGCCCATGGCCTGTCCCCTCTCTTGTTGCCCCTCCTGCCTAGACTGTGGGTAATAGTTGGCTCTTGCCAGGTGGAAGTAAGTGGGAAAGACCAGAAGTTGGTAGGGCAGAAGGAAGGTGGGGAATGAGGTAGTCAGCAGGGCGGCCTGGCCTCTGGTTGGCTCCATTGCCCTGAAAACAATTTGCTTGTCTGGTGTGCTAATTTGCTTTATGTCTTCTCTTATTAATCACATTGTTTAGCACAGGCCTGTGAGCTTCAAATGTGTTTGTTATGACTGCAATTATGTGTGACTGACCACGGAATCGGCAGTCTGGAAACAGGATTTCCTCCCTCTCTTGGACTCCCAGATTCCAGGGACTCCCTCTCTTTTGGAGGCCCAGACTGTTCCCTTTTGCCAGACTCTGGAGGGGAGTGAGGTTTCCACTTTCTTCCTCTGCGGGGCCTGAGCCTGCACCCCTGGGCTTCTGTAGGTAAGGTTCGTAAGGAGGGAAGGAAGGAAACTCCATCTTTCCTCCAATGTACAACTGCCCCTCACAGGAGTGCAGGAAGACAGCAGTGATCGACACGGAGGAGATGGAATGACCAAGCCTGAAAAATGTGAGACAGGGGCCCCCCAACACACTTCCGCTTGTCAGCAAAATCATGAGGGTTTGAGTGGGAAACGGAGCAACTTCCAACTGCAAAGAACATAATAGGAACCAGCTCAAAATCCTGTGAGCCTACTGAGGGCCTTGCTCTTTGGAAAACGCCAGATGGAGTCTATTATTTTTAAATGTCAACTAGATGGAGGCTATGATAGGGAGAAGGATGCGGCTCCTCTTCCTGCAAGCCCAGATGAGGTTCTGCATGCTGAGTGATAGGGGCCCCCACATGCCCAGCCCTCTTGGCTCCTTTATGCCTTTCCACAAGGTGTCTACCAGGACCATACTGGTGCTGGGAGCCAGGTCCGTCTTCCAGTCACCTCACTGAGATAGGTCAGCAACACATCTGGTTTTCATTAGCCTCTCTCCCCCCCACTCCGCTTCCCACTGTCTCATTGTATCTCATTGGTGACAGACTGCTGGAGGTGTCTTGACAAAAGCTTGCAGAGGGATTCTCGGTTTGTATTGTCCCTCTGCTTGATGTACTGGTTTCTTTGGATCCTCTGGGGTCTTTCCATAGTTATTCAGTCAGTTCATCTGTCTGTCAGTCAGCTTGTCCATCAACTGTCCATCTCTATTAGCCAGCAAGACAGACTGTCAGTCAGACAGCCAGACAGCCCATCTGTTTGTCAACCAGCCCTGGGCAGCTAGGTAGCCAACCAGTCAATCTGTCCATCTGTCAGTTAGTCAGTTGTTTTAAGAGGGGAGAGGGGACACAGACCACAGAAAGGACACAGCACATCACATGGCAGGCGGGCAGCAGGGCCACCCTCATGAGGAGGCGGCCGTGGAGAGGTGGTCAGAATGGAGTAGGCTTAACTTGGGAAGGCTCCTAGAGGAAGAACATTTGAAGGGGCCCAGAGAGCCTTGGCTGGATTGGGATTTCCAGCCCTTTTCCTGATTCCAGTGGAAGCAGCTCAGCCTTTGAGCCTGAACTAAGGGGTTATGGGCTGGTAACTGAGGATTTGCTGGTGTATTCTTGCCCGGAGAATCCCATGGATAGAGGAGCCTGGCGGGATACAGTCCACAGGGTCACAAAGAGTCAGACATGACTGAATAACTTAACCCACACACGCGGAGAGAGCACTGCTCCCAGCTCTGTCTCTGATTAACTGCGGAACCTTAAATGCCTTCTCTGAGTCACAGCTCTCCATGGGTACCACCAGAGGACAAGTGAGCGGCAGTGGCCCAGAGGAGCTCTAAAGGCCCTCCCAGGTCCGCTGTGCCCTGGTTCTTTCTCTGTGTCTGGAGGAAGGAAGGATGGGATCCTGAGGTTCATGCTCTCAACTTGGCCTTCTGGTCTTCCAAAAGGAGGACACCAATCCTAACAGAAATATGGAAAGACATCCAGACACACAGATGCATGGACAAAGACCTCTGGCTGGGGTACCCTTGAGCTAAACAAACCATTGTGGTTGATCTGCCCAAGGGTAGGTTTATTGGAGGCAGTCATTCCCAGGATGGAGTATTATGGAAGGGTGAGCAGTTTCAAGACTGTCTGGAGGAAGTACATTTTCATGAGGGTTTTGAAAGAGGAGGCAAGAGGCTTGGTGGGGAGAAAGGAAGAAGTAGTCAGGATTCCAGATCTCATCACTCCTTCCCAAGCCAGCTCTTCTCTTTATCTCCGTATACCCTGCCCAAGGTGTTGGCTGGGATCATATCCAGTCTAGAGCTTGCTCAAGCATTGACCTCAAGGTCAGAGGAAGGCAAGTCTGGAAGAGTTCTTAGATGTTAGCCATCAGAGATACTGAAACCCAGAAAGGAGACAAAACTTTCCCCTTAGAATATAGTGTAAAAAGCACAGCAGTAGATACATGGACAAAATATTATGGGTGCACATAGGAGGAATCAATTGTCTGGAAAAGGCTTTTCAGGGGTGCTGACAGTTGGCCTTCACCTTGAAGAATGAGTAGAAGAACAGCAGGTGTACAGAGCAAAGGATTTCAGGCACAGAGAACCACAAAATACACAGGCATAGAGCAGTGGATGTAAAGAGGAAACGGTAAATGTGGTCCAAAAGAAGTAGAGGAAATGGAGCAGAGCACAGGTGAAACGTCAGATCAAGACTAGATGCTAAAGAACCTTAAAGGTCAGGCTGGGAATTTGAGCTTTCTTTCACAAATACTGGGGACCTATTGGTTTTTAAACAGGGAGATAATCAGATGATGGTTTTTAAAATAATAATACAGATTACTTTAGTTTCTGTTAATGGATTCATTCTCGTCTATAGGCTCAGGTGTGAGCCAGCCTGGTTCAAACCCTGCGTCCACCACTTACTAGCTGTGTGACCTTGGGCCTGTTATACAACTTTTTAATGACTCAGTTTCCTCATCTATAAAAACAGAGCCAATAATGGCACGTTTTTCTGAGGTAAGACGTGTAACATACTTAAAAGAGAGCCTGACTCATAGAGAGCACTCAATAAATGTCAGCTGAAAGGAATAATGGTAGTATTTTCATTTCACACAAGAGGATTTTTGAGGCTCAGAGAGGTGAAGTCAGTTACTCAGGACCACACAGCCAGTTTGTGGCAGAGCTGAATTTAAAAGCCAAAGTCTGGGCTAAGATTTGTGCCTTAAAAATATCTCCAGAGGCTTTTGTGAGGGATCGCCTAAAGTGAGAGAGATACCTGAGCCAGTGCCACCACTTGGGAGGCTGTTGCAATGGCTAGGGCATGAACATGCCGGCTGGAACCCAGGGGAGCCACTTTGCCCAGCCAGACTGTCATGTGGGAGCCTCTGAGGAGCTAGCCTGGCCTAGGGAAGAGCTGTTCTTTCCATCAGCGGGGCTGGGGAGGTTAATGGCATTCCCAGGAAGGGCCAGGGATTAGGGGAGCCTGCACTGCAGAGCCAAATTCTTTCACCTCTAGTGAGTTTTCCAGAGTTTCCACCTCTGCCCCCCAGTGCCTTGCCCCAGGAAAAAAGAAGGGGGATGGGCTGAGACCTCCCGCTCCCCAGCATCCCCCCCCTTGCCCAACCAGGCTGGAGGAGAGTGTGGGCCCCCCACCGGGCTGGCCCTGGTCCCGGCTGTGGCTGTTCCGGCACAAGCTGTGGGAAAGGAGGAAGGCCCCAGCAGCTAGCTGAGGTGCAGCAGGGGCAGACAAAGAGGAGGGGGCCGGGACCCTTCAGAGGGTGGACAATTAGAAGGCACATTCCAAGGGAATCCACATCTGGGATGAGCCTAAGCTGGGGCCAGCCCTGTAATCCATTGCAGATGTGATGGCCAGCAGCAGATGTGGGCAGGACCTCCCTCATGGGCGGCTGGGAGGTGGGGGTGAGAGGCTTTCAGGGATGGAGAGATGAGGAACAGCTCCCAGACACCACCAGGCAGCTCCTCTTGAAAGGCTGCCTCCTGGCTGCAATTCCACGCATGGCACTTTGCTGATGGTAGTGCAGCCAAACTGAGAGGCCACAGCTGGCCCAGAGCCCCTGGCCTTCACTAAGTGTTTCTGGGAGCAAAGCTTGGGCCAGGAGGCCACCAGCTCCTGGCCTGGGCTCCTCTCACCCCTAGAAGGTTTGTTTACAGGTACCATTTTCTGGGCAGCAACAGTTTCAACGGCTTCAGTCCTGAGGATGCAGGAATTTGGACTCTGAGATCAGACTCAGCAGTTTCAGTCCATTCATTCATCCTCTGGGAGCTCTAGGGCTGGCATTACCAGGACGAAACCTAAAGGGCTTGTTGATGCCAGGAACTGCCGATCTTCCTAGACCCAGCTGGGCAGGGCTAGATAACATCTAGTCCTCTGTGTCAGCCACGTGACCCGACAGTGCCCTGAAAGAAGAAAAGGGGAACTTAGCAAGGGTTCTCTTGTCAGTTGGTTGTGTGGAGGCCAGCAAGAGATCCAGGGCACAGACAAAGGGAGTTCGCGGGGGTATGAGACAGTATATCCCTGGTGTCTGAGAGGGTACATATAACTGCTCTAGCTCTTGGCATCTTTGGCAGGACACCTGCAATCAGAGAATCATCCTTTCAGAATGGTAGAATGGGGAACTCCCCCTGGTCTATCCCAACCTCTTCATATCACAGAAGAGAGAATAAAGGCTCTGATAGAGGCACAGGCTTGCTTCAGGTTAGGGAGCCAGTGGCAGAGCTGAGCCAACAAGGCAAGGATCCTGATTCTCAACAGAGTGCTGCTTTCCACAGCCCTGGGCTGCTCAGTGGAATGAATGGATGAGTAAGTGCGTGGATGAATGAATGGAAAGGCTTGGCTGCTCAGATGGAGGTGTGGCTTGGCCAAAAGTTTGTAGAGACAGAGGATATGTCCATTTCCAGCTTCTCAGTCATGTGCTGCTAGCCTGAAACAGGCAGGAATCCACCTTGCCCTTTTCCTCTCAACTACGTCTCCCCACAGGCTCCAAAGAAGAGGAAGAACTCACCCCAGGTCACCCACTAAGCCAAGGGCAGGGGCAGGATGCAAAGCCAGGTGTCTCTTGAGCCCCCACTTCTCACCTCTCTGCCAGAGTTGAAGATAACTTCCATCCATTTCACAGGCAAGGAAACCGGAGACAGCCCCAGAGGGGGCCCAAGACGGATTACAGGATGAGCTTTAAATCAAGCTTGGCAAGACACTGTGCATAATGGATTCCTGTTGGCTGGAGCAGCATTCGTGGCCCCTGTGGGTCCAGACAGCCCCCAAAGTGATGTCACTTCAAACTAACGACAGGTGGCAGCAGAGGACTATGGTAGGCAGCCTAAGACCTTGCTTCTTGGCTTGCCCAGCCCCCTTCCTCAGGCCCAAAGTTGGCTTGATTGGTACCCTGAGTGTGTGGGGGGCCCCCTGTGGCTGAATGGGCTGAGGGGCCTGGGACACCCAGGGCTGGGATAAGTGGCTGCTTGCTGAAAAGCAGCATCCTCAGTCATGGTCTGAGAGGGAGGTAGCTGGGGATGGGGACCAGTGAAGGAGAGGGAACTGCAGAGAAAGTGGAGGGGGAGGGAGAGAGACAGAGAAATAGGTTGCTGGTTCAGAGAAATAAGAATGTTCAGATCTATCCACACACATGTGGAAAAATCAGGGAACTTTCCAGCTGGAAGGACTGTTAGAGGCCACTTACTCCAAACCTGCCATCTGATACATGGGAATACTGAGCCTCAGAGAAGGTAATTTACTTGAGATCACATGAGCAAGTTTCTGATAAGCAGAGACTAGTCCCACCCTGGCTCCTCCCCCAATTCCTAGACTCCAGCTCTTTTGTCCTTGGACAGTATAACTTTCCCGGGGATCGTCCCACTATTGGCCACAAAATGGGGATGACCTAGAGAAGGAGACAGATACACAGAGGCAGAGGGAGGCAGTGCAAGAGAGGAAAGGCAAGGAGGAGCAGGAAGGAGTAGTACAGGCAAAGAGGTGGGGCAAGGTTATCTCGATATGGACAAGCTCTCTTCCCCACTGGCCTGTCTCCAGTGAGGCCAGACAGCCAACCAGCTATGAGAGGCACTCAGTCCTCTGTACTGGATGGTCCTGCCTTCCTCAGTCCAAGCCTATTCTACCCTAGAGCAGGGGCCAGGGACATGAAAAGGGGGCCTAAGCGGATCCAGAGCTGGAGAAAAGAGTCCTGAATTTTCTTCTACCTCTGTTCCTGCTTGCTCTAAGGTCACTGCCCATTTTCACCACACACTGTGGACACTTTGTTTCCTGGCCAGGATACAAGCCCTGCCATTTCAGGACCACTGGGCCAAGAAAAGATATGCATGCTCTGTCACCATCAACTCCAGTGACCATGTTCTTCAAACTGAAAAATCAGGCCACATTGTCTAATGTATCATCTGATCACAGAACAGAATATTTAAAATGAAGCTTGTCCCCAGAAATCTGGGTCATCTGGTAATTGTCCTGTTACTACACCCATTGGCTGTCCCTTCACACAGGGGCCTGGAGATGCCCCCAGCTGTTAACCAGGCCCTGGGGCTGAGTAGAAAGAGAGCTAATGTATAGTGAGCTCTTGCCATGTGTCAGGCATTTTCTGTCCATTATCTTGTTTACTTCTCACGATAACCATAGGAGGTGGATACTCTTAGAATCCTCATTACAAGTTCAGACAGCTGGACTTGCTCATACAAGGTCATACAAGTATACTCAGACAGATACAGAGCAGGCACTGTGACCCCACTGTGATGAGCTGAGCTCCTCAGTAGAGGCCCTTCCAAGGAGGAAAAGGAAGCATGGAGCAGAAGCACCAGTGTGGAAACTCCTGTGAACTTAGGATGTATTAAGAGAGGTAGAGCCCAAATGAAGTATGGAAGAACCTTTCTCTTCTTTACCCTCTGGAACCTGTGTCCGGTTCTGGTTCCCATACACTGGTGGCACACTGGTGCAGTGCGGATGTTGGGGAGGGGCTTAGAGCTCACTTCTGTGAGGAGCAGCTGGAGGAACTAGGGCTATTAAGGCTGGAGGTGTGACCTCAGAGACTTTAGCCCACACAAGGAGTAGGCGTGTTCTGTGTGGTCCCAAGGGACTGAGATAAAAGGTGGTGGTTATAGGGAGGCAGATGTGAACTCAGTACAAGGGAGAACTTTCTCAGACTCCAAGCTGTTCTTTCAAAACACTGGCTGCCTTGAGAGAGAGTGAGCTCTCCACTGCTAATGATGCCTCAACATGATGCCTCTACTAAGAGCTGAGCACTTAGTAGAAAGGCTGCATAGAAGACGCAAATTCAGGATGACAGGTTAGATTCAATGCCTGCTAACTTCACTGTAGCCCTGAAACTCCTTGAATCTATGATTTTGCAAAGTTTGGCTCTAAGGGCTCCACCCACATGGAGATCGCATAACTTCCCTACACATTTTCCCCAGTGCCTTACATCTTTTAAAACCAGAATGTTATTCCTTAGGGCTCACCTAAATTCCTCTTACTGGAATCATTCTGAGTTCTACACAGGACAGGCTGCTGAGAAGGGACGGGTGGAGAAAGCTGCAAAGCAAGGCTGCCAGAGGCCTAGAGGAGAATCATTCTCAAATAGCAAACATTAAGCAGACAGATGGCCAAAGACGAATCAGGGAGTGGGGTGGGGATTCAGAAAACATTACAGCTGAGATGTCAAGGTACTTTTTTCTTTAATGACATTATCTTTCCTGATTGATTCTGTGATTCAAGTTGCTAACACTTGAAAAGTGGTAGGAGTGGTGAGCTGCTCATGTCTTCATCATTTGGAATATGACATTTACCAATTGCTTGAGGTACTGCTGAACATTTTCCTGCTAATGTCAGGAAATCCTTTCCAAGGGCCAATCTAGATGTCATTTACAGCACCACTGTTAAACATGAAATTTGCATAGTGTCCTATTGAGTGAGAAGTGCAGATTATCAGGTGACTGGAAGAGGGGCGAGAGACTGAGGATGGTCCTGGTTTGTCTGAGAAGACCACAGAGATGTCCTGGACTAAGGAGGTTTGGACTGAAGTGGGCAGATGGCCCATCTCTGCTGAATCAAATCTTGTTTCTGTCCATTCTCTTGGATCTTCACTACTTAGGTCAACATCAGTTTACCAGAGATGAGGGTAGCACCCAGAGGATACTGGCTAGAAAAGCTGTCATCCCCTGTCCTGGAGGCTGTGATGAGCTCTCAACATTTCTTTTCTCCATCATCTTAGAAATCTGCTTTCTCCATGCTCAAGACCAGCTATCGTCAGGAGAGTGCCTTGGCTCTAGGGCCTTTGCCTGGTGAAGCCCAAAGCCTGGGAGTAGTGTGAAGAAAGGCTGCCCTTCTTCCTGTGGGTTGTGTACTTGTCTGCCTTACTGTGTGATGAAGGCCAGGTTCTATTTTCAATCTGGACCTGTGGATTTCCCTAACAGATACTCTTTTGTGGGGGAAAGAAAGAGAGCTTCTACGGTGAATGTTTATACAAATTCCATCTGTGAGGGAGTGTCTTAGGTCAGATTCTTGAGAAGTGGAACCTGAAGTAGGGATCAGGGAATGTTGTTGTCATGCCCTTATGGAAAAGCCCAAAACTGATGCAGGAGAGCAGGATAGGGAAGAGGTGGCCAAGAAAGGATTTGGTCCATGGTAAATTCTAGCCTTGACCTGATTTAAAGTAGATGTGGAGGCTTTGGGGCATAAATCACACCACAGAGTTATACCATCTTGAGGGGAGGGACTAGAGTTTTATGATCTTTTATCAGTTACTTACTGTCCCCCTCCCCAACTCCACCTCCCATTGGGAGCAGGTATAACCTCCCATGAGACTGGATGACATGGCTTCCATCAGCCCAGGGCATATCACTGACGTCTTGCCATTAGCCACAGCACTCACAGTGGCAGGGGATACATGTACCAGCTGGAAAGGGGGATCTGGCTTTGGCACCAAAATCTTCTACTGTAGCAGGGCTGCTATCCTAGGTTTCTAAAGGCTTCCTCCTTCTATAAGTCACAATGACATCGATCACCACAGCTCTGCCAGTCAGCTGTGAGTTAGCTATGTCTTGCTGATCAGAGCTACTGCGGGCTTAGAAATGGAAGGGTTAGAAGTTGTCACTTGTGCAAAAATGAAACAAGAGTCTAAGCTTCTGGGTTGGGGAAGTCACCTGGCTGAAACAGGCAGGGAGCTAGGGGGGTAAGACAGGTCATCAGGACCTCTAGGGTTGTGTCAAGTCATCAAAAGTGTAATGTTATTACTTCAAGAGACAGAGTTTGGAGATCCAACAAGCTCATTAGCTTCTACATCAGGATTAAACTGGAATTAATCCAGACAGATTGTGTTTATGCTGTATGTAGTTTTGTAAATGACAGTATTTCCTTTTTCTTCTTGTTCATTTTCCTTGTGAAAATGTCAGCCAGCACCAATATGTTCAAAGGAACCAAGGGAATATCTTGGCGCCCATCCTGGGGCTGGTATGTTGCCTGAGAATGATAGCTTCCACCTATTAGGTACTTAATATGTATCAAGTACCTACTGAGCACTTTCTTTCACTGAGTTTTACTAGCTGTGCTTGTTTACTAGTAAATTTTACTAGTTTTACTAGTTTCACTAGTTCACTGGGTTTTACTAATAGGACTTGCGGTTGGACTGTGTATGAGAGAGGATGGTTTCTGAATGGATAGTGGTGCCATCATCTGAGATGAATACTAGAGAAGGAACTCTACTCTGGCCTCAGCTCTCTCTTTTTAGGCTGAAAAACTTCAGTTTTGGTAAATGCTCCCTTGTGAGATATGTTTTGAAAACTCTCGAACTTCTTAGAGATGCATTAGGTCCCAACTGGGAAGTTTCTGTATTGCAGCTGGTGTGCATTTCTTTATTTCTTTAGTCTTTCTTTACTGACATAGTCAGTGTGTCAAAACAACCAAGTTGCACTTAACCAATCTGATTCCTCAGATGCACATCAACCCTTGATTGTATTCAGACAGAATCAAGGCTCTCGCCTTTCATCCCAACCTCAGCAAAATTCTAACCATGAGTATGTGTAGGAAGATGTACCTTTGCTACCTTGTCCCTTCCCTAAGAAAGAGTCACAAGAAAACCCCATTTTTAGCTGTAAATTAGCACTTTTAAATTTCTATGGACTTAAAGTAATAGGTACTGACTGATAAACTAAGCCCTTTACATGGATTATTTTATTTAATTCTGAAATCTGTGTGAAACAGATACTTGTGTCCATTAGGATGCTTAAAAAAAATTTTTTTTTTATATTGGAGCATAGTTGACTGTGTTAGTTTCAAGTGTACAGCAAAGTGATTAAATTATACAGACACATGTATCTATCCTTTTTCAAATTCTTTTCCCATTTAGGGTATTACAGAATATTGAGCAAGTGTTCCCTGTTCTACACAGTAGGTTGTTGCTGGTTATCTGTTTCAAATATAGTTGTGTGTATGTGTCAGTTCCAAACTCCCAGTCTATCCCTACCACATTCCCCCTAGGAACCATAGTTTGTTCTCTAAGTCTGTGTGTCTGTTTCTGTTTTGTAAGTAAGTTCATTTGTATAATTTTTTAAGATTCCATTTTTAAGGGATATCATATTTGTTTTTCCTCTGTCTGACTTACTACCACAGACCTGGCTATTGGAAATATTAATAGTGTTGCAATGAACATTGTGGTGCATGTATCTTTTTGAATTATGGTTTTCTCTAGGTTTATGCCCAGCAGTGGGATTGCTGGGTCATATGGCAGTTCTAATGACACCCCACTCCAATACTCTTGCCTGGAAAATCCCATGGACGGAGGAGCCTGATAGGCTGCAGTCCATGGGGTCGCTAAGAGTTGGACACAACTGAGCGCCTTCACTTTCAATTTCACTTTCATGCATTGGAGAAGGAAATGGCAACCCACTCCAGTGTTCTTGCCTGGAGAATCCCAGGGACGGGGGAGCCTGGCGGGCTGCCGTCTGTAGGGTCGCACAGAGTTGGACACGACTGAAGTGACTTAGCAGGAGCATGGCAGTTCTATTTCATTTTTAAAGGAATCTCCACACTGTTCTCCACAGTGGCTATATCAGTTTGCATTCCCACCAACAGTGTAACAGGGTTCCCTTTTCTCCACATCCTCTCCAGCATTTATTGTCTGTAGATTTTTTTGATTCTGACTGTTGTGAGGTGATACCTCATTGTAGTTTTGATTTGCATTTTGCCTGGAAAAATCCCATGGACAGAGGAGCCTGGCAGGCTATAGTCCATGGGGTTGCAAAGAGTCAGACATGACTTAATGACTAAACAACAACAACAATAATTAGTGATGTTGAGCATCTTTTCATGTATTTGTTGGCCATCTGCATGTCTTCTTTGGAAAAATGTCTGTTTAGGTCTTCTGCCCATTTTATTTTACTCAAGATTTTTTTAAAAAAAATATTTATTTGCTGCACTGGGTCTTAGCTGTGGCATGTGGAATCTTTAATCTTTTTTTGTTGTTTTAAAAATTTTTTAAGTTAATTTATTTTAAATTAATAATTAATTATTTAAATTAACTAATTTATTTTTAAAATAAATTATTTATTTTTGATTTGTTTTAACTTTATTTTTTTAATTTTTTTAAAATTTTTATTTTTACTTTATTTTGCTTTACAATACTGCATTGGTTTTGCCATACATTGACATGAATCCACCATGGGTGTACATGCGTTCCCAATCCTGAACCCCCCTCCCACCTCTCACCCCATATCATCTCTCTGGATCATCCCCGTGCACCACCCCCAAGCATCCTGTATCCTGTATTGAACATAGACTGGCAATTCGTCTCTTACATGATAGTATACATGTTTCAATGCCATTCTCCCAAATCATCCTACCCTATCCCTCAGAGTCCAAAAGTCCGCTCTACACATGTGTGTCTCTTTTGCTGTCTCGCATACAGGGTCATCATTACCATCTTTCTAAATTCCATATATATGTGTTAGTATACTGTATTGGTGTTTTTCTTTCTGGCTTACTTCACTCTGTATAATCGGCTCCAGTTTCATCCATCTCATCAGAACTGATTCAAATGAATTCTTTTTAACGGCTGAGTAATACTCCATTGTGTATATGTACCACAGCTTTCTTATCCATTCATCTGCTGATGGACATCTAGGTTGCTTCCATGTCCTGGCTATTATAAACAGTGCTGCGATGAACATTGTGGTACATGTCTCTTTCAATTCTGGTTTCCTCGGTGTGTATGCCCAGCAGTGGGATTGCTGGGTCATAAGGCAGTTCTATTTGCAATTTTTTTAAGGAATCTCCACACTCTTCTCCATAGTGGCTGTACTAGTTTGCATTCCCACCAACAGTGTAGGAGGGTTCCCTTTTCTCCACACCCTCTCCAGCATTTATTGCTTGCAGATTTTTCGATTGCAGACATTCTGACTGGTGTGAAGTGGTACCTCATTGTAGTTTTGATTTGCATTTCTCTAATAATGAGTGATGTTGAGCATCTTTTCATGTGTTTGTTAGCCATCCGTATGTCTTCTTTGGAGAAATGTCTATTTAGTTCTTTGGCCCATTTTTTGATTGGGTCATTTATTTTTCTGGAATTGAGCTGCATAAGTTGCTTGTATATTTTTGAGATTAGTTGTTTGTCAGTTGCTTCATTTGCTATTATTTTCTCCCATTCTGAAAGCTGTCTTTTCACCTTGCTTATATTTTCCTTTGTTGTGCAGAAGCTTTTAATTTTAATTAGATCCCATTTGTTTATTTTTGCTTTTATTTCCAGAATTCTGGGGGGTGGATCATAGAGGATCCTGCTGTGATTTATGTCAGAGAGTGTTTTGCCTATGTTCTCCTCTAGGAGTTTTATAGTTTCTGGTCTTACATTTAGATCTTTAATCCATTTTGAGTTTATTTTTGTGTGTGGTGTTAGAAAGTGATCTAGTTTCATTCTTTTACAAATGGTTGACCAGTTATCCCAGCACCACTTGTTAAAGAGATTGTCTTTACTCCATTATATATTCTAATTTATTTTAATTTACTTTACTTTACATATTGTGATGGTTTTTGCCATACATCAACACGAATTGCCCACAGGTAAACATGTATCTCCCCCATTCTGAATCCCCCTCCCACCTCCTTCCCCATCCTGTCCCTCTGGGTTGTCCCAGAGCACCGGCTTTGGGTGCCCTGCTTCATGCATCGAACTTGCCCTGGTCATCTATTTTACATATGGTAATGTACATGTTTCATTGCTATTCTCTCAGATCATCCCACCCTCTGCCCATTTTTTGATTGGGTTGATGGTTTTTTTTATATTGAGCTGCATGAGCTGTTTATAAATTTTGGAGACTAATCCTTTGTCAGTTGCATCATTTTGCAAATATTTTCTCCCATTCTGTGGGTTGTCTTTTTGCTTTGTCTAAAGAGGAGAGTGAAAAAGTTGGCTTAAAGCTCAACATTCAGAAAATGAAGATCATGGCATCTGGTCCCATCACTTCATGGGAAATAGATGGGGAAACAGTGTCAGAATTTATTTTTTTGGGCTCCAAAATCACAGCAGATGGTGATTGCAGCCATGAAATTAAAAGATGCTTACTCCTTGGAAGGAAAGTTATGACCAACCTAGATAGCATATTCAAAAGCAGAGACATTACTTTGCCAACAAAGGTATGTCTAGTCAAGGCTATGGTTTTTCCAGTAGTCATGTATGGATGTGAGAGTTGAACTGCGAAGAAAGCTGAGCGCCGAAGAATTGATGCTTTTGAACTGTGGTGTTGGAGAAGACTCTTGAGAGTCCCATGGACTGCAAGGAGATCCAACCAGTCCATTCTGAAGGAGATCAGCCCTGGGCTTTCTTTGGAAGGACTGATGCTAAAGCTGAAATTCCAGTACTTTGGCCACTTCATGCAAAGAGTTGATTCATTGGAAAAGATTCTGATGCTGGGAGGGATTGGGGGCAGTAGCAGAAGGGGACGACAGAGGATGAGATGGCTGAATGGCATCACTGACTCAATGGACGTGAGTTTGGGTGAACTCCAGGAGTTGGTGATGGACAGGGAGGCCTGGCATGCTGCAATTCATGGGGTCGCAAAAAGTCGGTGACGACTGAGTGACTGAACTGAACTGAACTGATGGTCTCCTTTCGTGTGAAAAAGCTTTTAAGTTTAATTAGGTATAATTTGTTTATTTTCGTTTTTATTTTTTACTCTAGGAGAAGGCTTGAAAAAGATAATGCTGCAGTTTTTGTAAAAGGATGTTCTGCCTATGCTTTCCTCTTAAGAGTTTTATAGTGTCCTGCCCTACATTTAGGTCTCTAATCCATGTTGAATTTATTTTTGTGTATGATGTTAAAGAATTTCATCTTTTCACATGCAGCTGTCTAGTTTCCCCAGCACCATTTATTGAAGAGACTATCTTTCCTCTATTGTATATTCTTGCCTCCTTTGTCATAGATTAATTGACTATAGGTGTGTGGGTTTATTTCTGGGCTTTCTATCCTGTTCCAATTATCTATATTTCTGTTTTTGTGCCAGTACCATACTGTCTTGATGACAGTAGCATTATAGTATAGTCTTTTTTTTTTTTTTTTAGTATAGTCTTAAGTCAGGGAGCCTGATTGTCCCAGCTCTGGTTTTCATTCTCAAGGTTGCTCTAGTTATTTGGGGTCTTTTGTGTCACCATACACATCTTAAGATTTTTTGTTCTAGTTCTGTGGAAAATGCCAATGATAATTTGATAGGCATTGCATGAGTCTATAGATTGCTTTGAGTGTTAGAGTCATTTTGTCAATACTGATTATTCCAATCCAAGAACATGGTGTATCTTTCCATCTGCTTGTGTTATCTTTGATTTCTTTCATCAGCATCTTATTGTTTTCAGAATACAAGTCTTTTGTCTCCTAAGGTAGGTTTATTCCTAGGTATTTTACTTTATTTTATTTTTTTGATGTGATGGTAAATGGGATTGTTTCTTTCTCTTTCTGATATTTTGTTTTTAGTGTATAGAAGTGCAAACAATTTCTGTGTGTTAACTTTGTATCCTGAAATTTTACCATATTCATTGATGAGTTCTAGTAGTTTTCTGGTAACATCCTTAGAATTTTCTGTGTATACATAGTATCATATAATCTGCAAACAGTGACAATGTTACTTCTTATTTTCCAATTTGGATTTCTTTTACTGGCAAGTAAAACAAACCATGATTCAAATTGGCTTAGACAATTGTTGTTCAGTTGCTAAGTTGTGTCCAACTTTTTGTAGCCCCTTGAACTGCAGCATGCCAGGCTCCTCTGTCCTTCACTGTCTCCTAGAGTTTGCTCAAATTCATGTCCAGTTGAGTCAGTGATGCTATCTAACCATCTCATTCTCTGCTACCTCCTTCTTTCGTCTTCAATCATTATCAGCATCGGGGTCTTTCCAATGAGTTGGCGCTTCACATCAAGTGGCCAAAGTACTGGAGCTTCAGCATCAGTCCATCCAATGAATATTCAGGATTGATTTCCTTTAGAGTTGACTGGTTTGATCTCCTTGAAGTCCAAGGGACTCTCAAGAGTCTCCTCCAGCACCACAGTTTGCAAGCATCAGTTCTTCAGCGCTCAGCCTTCTTTAAGGTCCAACTCTCACATCGGTACATGACTATTGGAAAAAAATCATAGCTTTGACTAGACAAATCTTTGTTGGCAAAGTGATGTCTCTGCTTTTTAATACACTGTCTACGTTTGTTACAGCTTTCCTTCCAAGGAGCAAGCATCTTTTAATTTCATGGCTGCAGTCACCATCTGCAGTGATTTTGGAGCCCAAGAAAAGAAAATCTGTCACTGCTTCCACCTTTCCCCCTTCTGTTTGCCTGAAGTGATGGCACTGAATGCCATGATCTGAGGTTTTTGAATGCTGAGTTTTAAGCCAGCCTTTTCACTCTTGTCTTTCACCTTCATCCAGAAGTTCTTTAGTTCCTCTTCACCTGACATTAGAGTGATATCATCTGCATATCTGAAGTTGTTGTTATTTCTCCCAGCAATCTTGATTCCATCTTATGATTCATCCAGCCTGTCATTTTACATGATGTACTCTGCATATAAGTTAAACAAACAAGGTGACAATATATAGCCTTGACGTACTTCTTTCCCAAGTTTGAACCAGTCCATTGTTACATGTCCAGTTCTAACTGTTGTTTCTTGGCCTGCATACAAGTTTCTCGGGAGGCAGGAAAGGTGGTCTGGTATTCCCAACTCTAAGAATTCTCCACAGTTTGTTGTGATCCTCAAAGTCAAAAGCTTTAGTGTAGTCAATGAAGCAGAAGTAGATGTTTTTCTGAAATTCCTTGCTTTCTTTATGATCCAATGAATGCTGGCAATTTCCTCTGTTTCTTCTAAACCCAATTTATATATCTGGAAGTTCTTGGTTCACATACTGCTGAAGCCTTGCTTGAAGGATTTTGAGCATCACATTACTAGCATGTGAAATGAGTGTACTTATATGGTAGTTTGAACATTCTTTCACATTGTCCTTCTTTGGGATTGGAATGAAATTATTCAAACTGGCTTAGACAATTAAGTGTATTATCTCAAATAACAGGATGTCCATGGGTAGAGCTTACTTCAGGCAAGGCAAAACCAATGATTCAACAATGTCCTCAGAGAGCTAGGATCTGTTCATCTCTTGGTTCTGCCATCCTCAGAAAAATGCTTAAGGCAGTTTGGAACATCACCTGGAGGAAAAAAACAAACAAACAAACAACTCTCTTTGTCTCCTTAGGAGGAAGAATATCTTTCCCAGAAGTCCCCAGGTAGACTTCATCTGATATCTCCTTGGCCAGGATTGGGCCACATGCTCATTCCTGAGCCAATCACTAGCAAGAGGAATGGAAAAACTATAATTGGATTAGCTTACTTATTTGAGGTCAAAGAAAGGGCACTAAAACACTACCACATTTCCACCGTGCAGAAGAGAAGACTAAGGCTAACTGAGATGAAGTAACAGAGTAACTTGCCTAAAGTAACACATCTAGGAAATGGCAGAACTAAGATATAAATCCAGTGCTTTCCTGTTCGTTGTGCTTACTGATTACTAATTACTTGTTCATTGTTAAAAGCTTACTGAGGTAGTACAAGGGGTGTTTTTCATCCAAGTGTTCATTTTCCAAATCCCTGGAGTCAGGAGTCTTAGAAGCAAAGCAAGAGACCATGAAGATATTCACTAGTGAACTGGCCAATTATAAAATTGCTCTGGCCTCCTTCCCAGGTTGATGTCAACATCTAAGTTCAGTCTTTTCTGAGTGTTATCAATATCAGACTATAAAGAGCAAACACAATGCCAACCATTTTTCAAAATGAAACTGAAAATATGAGAAAAGATTCAGGAGTTTGTGAAGTCAACAAAAGTGATATTTGAAAACAACCGAAGTCTTAGAAAAGCCATGGATACATGAGAACTCGGCAGAATTCAATCAGCTAATAGTTGAAGAAGAGCAAAGCAACAAGGATGAAAACAAGATACAGGCTTCAAAGAATAATTATTTGACTTTCAAATTATTAAGAGATGTCTGTGGGGAAACCAAAGTCCTCAGGTTATTTTTTAATAAAATGATCTTCTTTATGATCATGCCATAAAAAGCAAAATAAAAATGTCATACCTTGCTATCATTCCACTTTGTCAGAAAAATGACACTATAAAGCAACTAATACTTGAGTCATTCATTCTTTGCTTGCCCTGAGAACTAGAACAGAACTGCAATTTCAGTCTCAATTTGTGAAACATGAGATAAACTACTTCTCATAATTGTTGGTTCCATTTAAGTGGAATTCTGCCCCCCACCCAGTATCAATTATCTTCAGATAAAGAGGGTTTCCTATAGAATGTGAAGAGCACTCTGGGAACAAATCAGTCTGGCTCAGTTACCCACTAGTTTTTTGGCTTTGGGCAAGTTTCTCAGCTTTTTTAGGCCCCAGTTTTCTCATCTGTAAAATGAGGAAGCTTCATGGAGTTATTGTAAAGATGAAAACACACTACTCATATAAAGCAGTTACTGTACTCCTTCACGTGTAGTACTCATTCAATAAATGTTAGCTGTCACCATCGTTGTTCTGTTGCTGAAGCTGGGCTCTGTAGAATGATGGCAAGAGCCTTGACTCACAGACTGTCTGTCCATGAGTTCTAATCCTGCCTTGGCCATTTTCTTACTATGTGACCAGGAAGAAACCACTTCCTCTCTCTTGGCCTCAGTGATTTCATCCAGATATTGGACCACACAGGTTACTCTGACAGTTAAGTAAGAGTAACTGGCACCCAGAAATCAGTGTAACTGAACAAGTCATAGTTTGTGTTATCTGTGCTGAATATTGTGTCCAGTATTGTGTGCAAGTGTATTTGTGTGTGTGTTAGGGGCAGAGGAAGACATGTATAAGAAATGTAAGGGGAAGTATGGTTCCTGTCCTCAAGGGCCTATAGTTCATGAAGAAAACCACTAGTATTCTGTGTGCTGGGTACTTGCCCTCTCTGGGCCTCAGTTCTCCTTTCTGTAGTATTAAATCCTTAAACAAGTTGATCTCTAAAGTTCTCAAATTCTGAGAATCTATATAGTCATATGGACTCCTGAAACAAGTATTGAGTAAGCCAAGGCAACTTGGTTCCAAGTGTGAGATACTGTAGTTCATAAAAGATGCCTTTGAGGAGCTTGGAGGGGGAGAGGGAGTATAGTCCAGTAGAATGAATACTGATTGGCTTTGGGGCCAGCCAGACCTGAACTTATCCCAGCTTTTCTACTTGCTAGTTGGATCACCTTGAACCACTCACTGTTTCCTCCTCTTGGAACCTCAGTTTCCTCCTGTGTAAAATGCGACCAAAATGACTGCCTTATATGGACATGGGCTTCCCTGATGGCTCAGAAGGTTAAGAATCCACCTGTGATGTAGGAGACACAGGAGACCTAGGTTCGATCCCTGAGTCAGGAAGATCCCCTGGAGGAGGAAATGACAACCCACTCCAGTATTCTTCCCTGAAAAACCCGATGGACAGAGAAGCCCAGTGGGCTACAGTCCAAAGGGTCGCAAAGAGTCAGACACAACTGAGTGACTAAACACACACACATATGGACATGGTGAGAAATAATCATGCCCATGCATTTGAAAGTGTATCACATGTGGTGGGTGCTCCGCTTCTGGCTTAAGGAGGCTTCATGGAGACTTGGGAACTTGAGCCAGGAGTTTTGGTGGGAAGAAAGCTGCTGGAGAACTGGGTAAATTTGGGTAGAATAGCAAAGAATGGCCTTTGGCAGAGCATTTATCGGGAGGGCAAAGTGCCAGGCTCTGACAGGGCAAGCCCACTGCCCTGAGGTTCACAAAGAAGCCATCCCTTTGCCAGCCTCTGCCTGGGATTCTCATCAAGCTCTAGAAGGGGAAAAAAAGAAACCAAAATGAAATATATATTTATAACAATAATAATAATTATTCTTTCACCAATTTTCTCTTCCTCTGATGGAATCTGGCAAGAACTACAGAGCAGGAAAACTGCTAAAGTTGAGAGTAATGGTGCCCCCAGGACAAATAAAGAGGGAACTTCAAACTAGCAGATGCTGCCGAAAACCCCAACACAGGAAATATCTGCAGAATGAATTGAGAATTTATGGGGGCTGGGGTTTTCAGAATTTATAAGCGAGTTCCATGAGCAGAGAAGGGAAATGGAAGAGAAGGAACAGGACAGGGCAAGAGGAGTGGGCTGAGGGTAAAGGCCAGCTGCTCTGCCACCTCCTGCCAAGCACAGAGGCAGATTTGGTATCAGTGGGGTCCTGCAGGGGCAATGGTAGCCTGGGCAAGCTGGACTGGACTGGGGCTGGATCCCTGTATGCCCCTTGGCACTGATGTCACCCTCACAGTGGGCTGCCAGATGAGTAGAGGTGAGGATATTAGGGCTACATGCAAATGTGCATGGGCAGGAAAGCCAACTGCTAATAATGATGATAATCACCAGGCCCTTCAGCAGCAGTGCCGCCCTGGGGTCCAGGTTTTGAGCATTCTCTAGGCCAAGCTCATCCCTAGCTTTGGACATGTCAGAGTCGGGTGAGACAAGGTCTGCCTGGAGTGTCCAAGCAGTTCAGGCCAAGCTCTCAGAAGGGTGGGGCTGAGTGAGGACAGCATTTCTGCAGACTCCTTGGGAGACTTCAAGTACTAAGTCCTCAATCTGCACTAGTCCAACCCTGCTAGGAGTCTCAATTTTCCAACCTGTAAAATGGAGAAATTGAAACTACCATAGACATGGATCTTCTTGTTGAAGTGTCAGTGGGGATGGGGTGGAGGGGCAGGAGAAGTGGGACATCAGACTGGCAGAGATGGGGCAGGGGGGGAGTATAGAGGGACTCTTCCCCAAGCAAAGGTGGGGCCTGGAAGTGGTGACAATTTCCAGAGTCCCAGGGACTCTGAATCACCTTTTCCTACCAGCTCAAGTGTGGGTGTGTAAGTTCAGACTGACTGCATTCAGGCCACCCTGGATGAAGGCTTTTCAAATATCCAAAGGACCCTGAAAATTTTCCACTTTTGGTCTTTACCCAAAGGTGGATTTGGGAGGAAAGACATCAATTGCATTTAGAGGCTAGTGATATTCAGAAAGTGTATGTTGAGCCAGCTACTGGAAATGGACACATTTTGCCACTTTGCTGGAACAAAATCCCAGGCACAGGTAAAATGCAGAGGTACTTAAAGGACAGAGAGAGGGGGAAGTAAGGTGAGGACTTTGGGAGGCAGGACTTCTTCAGGTCTCCCTGGAGGCTTAACATGAGCTGGGCCTTACCATGGTCATTCAGGACTCGCCGACCAGGGGGATTTTTCTCAGTCAGCCCACTTGTCCCCAGGAGGCCAGAAACAGGTGAACCTTGGGATGTAGGGACCCCCTATTTTGAAGGTGCTTAAACCCCATTTTGACAATCACCTACCATTGGGAATGCTGTTGAGAGCATGACTTCATTAAATAGTGGCTTTCTGGGAAAGCTAGGGTACATTTAAGAAGTCTTCTGGGCTAGTAGTCCTATTATTCACTGAGTTTAACTGCTGTGTGAATTTGAGTGACTCATTTCCCATTTCCAGGCCTCAATCTCCCTATCTGTAAAATGGAGTTGAGTGGACTTTGATGTCTAAAGGGCCCTTCTGGTTGTTGCATCCCCCTACTCCTTAACAATAGCCTTTGGAATGCAGGAGGAGAAAATCTCACAGAGCAGAGATTCCTGCCCTTCTCCATCACCTTGCCAAGACCTGACTCCAACCTGCTTCTCTGAATGTCTCTGTGTCCATCTCATTCTTTCCTCATTAAAGTGTAGAACAGTAAATGTCCCCAGGTGAAGGCGAGGCTGATGCCAACATCAGCATAGAAAGAGTGAGAAAATGTTGAGGTGCTGGCAGGCCCCTCTGAAAGAGAGAACCACCCTGGTCCTTGCCAAGTCCGAGACATCGTCACCTCAGCCTGGATATTAGAGTAGCTTTGTAGTAAGTTTCAAAATTGGGAAATGTGAATCCTCTTTGTTCTTTTTTGAGATTGTTTGGCGCCATGGGGTCCCTCACAATTCCATATGAATTTTTTGAAGATTGGCTTTTCGATTTTTGCCCCCAAATTGTTGAAACTTGTTAAAAAGTGCCTTGAAGCTATAGATTGCTTTGGGTAGTATCAGTATCTTAACAGTATTACGTTTTCTAATGCAAGAACACAGGCTGGTTTTTCATTTATTTAGGTCTTTAATTTCTTTCAGCAATGTCGTATAATTTTCAGTGTGCAAGTCTTTCACTTCCTTTGTCAAATTTATTTCTAGGTATTTTATTCTTAGGGATGCTCTTGTAAGTGGACTTATTTTTTAATTTCTTTTTCAGATTATTCATTACTGGTATATATAAACACACCCATTTTTTTGGAATGCTGTACTCTGCAATTTTGCTAAATTTGTTTACTAGCTTTAGTAACTTTTTTTGTGGATTCTTTGGAATTTTCTATATATAAGATTATGTCACCTATAAATATAAATAGGTATACTTCTTTCTTTCAAATTGGATGTCTTTACTTCCTTTTCATGCCTAATTGCTCTGGCTACAACTTCCAGTACAATGTAGATTAACAGTGGTAAGTGTCTTGTTCCTGATCTCAGGGGGAAAGTTTTCAGTCTTTCACCACAGAGTATGATGTTAGCTGTGGGTTTTTCATATGCTGAAAATTTTAACATGTTGAGAAAATTCCCTTCTTATTCTAGTTTTCTTAACATTCTTATGAAAAGAGTTGGCTTTCATCAAATGCCTTTTCTGCCTCAGTTGAGATTATCTTTTTTTTTTCTTTTTATTCATTCTATTATTACAGTGTGTTACATTGGTTGATTTTCTTATGTTGAATTATCTTTGCATTTCTTAGGTAAATCTCTCTTGGTCATGGTTTAGAATCTTCATATGTTGTAGGATTTAGTTTGCTAGTAGTTTACTGAGAATTTGTATGTATGTATATATATATGGTATGAGTCTGTGACTTAATGTAATGTAATTAATGGTATCTTGTGATTTAATATAATGATTTGCATGGGTACATGTTCAATTGTGTCTCTTTGTGACCCCATGGACTGTAGCCCATCAGGCTCCTCTGTCCATGGGAAAATTCTTGCCTCTGTCTAGGCAAGAATACTGGAGTGGGTTACCATTTCCTCCTCCAGGCAATCTTCCTGACCCAGGGGTTGAACCCACATCTCCTGTGTCTCCTGTATTGGCAGGCAGATTCTTTAGCACTGCACCATCTGGCAAGCTCAATGCAATGATATAATGTGATGTCATTTTCTTGTGATCTGGCTTTGGCATTGGAATAATGCTGGCCTCACAGAATGAGTTGGTAAGTGTTCCTTTCTCTTAAGTTTTAGTAATAATTTTAGAAGTATTGGTGTTAAATGTTTTTTTAAATGTTTGGTAGAATTTACCAGTGAAACTAAATGGTCTTGTACTTTCTTTCTTAAGAGGGTTTTAAGAAAACAAAAACAAATGACTGATTCTATCTCTTTACTTGTTATAGGGCTGTTGAGATTTTAAAATTTTTCTTTGGTGAATTTTTATAATTTGTTTCTAGGAATTTGTCCATTTCCTTTAGAGTATCTAATTTGTTGGTATACAGTTGTTCATAGTATTCTTTTTTTTTTAATGTATCACTTCACTGACTTCTGGTCTCCAGGGTTTCTGATAAGAAATTGATCATCTTATTGAGGATCTCTTATGTTGTGATTCACTTCTCTCTTGCTGCCTTCAAGATGTTTGTCTTAGGCCTTCAGCCATTTGGAGTTCTTTGAGCTTCTTGGGTTGGTAAACTTGAATATTTCATCATTTGGCATGTTTTCAGCCATTATTTCCTCAAATACTATTTCTGTCCCTTTTTCTCTCTTCTTCTGGGCTCCCATGGTGTTTATGCTGTGCTCTGCTTGATGGTGTCACACAAGTATCTTAGGTTATGTTCACCTTTCTTCATTTTTTCTTCTTTCTGCTACTCAGACTGGATAATTTTAATTGTCCTGTCTTCAATTTAACTATTCCTTTTTTGCCTGATTTAATCTGTTGTTGAACACCACCATACCCCCACCCAGTTAATTTGAAATTTTTGTTTTTATGCTTTTCAGGCGCTGAATTTCTGTTAGTTTCTTTTTATAATTTCTATTTCTTTATTGATATTCTCATTTTGTTCACAAAGAATCTCCCTGGCTTCCTTTAGTTCTTTGCTCATGATTTCCATTAGCACTTTGGGCATACTTAAAACAATTGAATTAAAGTCTTTGTCTAGTAAGTCCAATATCTGAGCATCCTCATTTGTTTTCCTTGGATGAGCCATACTTTTCTTTTTATGCACTTTGTGACTTTTACTGAAAACTGGACATTTGACTATGATAGTGTTGTAACCCTGGAAATCAGATTCTTCATCTTCCTCAGTGGTTGCTGTTCTTAGTTATTGGTTGGCAGTTACCCATTTGTTAAGTGGCTTTTCCAGCTATTTTTTTAAAGATCATATTTCTTATCATGAGTGGTCACTGAAGTCTCTGTTCCTTTATGTTCAGTTACTGTTTTGACAGAGTGTTCCTTGAAAACCAGAAGCATTTTAAAAGTGGACATTTCCTTGGCTTTCTGATGCTACTATGGAGGGATGGGTGTTTGGAGTTGCCTATTCTGCCATTTTATAAATGTCACTTGACTCTTTTCTTCTTGCCCATAGGTAGCAGACAGTAGGGGCAGTGTCTCCAGCCTGGATATTCCTGACCATAGGGAAAGCTGGTGCCCTTTTGCTTTGTGCAGGGCAAAACTTCCATGTGCTGGAATTAGTCTGAAACTGGAGTGGTTTTTTTGGCAGGTGGGTGGGATAGTTTAAAAATTTTGAACCAGAATTCTAGAAAATGGTTGGAACACAGAGCTACCTAGAGAATGGGAATGGATGACATCATGATAATAATTGTAACAATAGCTATCATTTAGGGAGTGCTGAGCACGTGCTAGGCACTGGCCTATTATGTGCTAAGTACTGCTTTGCATGCCCTATCTCATTTTTTCCTCCTGGTAGACCACTAGAATCATCGTTGCTGAGGCCAGGGAGGGTAAGACACTGCCAAAAGTTAGGCACTAAAGCTGGAATTGGACCCAGGTGTGTCTGACTCCAAAGCCTCTTAATGGCAATGAAATGTCTCCTCCTGGAAACTCATGGGATTTACAAGTCAAACTCAGAGACCCTGGCCACCTGTCCTATGGCCCCCTCAGTAGAGAAAAGGGGACCTCTGTGGCTTACATTCACTTTTGTTATTGTAGTTTTCAGTTCCAGTTTTCAATTCTACTTTTATAATTTGCTTCTCTTTATTGACAGTCTCATTCACATATGGTTTTCTTGGTATCTTTTAATCCTTCAACCATGATTTTCTTTTTAGCTCTTTTACCATAGTTAACAGTTGATTTAAAGTCTCTGAGGCTCACTCCTGCCCTTTGTGAATTCTGAGAGGCAGCAGTTTATTGCCATGTTCCTTTGCTACTCCTCTCACTCATCCTTTGCCTCCTATACCACCACACCACTACAATGAAGAGACTGGGATTATTCAACCTAAATGGGACAAGTATCTGTTCTCTGCTTCCAGTGAGGACAGAATCAGAAAAATCATGTAGAAACTGTACTGGATATTTTGAAAAGGGCTTCCTTGATGGCTCAGACTGTAAAGAATCTGTCTGCAATGCAGGAGACTTGAGTTTGATTCCTGGGTCAGGAAGATCCCCTGGAGAAGGGAATGGCTACCCACTCTAGTATTCTTGCCTGGAAAACCCCATGGACAGAGGAGCCTGGCAGGCTGCAGTCCATGGCGTCACAAAGTCAGACATGACTGAGCAATTTTAATAATCACTAATTTCTAGTGCCAGGCACTATGATCATTATATCTACCTCATTTACTCTTCATGACAGCTCACAAGGTAGGTATAATTTTTCCCATCTTAAAGATGAAAGAAAGTGAAAAGATGAGAAAATTACAACTCAGAAGAGTTACCTAATTTGCCTAAAGTTGCACAGCTTTTAAGCAACAGGATTTCTTTCATCCATTCAACCACCATTGGGTACCTATCAAGTGCTAGGCACTGTTTCTAGGCACTGGGTACATAGTGATGGAGGAAGTCAATCATCAAATAAATATAATACAATAAATAAATACAATGCCAAGCAGTGATGAGTACTTTAATCAAAAATACAGGAAGGCTGTGGACTGGAAAGTGTTGTCAGGGGTAGAGCTGAGGCAGGTGCTGTTTTACCCAGTATGGTTACAGCAGGCCTCTTAGAGAAGGTGACCTTTGATTGGAGATTGCAATGAAGTAGGGGAGGGCAGCATGTGAAGATCGGTGGGTGGGGGGATATTCTCAGCAGAGGGGATTGTAGGGCCAAAGTTCCTGAGGAGGGAATGAGTTTGGTATGCTCAGTGCAAAGCAAGGGGGCAGCCTGGTTAGAGCAGAGTGGGTAAGGAGGGAGGGAGCTGCAGTTAGATGACAGAAGTTTTCATTGGCCACAGGGATTACACGGAGTTTGATGTGATGAAAAGCCAAAGGAGGGTTTTGAGCAGAGGAATGACATGATCTGAATGACATGACCCAACTTCTCTGGAGAATGGAGCACAGGGGACAAGAGTGGAGGCAGGGAGCCCAGTGAGGAGGGGTGCACTGTCCTGATAGACGCAATGGGGACTCTGAGCCCATGGAGGTAAATGTGGTGGTTGTGCAAAGAGTCAGCTAGGAGTCAGAGCTATTGGGATTGTTGATGAGAAGGGGGACAAGGGGAGACAAGAAAGAAAAGAGGGTGCCAAAGCCTGAGCATCTGGGTGAATAGTGGTGCTGGGTGCTGACATGTAGAAGTGGTGCTGAGATGAGGGGGCAACTTGGGGTGAAAGTGCAAATTTGGGTCCCAGTGTGAGTGACTCAAGGCATCTGGGCTGTTCCACACACTTCTTCACAGTGCAGGGATTCATTCCCAGAATAAGATACTGGGTGATGATCCTGAAGAATCTCTGGCTTGTGTTCTTGAAAAGATGGAAAGACAGACATCATCTTGGCTGGCTGGAGCCTGACCTATTCTGAGGTGCGGCCAAGCCAGATGGCCCCTTGAAGTCCCTCATGGCTTGAGGATTCTCTTCTGTGATCTATGACCTGGAGGTGGGAGTAGGAATTTTCTCTTTTAACTAACGTTTTTCTTTTTCCACAGCCTGATCTCTTTTAGATCTAGTCTAATTTCTTACAGGCCTCAGGCTAATTTGCACAGCTGGGTTTTACATCTGGGCAGTTGCCATCTCCACCAATTGCCTTGCTGGCTGCGGGCAGGATGAGACCGCAGCCCCAAGGGAGGTCGCAGGCTCCTGGAACTGCCTTTGCGAGAATGCCCTGAGCCTGAGGGCTGGGCCCCCTGAGCCGGATGCCAGTTCCCATCTGTTCTGTCCTCCCAGCTCCCAGTCAGGGGAGCCCTGGGCCTCAGCCTCAGGTGGGCCTCACAGATACTAGCATCTTGGGAGGTCAGGAAACAGGTCTGGAGATACACGTGCAGGCATGCATGCTACACGAAAAGAGGGAGGGGGCAAACAAACAGATACAGACAGAGGAAGGCAAAAATGAGAGTGAAGGAGACGAGAGAAATTGTAAGACGGGCATATGAGAAAGAGACGATAGAGAATCAGCAAGGCAGAGACAAAGACAAAGAAAAAACTTTAGGAGGGAAATAGAGAGTATGGGAAGCAGTAAGAGGTAGCAACAGAATGAAACCAAAGTACAGAGGAAAACACCAAAGCAGACAGATTAAGACAAAATAAAAATGGCACAAAGAGGCAGGCAGACAACGGTAGCGGGGGGTGGGGAAGAGAGTGGGAAACTTGTGGGAATGATTTGTCTAGGGGGCATGTGTCTAGCTTTAACCCAATGGCAGGGCTTTATTAAGCTAAACTATGCTGCTGCTGCTTCTGCTAAGTCGCTTCAGTCGTGTCCGACTCTGTGAGACACCATAGACGGAAGCCCACCAGGCTCCCCCATCCCTGGGATTCTCCAGGCAAGAACACTGGAGTGGGTTGCCATTTCCTTCTCCAATGCATGAAAGTGAAAATTGAAAGTGAAATTGCTCCGTTGTGTCTGACTCCTAGCGACCCCATGGACTGCAGCCTACCAGGATCCTCTGTCCATGGGATTTTCCAGGCAAGAGTAATGGAGTGGGTTGCCATTGCCTTCTCCGAGCTAAACTATGGCTATTAGTATTACCAGTATTAGAATGACAAGAATGTGCCATTTTTGTAGATCAAGAACAGTTGAGCATCAATAGCTTTATATGTTACAATCTTAAAGTTCTTGTCCCAGCATTGTCTTCTGTGTGAACTTGGGCTAGCTGCTTATTTCCAAAGTTCATATCTCCTGCCTGCCTCAGAAGTTAGCGTAAACAATAAATGGGCTAACATATGCAATAGGTCAGTAAATGCTGCCTATTCTTATTATAATTGGACATTAGTCATTATTGCTTGTTTGTTACTGTTTTCTATCCATTTGTACTGGAGCACATTAGCTGTATCCAATGTATATCCATCCTGCCCTCTCTAGGACTTAGCTCATGATGGATCATAGCATATGCTGACCAATTGTCCAGAGCCTTGATTCAATTCCCTTCCATTCAGCAAACACCATGGGAGCGACTCATAGCTTCACTGGTGGCCCCTTGGTACATACACAGATGTTGAACACCTGGTCCCAGATTCTGAAACCTCCAATCTAATAATACTAATAAAATAACATTTATTGAGAACTATATCTGTTCAGGTTTGATCAGGGGAGTGATCTGAAATAAGGCATTTATTATGAGGATTAGTGTTCCTACCATTTTGGGAGAGGATGAAGAAGCCTGTGGAAAACTGTGGCCTATGCATCTGCTGGTGGTATGTGAGGTGAGAGAGAGTGAGGACAAATCAGAACCTGCATTGGCTTCTCACCACCTCCAGCCTTGACTGTGTGAGTGACCTGCAGAAGAAGCTGACTGCACATCCTCCTGGCCCAGGACCCACTGAAGCTCAAGAAAACCTTGGGGGTTGAAAGAGCTCTGGGACCGATTGCTACCCTGTGCCAGCAAGCTGAGCCAGCAGAGTGGGAAGGATGTAAGCCAGCTTCAGTAGCACCTCAACAATATCAACCTGCAGAGCTCAATGGCTGCTGTCACATTTCTGTTTTCCTGTCATAGCCAACCCTAACTTGGAACTAGGTAGGGAAGGGAACTCTGAGGAGGGGAATTACTAACTAAATGAAACTAGATTCTGGGTCTCCCTTACCTTCTCACCTGGCCCACAGAAAGAAGAGAGCTTCGCCCCCTTAATAGAACCTGTGTGGGTGACCTTGTCTACACCTGGTGTTCAATGGGGAGGGAAGCATGGGGGTGGGGAAGAGAAGTTGAGAAATTAATCCTTGCAGATGGTGGTTTGGTGACTCTGGTCCCCAGCCCAGCTGAGATGGAGGTGGCTTGGAGGTTCATTATCTAGAAAATTGTCTCAATTCTCCATGCCCCCTGCACCCCCCAGTCCCACAATTCCTGGTTCTCTGGGGACTTTCTGGGCACCTCTCCCCTGGATCTTCTCAGTTAAGTATGATATGGTTTCAATTAATTTTTCAGCTAAAATCAAATTCATTTGGTTTAGAGAATTAGAGGAGGGTTTCATGGCATCCCTTAAGATTCTCCCTGGAGTATCACTGGGCTGCCACCAATCCAAGGCCAGCATTGTGGAAGGGAAGTCAGAGAGGCAGTGAAAGGGAGGGTGTGGGTGGCAAGGCAGTCGGTTTTGAATTAGCCATGTTTGCTTTTATTTAGATCTTGAGACCACATTATTACCATGCCCTCCTCAGGGCAAAGAAAAAGAAAGAGGTAAAGAATATCCCTTGGGTGAGCTGGGCCAAAGGCATTAGTTTAGAGGAGGAGAACCATCGCAGTCTACCTGGCCCCTCTGATTACCAACGATTTGTGTTTCAAAACAAACTACTAGTGATTCGGAACAAATGCAGTCCCTCTTGGTGGGTCTGGGCAGGGCTGGGCTCTGGAGCTGACATAGCTGCTGCCTGGTGGGGGCCTCAGTCCCAAGGAAGCTCTGGGGGGAGAACAGGAAAGGAAGAGAGCCCAAGGCCAGCTCAAGGCAGACTGCTGAGCTTCTCCATCGTGACCTCACCACTTGCTAGCTGTGTGACCCTGAGCAGCTTCCTAAACCTCTGAGTTCCTGTCTTCATCTGTAAAAAGGGCATAGCAATGATAGTGTCTGCCTCATAGGGTGGTTGCACAGGAACATAGAAAACCCTCTGACACATTTTGCTATTAATATTGGTGGTGTTGTTCAGTCGCTCAGTTTTGTCCAACTCTTTGCAACCCCATGGACTGCAGCAGGCCAGTCTTCCCTGTCCTTCATTATCTCCTGGAATTTGCTCAAACTCATGTCCATTGAGTTGGTAATGCCATCCAACCATCTCATCCTCTGTCACCCCCTTCTCCTCATGCCCTCAAACTTCCCAGCATCAGCATCTTTTTCAATGAGTTGGCTCTTCTCATCAGGTGGCCAAAGTATTGGAGCTTCAGCTTCAGCATCACTCCTTCCAATGTATATTCAGGGTTGATTTCCTTTAAGATTGATTGGTTTGATCTCCTTGTTGTCCAATAACTCTCCAGGTCTTCTTCAGCACAATTCAAAGGCATCAATTCTTCTGCACTCAGCCTTCTTTATGGTTCAACTCTCACATCCGTACATGACTACTGGAAAAATCATAGCTTTGACTGTCAGCAAAGTGATGTCTCTGCTTTTTAATATGTTGTCTAAGTTTGTCATGGGTTTTCTTCCAAGAAGCAAGCAGCTTTTAATTTCATTGTTGTTGTTAATAGCATTATTTTTATTGAGTGCACTTAGCACAAAGCTGTTTTGTTTAATTCATTGTACAACCCTATGAGGTTGAGGGAATTTACAGTTGAAGGAATGAGGCTCAGAGAGGCAAGTGAGTTCTCAAGGTCACTATTAGTAAATGATAGAAAAAAGATCTGATCCCAAGTCTGTTTGATTCCTCTTGTTACAGCAGAAAAAGTGACAGATGTCTTAAGAAAGTTCGCACCAGAGAACTCTCTCTCTAGCTCTCCCTTTCTCTGTCTCTCTAATTCCCACCTCCCCAACCATTGAGGGCACAGCAAGGAGGCAGCTGTGCAAACCAGGAAGTGAGCTCTGGCATCTTGATTTGGACTTGCAGCCTCTAGAACTATGAGAATATAAATTTCTGTTGTTTAAGCCAAGAGAGAGATCTCAATAACAATGGAGAGTTGAAGGAGAGGACGTTGGCAGCTGTGACGTGTAAGGGAGTCTTCATTGAGAAAATGGCATTTTGAGCTGAGTCTTAAAAATGACTCATATTTGCTCGACATCGCTCATTATTAGAGAAATGTAAATCAAACCCACAATTAGATATCACCTCACACCAGTCAGAATGGCCATCATCAAAGAGTCTGCAAACAATAAATGCTGGAGAGGGTGTGGAGAAAAGGGACCGCTCTTGCACTGTTGGTAGGAATGTAAATCAATACAGCCACTATGGAAGACAGTATGGAGATTCCTTAAAAAACTAGGAATAAAACCACCATATGACCCAGCAATCCCACTCATAGGCATGTACCCTGAGGAAACCAAAATTGAAAAAACCATATGTATCTCACTGTTCATTGCAGCACTATTTACAATAGCTAGAACATGGAAGCAACATAGATGTCCATTGACAGATGAATGGATAAGGAAATTACAGTACATATACACAATGGAATATTACTCAGCCATAAAAAGGAACACATTTGAGTCAGTTCTGATGAAGTGGATGAACCTAGAACCTATTATACAGAGTGAAGTGAGTCAGAAAGAGAAATATAAATATCATACTCTAACGTACATATACAGAATCTAGAAAAATGGTACTGAAGAATTTACTTACAGGGCAGCAGTGAAGAAACAGACATAGAGAATAGACTTACGGACATGGGGAGCGGGGAGGAGAGGGTGAGATGTACGGAGAGAGTGACATGGAAACTTACATTACCATATATAAAATAGATGGCCAGCGAGAATTTGCTGTATGGCTCAGGAAACTCAAATAGGAGCTCTGTATCAACCTAGAGGGGTAGGATGGGGAGGGAGATGGGAGGGAGGTTCAAAAGGGAGAGGATATATATATACCTATGGCTGATTCATGTACAGGTTTGACAAAAAACAACAAAATTCTGTAAAGCAATTATCCTTCAATTAAAAAAATAAATTAAAAAGGAAAAAAAAAGGCTCATATTTAAACCCTGAGTACTAGAAGAGTGACATCACAAGGAATTTTTCCTTTGGAATAAACTGCATAAGAGTCAGGATTGGATCACATATTAAAGCCAGATTGTAGAGAGCCTCAAATTCATTCATTCATTTGCTACCTGTTAAGTACAAACTATATACTGGGGCCTTTTCCAGGTACTGTGAACATAGAAGTGAATGAAAAGTGAAGCTATTAGTCACTCAGTCATGTCTGACTCTGCAACCCCATGGACTATAGCCCTCCAGGCTTCTCTGTCCATGGGATTCTCCAGGCAAGAATACTGGAGTGTGTGACCATTTCCTTCTCTAGGGGATGTTGCTGACCCTGGGATCAAACCAAGTCTCCTACACTGCAGGCAGATTTTTACCATCTGAGCCATCATGGAAGTCCCTCATCAGTGAATCAGTTCAGTTCACTCAGTCGTGTCCAACTCTTTCGAACCCCATGGACTGCAGCACACCAGGCTTCCCTGTCCATCACCAACTCCTGGAGCTTGCTCAAACTCATGTCCATCAAGTCGGTGATGCCATCCAATCATCTCATCCTCTGTTGTCCCCTTCTGCCCCTGCCTTCAATCTTCCCCAGCATCAGGGTCTTTTCTAATGAGTCAGTTCTTCACATCAGGTGGCCAAAGTACTGGAGCTTCAGCTTCAGCATCAGCATCCAGTAGAGGGAAGAGCAAAGCCATAGAGTCAACTGTGTGCCTCATGGGTTTGGGAAATGGATGGTAGAGTGGTATGAACAATGAGGAAAGCAACGGGAGAGGAATCAGGTAGGTGGCCTGGGGGACAGATATTGTGCATCCTTGTAAGTCATTTGATTTTTGTTTTGAGGAGAATGGAGCCATTGGAGGGTTTTGAGCAGATGAATGACTTATGTCTTAACAGAAACACAAGGGCACCTTTGAGGTGAACAGATACATGGAGGGCAGGAGTGAATACATAGGAGGAAGTAAGGAGCCTCTGGGGATTGTCTTGTGAGAGGTGATGGTGGTTTGGACCAAGGTGGAAGTTGTGAGGAAGTAAAAATATGATTGGATTCTGGATTTTTTAGAAGGCAGAGCCTACAGGATCTCTAGCTAAAGGGTAGGGACAATCTGGGAGGGTGATTTGGCTTGCGTTAAAAGAGGGATGGAAACCCCACGTGTCCAGGGAGAGATAATTTCTGTCCAGGCCTCCAAATATTCCTGCCCCAGCATACTGCTTTGTGCCTCTCAGCATTATTGAGCAATCTGTGAAGCAGTGCTCTACATGGGCATAGCATCTCAAGTCAGCATGTAAGGCACAATTGCAGATGGTCAAAATTATCCTTGAGAATCCCTACAATTGACCATAAAGTTGGAACCAATCATGGACTTATGAGTTGAGCCCTAACTATGAAGCTCCTAACTATGAAGCTGTTAGGAGCCATGTGGTATGAAAAAAAAGGATCATTAAACAGGTCCACTATACTCCATGTGGGGAAATGCCGATGACATGAGAGGCTCGTTGCTGGTGGGGCAGATAATGAGAGACCAGTAAGGTTACATAATAAATGGCCATACGGTGCTACTGCAGCAAGCTCAGTTTCTGGGAGGTACAAGCTCAAGTCACAGACCCTCAGAGAACTTGAGGAGTGAGTATTAGTTCCTTGAGTACTAGATGGAGTACTACTCCATCTCACAAAGGTAATTCAGTAATAATAGTAGCAAGAATGGACACCCTTTTCTTGTTCCTGATCTTAGAGGAAACGTTTTCAGATTTTCACCATTGAGAATAATGTTTGCTGTGGGTTTATCATATATGGCCTTTATTAAGTTGAGGTAGTTTCCTTCTATGCTCATATTCTGCAGAGCTTTTTTATTATAAATAAATGTTGAATTTTGTCAAAAGCTTTCTCTGCATCTATTGAGATGATCATATGGGTTTTTTTTTTCTAGAAATTCCCTTTATTTATAAACATTCTACAAGTCCTAGACAGACCATGTTAGCTGGATTTAAAATTAAAATCACACATACACAGTCATACCAGTGGTTCTCATTTCTAATAAATCAATATATTTACCTGTGGATTTTTAAATATATGCTGATGCACTAGCTTCAGCCTAAAATCAATCTAATTAGAATCTTTACATATAAAATTCTTGCTAGTCTTTATGTACAGCCAGGTTTGAGAAACACTGCCTTCACATATTGCCAGCCACTTAGAAAGTGTTCTATTAATATTGCCATTTAAAACTATCATCAATACCCACCATCTATATTTAAAATATTAATATTTGCTTGAGATCTCATATTTTATAGATATTTTAAATATTACCGGTAAAATATGAATTTTCTCTAAATCCCCAGGCTTCCCCTATGGATCATATGCTTTTTGTCTTTCAGTTTGTTAATATGGTATATCACATTGATTGATTTGCACATACTAAAGAATCCTTGCATCCCTGGGATAAATCCCACTTGATCATTGTGTATGATCTTTTTAATGTGTTGTTGGAATTTGTTTGCTACTATTTTGTTTAGGATTTTATATCTACATTCATCAGTGATATTGGCCTATAATTTTCTTTTTTGTGATACACTTGTCTGGTTTTGGTATCAGGGTGATAGTGGCCTCATAGAATAAGTTGGGAACTGTTCCTCCTTCTGCAATTTTTTGGAAGAGTTTGAGAAAGATAGGTGTTAGGTCTTCTCTAAATGTTTGACAGAATTTGCCTATGAAGCCATCTGGCCCTGGGCTTTTGTTGATTGGAAGATTTTTGATCATAGTTTCAATTTCAGTGCTTGTGATTGGTCTGTTCATAGAGCCAGAGATTGGCATGACAGGGTGGACAGAGGATGCCAAGGGTCCACCCCCATCTACTCTTTGACTCTCCACAAACTGGTCATTTAGTCCTTCCTCATATACCTTCAGTGATGTGTGATACTACCTCCTTCCTCCCGAGTTTTGAGCATGGACAGATCTTGAGAATATTTTCTCTTGTATTGAGGTGAAGAGCTCTGGCTCCCTGTGGCTTTCTCCCAGAGTCTCTGCTCCTGGAGGCCACACTGACACTATTTGCCCCCTCTGGCCATGACCGCCCTTCAGCACTTTGACAACAAAGATCCCATTCCTCTGTCTTCTCTGCTCAATGCCAGGAAGCCACAGCTCCTTCATCAGCTCCTTATGGGACCTGGGCTTCAGCCCTTCCCCAGTCCTCCTGCACTACACTGCGCACTTCACATTTCCTGCTCTATCCTGCAGACTTCCTGAAAGGATCTTCCATAAGGACCCAGTCTTCCAACACTGAATCCTGAGGGGCTCCCACCCAGATGCCTTGCCAGCTCCCTGGCTTAGCAATCTGATGCTATAAGCAGGGACCAAAACCCATCTAAAACCCACCTTGCCACATGCTGCTGTCCTGGTCTTTCCAAGCAAGAGCTGCACTTGGAACCCATGAAGTGGGGGTCTGGGAGCTCCTTCCCAACATCTGATTCCCAGACTGGTCCTCCCCAAGCTCTGAATCTGAGTCAATGGAGAATGGCTGCTTTCCTGAAGCTGTCCCTTTAGGCATCTCCCATCTCCTCAGACACATCCGTCTTCATACTTCTCATCCCCATGATCATCCCCACATGGCTCCTTTCTCTCCTCCGCTTGTGAGGATGAAGCCCGAAGTCCTCAGTTCTGGGGGCCCAAAGTCCTCAGTTCATGGGGAGAAGAGGGGGCCCCATGAGGTCATAACAAGCTTGATTACATCTAGACAATCTACCACTGCTGTTTCCCAGCCCACAACCTCTGGAGAAGCCCCCGTACCCTCTTGGCTTGGCTTCTGTGCTGGTTCAGGCCGTAATTTCCTGCCCTGCCAATCAAGAGAAGGTGGCACCCCCTAACCTGAAGAATGCATCTGATTTCTCCACTTCTGGCCACCCCAGGGCCATGATGGAGTCTTTTCCATCAATCAAGACCACCTCAGCAGTCAATCACCTTTTGCTGAAACCTCCTGACAGGCAGAAAGGTGGGGTTAGGGGCAGGAGTATAGGCATCAGCTCAGGGGGCACACATGGGTTGGGGTTTCCTCAGGACTCTGCGGGTCCAGGGAAGGGAAAGCTAGGGATGACTGCACAAGGCCTGAAAGAGGGACTGGCCTCTACGTCCAGCCCATGGGGCCAAGGGGTTGAGGGTGAGGCCTGGTGAGCTCTTCTGGGCTCCTTGCCCTCCTGTGGAATCAGAAGCTTCCCCTACCCTGAAACCCAGGTGGTGTGTGGCAAACAGCTGGCCAGAAGTTTCTGTGTAAAGCTATGGTCATGGCTCACCAGAGTTAGGGCTGAAAATGGGTGAGCTCTGGTGTGCAGTTGAAGAAGCTGGGCTGCCCCCTTTAGGAGGCTGTCTCTGGGCCAAAGCTAAAGGGATTGACTGTAGGAACTGCTGAGCTTGGGGCCAAATAACCCTTCTTTTATCCTTATTTAGTACCTCCTTGCTGCTGCTTCTTACCAGTGTTCAACTCCTCTGAGCCCTTCCTGGAAACCCAAGAAGAGACCACAGGGCTGTTGCTTCCCTAGTTCTGGCAAGGTCCCCAGAGAGCTGCTTGGCCTTCTCCTAACACCAGCACCATCCTGAAATAAGAATAAGAATGATAGTAATAGTAAGAAGATATTCTGTCTAATGAGGAGTACCAATGAGATAGGTAGTATTATTATGAAACCCATTTTTCGATGAGCAAATTAAGGCTCAGAGCATAAAGTTACTTCCCACAGAGGTAGGAACTAGTGAAGCCAAGATTTAAACACAAATCTGTGACTCCAGAAACTGCTTCCAGTTATTGCATTCCCACTTCCCCATCTTCTTTCTTCATTCCCCTTCCCTTTCCGTCTCCTCACACCCATCCTTTTCTCTGGTTTGTGTCCTCTTCTACACATCCCACAGCTGCCCCAGCCCTGGGCTGCAGGCGAGCTATCCAGCAGCCAGCTCACCCCCTTGGCTGAAACATGGAGCTCAGCTGCTCCAGACACACATTTTTACCAGACCAGATAAGGTTTCACAATTGGTGCAGTGAGCAATCTGTTTCTAAGTCTGAAGTGGGAAAGCAGGGGGGCAACCCTAGAATTCAGTCTGCTGAAGCAAAAAGAAGCAAGGAAGCATGTGTGTGTGTGTGGGTGGGTGGGTGTGTGCAGAGGAGTCGGGGAAGGAGCAGGAGACCTGGATATAGTGGAAAGCGAAGGAAACTTGTTGGATCTTCTTCACTCCTAAACAGAGAAGTGGAGTGTGGCAAAATCTAGGGCAGACACACTCAGCTGTCCCCACCTTTTCAAATATAGTCACCATGACCATCACTGCTGAAAAATGCTCTAACAAAAGTCACCGAGGACCTTCTAATTACAAGTCTGCTTCACACTTTCTTTTTCTCTTATTTGACTTCATAACATTTGACACAATTGGTTACCCTCTCTTGGTGATACTCTCTTCTCTTGGTTTCTCCGTCTCTGTATTTTCTAAATGTCCTCTTGCCTCTCTGATCCAACCATCCTCAGTCTCCTTGACAGATTTTCTCTTGCTCTAGTTATTCCAGAAGTCTCCCCAGACCTTAACCTTAGCCCTCTCCTCTTCTCATGTTCTATCCATGCTTGGGGCCAGCTTACCCATTCCCATGGTTTTACTGCCTGTCTCTTGGCTTGTATTCCCCACATCTCTATCCCTTCCAAACTTACCCTCTTGGCTCCAGGATCTGCCACTGCCTGACTGCTCTCTTAAGCTGGATGGTCCATGAGCACTTCAGATTCCACATGGCCAATCCAGAACTCTTGATGAAGGTGAAAGAGGAGAGTGAAAACTCTGGCTTAAAATTCAACATTCAAAAAACTAAGATCGTGGCATCCGGTCCCACCACTTCATGGCAAATAGATGGGGAAACAAGGGAAACAGTGACAGACTTTATTTTCTTGGGCTCCAAAATCACTGCAGAGGGTGACTACAGCTGCGAAATTAAAAAACACTTGCTCCTTGGAAGAAAAGCTATGACCAACCTAGACAGCATAGTAAGAAGCAGAGACATTACTTTGCTGAGAAGATTCATCTAGTCAAAGCTATGGTTTTTCCAATAGTCATGTATGGATGTGAGAGTTGGACGATAAAGAAAGCTGAGCACTGAAGAATTGATGCTTTTGAACTGTGGTGTTGGAGAAGACTCTAGAGAGTCCCTTGGACAACAAGGAGATCCAACCAGTCCATCCTAAAGGAAATCAGTCCTGAATATTCATTGGAAGGACTGATGCTAAAGCTGAAGCTCCAATACTTTGGCCATCTGATGTGAAGAACTGACTCTTTGGAAAAGACCCTGATGCTGGGAAAGATTGAAGGCAGGAGGAGAAGGGGACGACAGAAGATGATATGGTTGGATGGCATCACTGACTTAATGGACACTAGTTTGAACAAGCTCCAGGAGTTGGTGATGGACAGGGAAGCCTGGTGTGCTGCAGTCCATGGGCTCGCAAAGAGTTGGACATGACTGAGTGACTGAATTGAACGGAATCCAGAACTCAGTTAGTCTCCAGACTGTTCCTTCTCTTATGATTTCTGCACCAGTGACAGACATCACCATTTACCCAATTGTGCAAGCCAGAATTTGCTTTCACACTTCCCTCTCTATCATGCCTCCACCTAATCAACCACCAAGCCCTATTGCTGCTACATTCTAGATATACCAGAAAAAGTCGACTTTGCTCCATCTCTACTGCCACTACCCTGGTCCAAGCCTCCCTTGCCTCTTACTTGGACTACACAACAGCCTTTTCAATGGTCTCCCTGCTTCCACTCTTGCTCCTCTATAATCCGGAATCAACCCAGTGGCCAGAGTGATCTTGATCTTGTAAATTATAGACAGATATTCTCCCTTTTCTTGACTAACAACTTTCAATGTCTTTCAGCAACCTGAAGATACATTTCAAACTCCTTACCTGGCCTGGCCCCAGGTTATCTCTCCAGTCTTATCCTTTGCCTTCTCCTCCCATTCCCTACTCAAGTAGTCATGTTTGACTGTAGACTCCAGCAATACTGAGCTTCTCTCTGTTCCTTCAAGAATAGGCATCACACTCTTCTGGAATAAGGGTGAGGCCAGAACTGAAGTGAGTTTCAAAAGGGAGGAGTGGTGTCCAGATGTGTACAAAGGGTGACCATGGTGGAGCTGGACACAAAGACAGGGCTTCTTACGGGTCAATGATTCATTCCTGAATCTGTCAGGTTCTGAGCCATACAGAGGCTCCAGCTGGGGCCGGAAGGAAACTGAGATGTCACTTCTTCCTTTTTGGAGAGAAGTTGCAGGGCCCAAGGTTTTCTCTAGCTTCTTCAGGACCAAAATGATCTTGCTCAAGTTTAGCTCCCCAGTATCAGCTGCCACAGATGTCACAGCTTGAGGCGGGAGAAAAGTGGAAGACATTGGTAGTTTCTTTGAAGAGAGCTGAGTTAGGCAGACTGGCAACTAGAGCAAGGCTTTGGTCAGGTGAGGCTCTGAAAGGAGGGGCTGGGGCAGAGAGGCAAAGACAGAGAAATGGAAAGACTTGAGAGGGAGAGAAGAATATAGTGGGACCCAGAGTAAAAGGGAAAGAGATGGAAGACTGAGATAGAGAGACAAAGAGAGAGGTAAGTCTCAGAGAAGGAGGGCAGGGGAGGGAGAGGATGGACAGAGACTGAATGAGGGAAAGAAGGCAGAAACAGGCAGAAGAAACAGAGATGGAGAGCAGGAGAGAAAGGGAAAAATGCACGCAGAGAGGCAAAGAGAATGAGAAAGAAGAATAAACAGAAAAGGGCAAAAAAGACAAACTGCAGAAGGGAGAGAAAGAATAGGAAACAAGAGGCTGAGTGCAAAACCTGGGCACAATCATAGCAGGGTTCACATAGGAAAATGAGTATGTAACTCAAGAGAAATCACTGGAAGGATTCTCAGCTCGAACAATCCCCAACCCAATGCCTGGGCTCTGAGCAGCCAGCCCTACCTGCCCATCCTTGGACATCTCTTAGAAAGCTCTTCCTTATTGTCAAATCAAGAAGGACAGGATAGGAGCACAGGGCAGACTACTGAGACCGAGTTTGGTTCTGAGAGGTCTAAAGTGAGGAAAGTCTGAGGGCAAATCCATTGGGGTGAATGAGTGTCACCCTAGGCAAAGGAGGAATGCCAGGGGCAGCTGGGGCACAGGCCAGAGGTCTGGGGCAGGATCAGGGTGGAGGAGAGATGGGATCCCAGCAGCGAGTGGGTTCCAGGAAGTTGCTGAAATCAGTGCTTGGGTGGGGTTGGCTTCAAATGACCACCTATGCAGAACACAATGCTGACTATTTGTTGCCTTTATCCATTGGTTAAGATGTGGCGAATGCTAGATTTGATGTCAGGTGGCCTAGCTTTGAAAGGCAGCCCCACCCCTTCCTAGCTGTGTGGACCTGGGTCTTAGTTTCTTCATCTGTAAACTGGGAACAATACTCCGTACCTCATATTGTTGTTTGGATGATCCCAGCTCTACCGCTGGGACCATGCAGAATGCATTGGCTTCCTCTGCCCCATGACAGCCCTTCAAAGGGCTGGACACAAAGCCTCTGGCCACTTCAGTCCTCTCTTTTCCAGCTCCTTTAATCATTCCTCTGAGGACAGGATGTCTCTTGAATTAGACACTTAGTGGAAGCTCTCCCAGGGAGGATGCTGGGAGGCAGGCAGTGAGAGAGCTTCGGGTAGGCAAAAGAACATTTCAGGGGGCTTTTAAAAGACTCTAGCCCTGAAAGAGACTATTTGGCCCAAATCACTTTCCTTTTGCTAAATTAAAACCTCCCAGAAAGCCACAAGGAAAACCTCCTAGGGCAGGCCCTCCCCAAGCAGGCAGTTTATGGGGTAGAGTGTGGGGGACCTCAACTGTAGTTGCTCCTCTGCCCCCAAGAAAGGGCCATGGCGCAGGGCATTCTCAGGAAGACTTCCCTAGAGCTGGAGCAACACTGCCTTAGGGTTTGACCCAAACTCCAGTCCCACAGGATGCTGGGCAGGAAGGCTCTCTAGACAGATGGACAGGCCTGGGGATGGTGGGGACGGGGGGAGGGGCTTGGCTGTGTGCTAAGGCCCAGAATCTGGGACCTGCCAACAGAGTGAGCCAGGACCAGAGGAAGATTGACCCAGAAATGGCAAAACCAGGGCTCTTCAATGGGGGTGATGGTGGGAGAGTGGGAGTGAGCTGTTTTGCAACATTAATTTTGCAGTCCCACCAGCACCTTTGATGTGCCCTCTCAGTGTTCCTCTACCTGCCAAAGCCTTCTTCATATCTCAGTGTGAGGAGCTCAAATGTCCCTGGGAACTGGAGGCCTGCAGGGAGGGAAGGGAAAGAGCTGAGTGGGGGAGCTGTTCTGCAGGGGAGGAGGGAGGCTGCGGGGAGCAAGGCAGGCTGGTGAAGCCCTCCCCCCAGCAGGCACTTCAATAATCTGATTTCCATAAAGAGAACTTTCCCGGCCATAAAGATTTTATTGAAACTCCCAGCAGCCTGATAAAAGCATAATTCCACTGACCACAATCTGCCTAGGAATAGCTCCAGGATATTAGGCTGAAACTCGGCAAAGCTCTCCCTTCTGTAAGGCTGCCCTGCTCCCCTTCCCCCTTTCCCTTTTTCTCCTACGGGGTTGGGGGGGGGCCCTCCATTTGGCTCGACTGTGGACTGTACACTCTATGGGGAAAATGTTCATCCAGCCCTGAAAATAAGCCCAGCCCTACAGGCCTGGGATGGAGAAAAATGAGGCCCTGGGCCAGGAAGTATAGAAGTCCACTGACATTCCTTCTGGAGCTCCGGGCCTGCTGTGGCTTGGTTTAGACCTGCTGCTCCCACAGGGTATGTACATAAAGGTCTGAAGGATGGGCCTTCAGCTCTGAGCCCCTGACTGGGACTCAGTCTAGAACTGGAGTCTCCAGAGAAATGGTTTGAGACAACACAAAATAAAGACTTCAGACTCCTGGAGGCCAACAGTCCTGGATCTGAATCCTTGCTCCACTGTTTACTGGCTATGTGACCTTAGGCAAGTCACTTGCCTTCTCTGAGTTCCAGCTTCCTTCTCTGAAAAATGAGGAAAAGAACACTTATTTCTCCGAAGTGTTAAGGCTAGTGAGAGAATATGAGGTGCCTGGTGTGATGCCTGGCACGAAGTAAGCTGTCAATACCTGCCACTCATCACCACCCTATTCTCCCTGCTCTACATGACCCCTCGGCTATCCTCATGTCCACGGTTGGCCACAGGTCCTCTACTTCCAAGAAAGAGCCACACAGAGCTTAAGCAACACTGCTTCAGGGTCAGACCCCAATCCCGATTCCACTAGATGCAGGGTGGGAAGGCAAGGTAGACAGATGGGCAGGGCAAGGGATGATGGGGGTAAGGAGAGAGGCTCAGCTGTGTGCTTCCTTGTAGAAAGCAAAAGGCTCTCTTGCAGGAGACATTAGGTGTCAAGGAAAGAGCCCATGGAAGACTCCCAGATACTATGGATTAAAATTCTCATTTCTGACTAAACTAACTCCCTCTGTGATTTTTGGCAAGTCCTTTTCTCTCTATGAGCCTCAGTCTCCCATCTGTCAAATAAGAATGATAGTTACATGAAGTGGTTTAAGTAACTACCTAGTTCTGATGTTGAAGGACTAAGACAGTGCTCCAGATTCTATCCTCCTCGAGATTCTGAGGAGAGCAGAGTCAGTTTACTCAGGTGACACCCAGAGTGATTCTGTGATCTCTTCTTTATATCTCTTCTCCTTGGTTAGGGCAGGAGTGGGAAGAGTGACAGCTCTGCCCATCAGGGATCATCCCTGGGGATCAGAGGGATTTCCATGCTCCTCAGTGGAGTGTGACAAACACCTGTTGGTTCATACCATATTTGAGAGCTGCCTCTGTGGGCTGTGCACAGAGGGTCCCATGTAAAAGCAGCTACCTGCAAATGAGTCTTAATGGTTAGCAAGAATAAGTGGAATGTGCATGCATGTGTGAGTGCTAAGTCGCTTCAGTCGTGTCTGACTCTCTGCGACCCCGTGGACTACAGCCTGCCAGGCTCCTCTGTCCATGAGATTCTCCAGGCAAGAATACTGGAGTGGGTTGCCATTTCCTTCTCCAAAAGGTAGAATGCAATATTCAATAGTGTAGAAACAGGAGGCAGACATATTGGGGCTGGACAGAAAGCAAGACAGAAAGGGGAAAAAAAAATCAACATTGAACCAAGAGAAAGGGTTAATTAGAGTCAACTCAGGGATAATAAGTATTCTGCTGGAGGTGCAAGCAGGGGTATGGGAACTCTGGGAAGGCTCCCAGAGGTGGCTTGAAAAGACAACTTGAATAACAAATGTGGTCCATGTTTACAGTACAAAGAGGTCAACTTGGTCTTTGACTATCTCTGTCACTAATTTGCTGAGCACCAATTTCCTAGTCTAGGCAATTAAAGATTTGAACAAAATGATGTCTTGGGAAAGTCTTAGCAGGGAACTTAGCATAGACTGAGAGTGTCTAAAACTAGACTGGAGCCTCCTTGAGAGTTTGTATCCCAGTGCTCAGCACAGACCCTGCCATAAAGCAAGTCCTCATCTAATGTTTGTTGAGTGGTTTGTCAGGGCTGTGGGGTGATGCTTGAAATGGCAAGTTCTCTCTAGAGCTTCCTAACTTCAGCTTCTACCACTTCTCATGAAAGTGAAAGTGAAGTCTCTCAGTTGTGTCCGGCTCTTTGTGACCCCATGGACTGGAGCCTACCAGGTTCCTCCGTCCATGGGATTTTCCAGGCAAGAGTACTGGAGTGGGGTGCCATTTCCTTCTCCAGGAGATCTTCCCAACCCAGAGATTGAACCCAGGTCTCCCACATTGTAGGCAGATGCTTTACCATCTGAGCCACCAGGGATAGGGAGTATGTTTATTGTTTTTGCTTGATTAGCTCTTGTTACCCAACTTTTTTAAAAAGTATTACTTTTTACTGAAGTAAAGTTGATTTACAATGTTTCATGTGTACAGAAAAGTGATTCAGTTATATTATATTACATATATTTTTTTCAGAATCTTTTTCATTATATTTATTATAAGGTATTGAATATAGTTCCCTATGCTATACTCTAAATTATCCATCTTCTGGTAAGTTAATCTATATAATCCTTAAGGAACTACCTTATTCCCATGCCCAGTCTCTGTGGTTCAGTTAGGGGCTGACTCCACTATTGGCTCAAGGGAAGAGCACGTGATTCAGGCCTGGCTCCATCTCCCTTGGCCACAGCAATTAGTTTAGAAATGGGCACAATTAATTTAGAAACTTAGTTCTGGGACTTTTGACAGGATTGTTAGGAAGAGATCATTTCTCTTTACATTGAACTTGGATCTTTGAGGATGTTAATGTGGAACTGTTGGCCACCATCTTATAGCCACAGGAGAGCAGAGCTAAGAGAAAGAGAGCACAAGGCTGAGTCTGAATGATTGCTTGGGGTTCCAAACCCAGGTGCGCCTGGAGCTAGACATGCCCATGAGCTTATCAACTTTGTGAGTTGATATTAATATCCTTCTTTTAAAAAAATCTGATGCCTATGTCATTTAGGTTTGAGTTACATGCAACATGAAGAATGCTATGAATAATATACATCCTCTTCACTTTCCATATGGTCTAATCACTCAGGGTCACTTGTTAGTCTTAAGTCATGAACTTTCATATCTCCATCTTTTCAACATTCATTCACAGATGTCTGTCTATCCAGAGTCACTCAGAGCAGGACATCAGGAATGATAGGGTAAAGGATTCCAAAAATCTGCTACTCCTTAAAAGCAATAAGAACTCCAGAAAAAAATGGTTAAAGTCAACTTTTTCAGAACCCTGGAAAGTAACCAAAAGTTTATAATGATACGAGGAGCATTACTTGGGGAAAAAAAGCCTGCTGATGCTTGGTAACAACAGTGAAAATTGTGAAGTTTGGATTTGTCCTGCTCCCATCTCGTTCTCCCAAGCTTCACAGTAGTCTGGAAAAGCAGCACCCTAGTAGCACCCAGGTGCTGGAGAAGGAAATGGCATCCCACTCCAGTGTTCTTGCCTGGAGAATCCCAGGGATGGGGGAGCCTGGTGGGCTGCCGTCTATGGGGTCACACAGAGTCGGACACAACTGAAGCAACTTAGCAGCAGTAGCACCCAGAGGGACCATTCTAGGTTTGAGGATCCTCAAAAAGCCCAATTCTTCGAGAACTGTCTCTACTTGACATGTCAAGCAGTTCCTTGGAAAAGTATTCATTCACAGAGTTTTTATTTGACCTGGCTCAGAGTTCACTCAGTGGGAAAGTTACTACTTCTAGAGCATTTGTTAAAAACAACCAGTAACAATCACTTAATACCATAGCAGCAGTAGCAATTGGGGCAAACAAGAGACTATCTGGTCAAAACATGTAAAAGGAAGATCTGGGGAATGAGAAATATCATATTCCTTGGGGTCTAGGAGGCGATTTGCATTTGCAGGGCTGTGTGCATGCACAAAATACACCTGAAAAGGCCCTACATTTTCACCTTGGACTGACACTAGGGCTTGGTGGAGGTAGAAAATGATGGCTAAAGCAGAGCTGCAAACTTCTGGAGGATTGAAAGAGTGCCCAACACACATACATATGTGTGTGCACACGGATGCAAACACATACAGCCTCTCATCAAAGGACTGATGATTATTCACTCAAGGAGTTTAAGGAAATCTGATTGAAGCATTCATTCAGTAGCCACATCTGCCAGAATATGTACTTTACAGAATTAGTTAGGAAAAGTCACTGAACAAACAACAAAAACTGAAACAAGCAATAACAAAACCAAACCCTGAGGAGGGGAGAAAAGCTGATTTCCAGAGTTGCCACATGACAGCACTGAAATGTAAGTTTTCAACCAAAGATTATGAGACATACAATGGTTATGGTCTTACAAGAGACCTGGACGAAACCGTTGTCGAGTCTGAGATTAGACCGGGATGAGTACGAACATGAACAGAGGTCACAGGTGACAACGGTCTCGGTCCCGAAAAGGAAAATACATTCGTGAGTAACAGGAAAATATACGAGGTATCTGTGTTTCAGATGGATCAACTTGTACACCTAAATTAGACGTCAAACATGTCGACCACCTTTCCAAAAACCAAGAGAAGGAATCGGTGTGACGGGGACCTCAAGTCAACACTAAAATAGGGTTGAAGACGTACACTCAGTGGATGTCCTCAGATGAGGATTCCGACGGGACCTCCTGAACCGAGACGGGGTCACTCCTGACTCGTACCTCCAACACGTCGACGAACCTAGTACCCCTGGAACCGTCGTGGTCCATGTGCCCCCTCGGTCACCGGTGTCTACGTCCCCCTATACCACAACAATCAAAAAAAAAAAAGGAACGGAGACCGTGAAGACGGAGTCACTCCTGTCCTGTACCTCAATCAGTACCTACGAGTCTGACCCCTCTTGGACCAGCACAGTCCACAAGTTCCTTCGGACGTAGACACCCACGTCCTCTATTCCGTGATAATCTCAGAAAAGGATCTGAAACCGTAGAACGTAAGGTTTCCCGAAGGGAACGACCAGGAAGACACAACGAACCACGTCATCCACGAGTTTCGGGGGGTTAGGGGGGGAGGGGAGGTGGACCGACCCCGGAAAGAGTTAACAAGGTACTTACTCCATGAGTTTCCCGGTGGTACAGGCTCCAGAGGGAGGTAACCAATCGACGACACGTGGTCGGATACCCCTCTCCCTCTCCGATGTCACTACCGAAATGGGGGACGCACACTGACTCGTCAAAACGGGAAGGAGGCACCGTTGGTCCGAAAGGAGGGTCCCGTAAGGGACGACCCTAGAGGAAGGAGTCGAGGGGAACCCGATAGAGGTGTGTCAGTCATCGACAGGAGTGGGACCCCAACGACAGGTCAGGGATGTAAAGTCGAGGGTAGGTGACGAACATGGCTCCTGGACACAGGGATAGGTCTCATACATCCCGACTCCATACCGTAACAAACACACCAAGAGTGGGGTAAGTCTGACAGTATATAGTCGACCACGGGAGAGGTTGTCAGAATGAAAGACAGGGTTTGTCAACAGGACTACACCCTTAGACGGGGACGAAGTCAAGGAGGTGGGGAGACCACGAACAAGTCGGGGTGAGTGAAAGGAGGAGAAAAAGGGAAGGAAGGAAGAAGGGTGGTTCCAAACACACTTCTTCACTTCACTTCACTTTCAACGAGTCTGAGAAACGCTAGGGTACCTGATATCGGACGGTCCGGGGAGATAGGTACCTTAAGAGATCCGTTCTTATGACCTCACCCGATGATAAGGGAAGAGGTCCCCTAGAAGGGTCGGGTCCCTAGTTTGGACCCAGAGGTCACCGAGGACGTAACGTCCGATTAAGAAATAGTAGACTCGGTGCTCCGTCCGGACTCAAAATACACCTAGTCCCTACCGCCGGACCTTCTCGGTGGGGTGTGGGCTCCGGTCCCCGTCGCCGGCCCTTCTAGTTGGGTACTGGTTCCTTGTCGCCGACACGACCGCGTCCTCCAGGATCTCCTCGATAGGGTGCAACTTCCAGTCCTTCCCGTCGTCACTCCTCTATGGGAAACAGGTTCCATTCCTCGTCGCCGACGCGAAACGACCTCGTCGGCACTTCTCTATGGGGTACGGGTTCCATTCTTTTTGGGTCCATTCTACCATCCACAACGTTCTCCCGTAGTTTCCCGTCTGTGTGACTTTGGTATGAGTGTCTTTTGATTAGTTAGATTAGTGTGATCCTGGTGTCGGAACAGATTGAGTTTCTTTGGTTCGGTACGGGCGTCCCGTTGGGTTCTACCCGCCCAGTACCACCTCTCCAGACTGTCTTACACCAGGTGACCTCTTCCCTTACCGTTTGGTGCAGTCATAAGGACGGAACTCTTGGCGTACTTGTCATACTTTTCCGTTTGACTTTCTCCTTGAGGGGTAGTCATCTACAGGTTATACGATGACCTCTAGTCACCTCTTTATTGAGGTCTTTCTTTCTTACCTACCTCGGTTTCGTTTTTGTTATGAGTCAACACCTACACTGACCACTATCTTTGTTTCAGGTTACGACATTTCTCGTTATAACGTATATTTGGACCTTACAGTCCAGGTACTTAGTTCCGTTGAACCTTCACCAGTTTGTTCTCTACCGTTCTCACTTGTAACTGTAAGATCCTTAGTCACTTAATTTTACCTGACCTTACCCACTTAAATTGAGTCTACTGGTAATATAGATGATGACGCCCGTCCTTAGGGAGTCTTCTTTACCTCATCGGTAGTACCAGTCGTTTTCTCAGGCTTTACGTCATGAACCTACGTTAGAGTTTTTGATGTCTTACTAAAGACAAGCAAAGGTTCCGTTTGGTACGTTATAGTGGCATTAGGTTCGGATACGGGGTTGGTCATTACGACTTCTTCGACTTCAACTTGCCAAGATATTCTGGATGTTCTGGAAAATCTTGATTGTGGGTTTTTTCTACAGGAAAAAGTGATATCACCTGACCTTACGTTTTCATCCTTCAGTTCTTTGTGGACCTCAGTGTCCGTTTAAACCGGAACCTTATACCTTACTTCGTCCCGTTTCTGATTACCTCAAAACGGTTCTTTTACGTGACCAGTATCGTTTGTGGGGGAAGGTTGTTGTGTTCACTTCTGAGATGTGTACCTGTAGTGGTCTACCAGTTGTGGCTTTAGTCTGACTAATATAAGAAACGTCGGTTTCTACCTCTTCGAGATATGTCAGTCGTTTCTGTTCTGGTCCTCGACTGACACCGAGTCTAGTACTTGAGGAATAACGGTTTAAGTCTTAATTTAACTTCTTTCATCCCTTTTGGCGATCTGGTAAGTCCATACTGGATTTAGTTTAGGGAATACTAATATGTCACCTTCACTCTTTATCTAAATTCCCGGATCTAGACTATCTATCTTACGGACTACTTGATACCTTACTCCAAGCACTGTAACATGTCCTCTGTCCCTAGTTCTGGTAAGGGTACCTTTTCTTTACGTTTTTTCATTTTACCGAGAGACCCCTCCGGAATGTTTATCGACACTTTTCTCCTCTTCATTTTTCGGTTCCTCTTTTCCTTTCTATGTCCGTAGACTTACGTCTCAAGGTTACTTATCGTTCTTCTCTATTCTTTCGGAAGAAGTCGTTAGTCACGTTTCTTTATCTCCTTTTCTTGTCTTACCCTTTCTGATCTCTAGAGAAGTTCTTTTAATCTCTATGGTTCCCTTGTAAAGTACGTTTCTACCCGAGTTATTTCCTGTCTTCACCAGACCTGGATTGTCTTCGTCTTCTATAATTCTTCTCCACCGTTCTTATGTGTCTTCTTGACATGTTTTTTCTAGAAGTACTGGGCCTATTAGTGCTACCACACCAGTGAATAGATCTCGGTCTGTAGGACCTTACACTTCAGTTCACCCGGAATCTTTCGTAGTGATGCTTGTTTCGATCACCTCCACTACCTTAAGGTCACCTCGATAAAGTTTAGGGCTTTCTAATACGACACTTTCACGACGTGCGTTATACGGTCGTTTAAATCTTTTGAATCGTCACCGGTGTCCTGACCTTTTCCAGTCAAAAGTAAGGTTAAGGTTTCTTTCCGTTACGGTTTCTTACGACTTTGATGGCGTGTTAACGTGAGTAGAGTGTACAATCATTTCATTACGAGTTTTAAGAGGTTCGGTCCGAAGTTGTTATACACTCGGTACTTGAAGGACTACAAGTTCGACCAAAAGCTTTTCCGTCTCCTTGGTCTCTAGTTTAAGGGTTGTAGGTGACCTAGTAGCTTTTCCGTTCTCTGAAGGTCTTTTTGTAGATAAAGACGAAATAACTGATACAGTTTCGGAAACTGACACACCTAACGTTATTTCACACCTTTTAAGACTTTCTCTACCCTAATGGTCTGGTGGACTGGACGGAGAACGCTTTAGACATACGTCCAGTCCTTCGTTGTCAATCTCGACTTGTACCTTGTTGTCTGACCAAGGTTTATGCTTTTCCTCACGTAGTTCCGACATATAACAGTACGACGAATAAATTGAATATACGTCTCATTTAGTACTCTTTGCGACCTGACCTTCTTTGTGTTCGACCTTAGTTCTAACGGCCCTCTTTATAGTTATTGGAGTCTATACGTCTACTGTGTTGGGATTACCGTCTTTTACTTCTCCTTGATTTTTCGGAGAACTACTTTCACTTTCTCTTCTCACTTTTTCAACCGAATTTCGAGTTGTAAGTCTTTTGCTTTTAGTACCGTAGGTCAGGGTAGTGAAGTACCCTTTATCTACCCCCTTGTCACCTTTGTCAAGTCTGAAATATAAAAACCCGAGGTTTTAATGACGTCTACCACTGACGTCGGTACTTTAATTTTCTGCGAATGAGAAACCTTCCTTTAATTCTGGTTGGATCTATCGTATAAGTTTTCGTCTCTGTAATGAAACGGCTGATTCCAGGCAGATCAGTTCCGATACCAAAAAGGTCACCAGTACATATCTACACTCTCAACCTGACACTTCTTCCGACTCGCGGTTTCTTAACTAAGAAAACTTGACACCACAACCTCTTCTGAGAACTCTCAGGGAACCTGACGTTCCTCTAGGTTGGTCAGGTAAGACTTCCTCTAGTCGGGACCCGAAAGAAACCTTCCTTACTACTATTTCGACTTTGGAGTCATCAAACCGGTGGAGTACGTTTCTCAACTGAGTAACTTTTTATGAAACTACGACCCTCCCTAACCCCCGTCCTCCTCTTCCCCTGGTGTCTCCTACTCTACGACCTACTGACTTGACTTGAGTGTATAAGGAAAAGTCACTAGTCCCTGAGGTCGGTCGAGAGTCGACCACGAGACACTCTAGGAGACGTAGACTTCTACATAAGGACTACGTAGGTATCTTTCATGAGGTTCAGGTGGAAGAGGAGAAGGTAGAACATTAGAACATTATAGGAAGTCAAGTCAAGTCAAGTCAACGAGTCAACACAGGCTGAGAAACGCTGGGGTACTTGTCGTCGTACGGTCCGGAGGGACAGGTAGTGACTGAGGGCCTCAAGTGAGTCTGAGTGCAGGTAGCTCAGTCACTACGGTAGTTCGTTAGAGTAGGAGCCAGCAGGGGAAGAGGAGGACGGGGGATAGGGAGGGTAGTAGTCTCAGAAAAGGTTACTCAGTTGAGAAATGTACTCCACCGGTTTCATGACCTCAAAGTCGAAATCGTAGTAAGGAAGGTTTCTTTCGGGTCCCGACTAGAGGAAGTCTTACCTGACCAACCTAGAGGAACGTCAGGTTCCCTGAGAGTTCTCAGAAGAGGTTGTGGTGTCAAGTTTTCGTAGTTAAGAAGCCACGAGTCGAAAGAAGTGTCAGGTTGAGAGTGTAGGTATGTACTGGTGACCTTTTTGGTATCGGAACTGATCTACCTGGAAACAACCGTTTCATTACAGAGACGAAAAGTTATACGATAGATCTAACCAGTATTGAAAAGAAGGTCCTTCGACTGTAAAATCTTTAGTAGACATAAACTCGATTCGAATGTAGACTAAGACATTAACTCTACTAAACATCCCCTAATCAATTATATGTAATCCTTATTATGGTCAAAGTTAGAGGTTCCCGTTTTTCAACTCAAATTCTTTTCCTATCCCTCCGTCCCTTGTTTCAACTACCTTCAAAAATTTCCCAGAAAATCCCCTCGTTCATCTAATGGACATCGGTACCGGTACCATTTCCTTCGACGCGCATCCTCTCTATTAAAAAGATACCCCTTCTCCAAGAGTTGGGTACCGGTGAGTAATCATAGTGAATCTCTCCACAAAAAAAAAAAAAAAATTTAATACAAATCCCACATGAGGTTTTGTTCAATTTTAGAGATCTCTACCCCTAGATTCGTAGTCATAAAAATTTTGAGAGGTTAACTAAGGTCATATTTTGGTTCCAATTCTTAGTTACGACGTCCCTAAAACCTGATCTCATCCTTCCAAGTTGAGTGTAATTATTCTTTATGTAGGGTATTTTCTGTTGACCCTCCATCTTACTTCTTCACTAATTAATCGCTAATAGTTGTTCATTCCGAAGAACCTCTCTCAGAGACTGGTTTTGGACCCGAAAATTAAAAATAGGTTTACACAACAAATTATATTATAAAAAGTTATAACAATGATTAAATACTGAAATTGTTCTCTAGATCATAATATATGTCGTATGTTTACTCTTCTTTTTTTACGTAGTACCAGACCGAGAAAACAAGAATGATAACTTTTGAATCAAAGAGTCTACGTAGACCTCCTAGACTTTTAATGGAGATCTCCGTAGACATTACTTATAAATCAATTTTAAAGTCCTATAATTTTTGTCTACTAAGGTTTTATCTTCCCTGTTGTAGTTATTTTAAGTATCCAATTTTTTAAACGTAAATGAGTCAACGTGAGATCAGTGATAAAGACCAATAGAAAAGACAGGAAGGAGAATCTTTATAAGACGATGGTTCTCACTCAAATATCGTTTTGATCAAAAACATACAAGTAACATGTAGTCACAACCTTTGGAGCGTATCTAGTAACTCAGGTTAGAAGAAACACGTGGTACCCCCTTTGACTCCGGTGTTTTCATGGGAAAAGAATGAGGTCATTAAGTCTAGATGTCGTACAAGAAAGTTACTGTTGTAACACCGGTTCCTCTGTTGTACTAGTTACACCAGGAAGACTAATATACCCTTATTAATTACATAGTACTCGAGTATGATGAAACTGTGACGATACACTATGAATCTCTACTCACCCCCTCTGAGAGACCACATCGGATGGTTCGACCCTTGATACTCTTTAGGTCACCCTATTTAGCATAAGAGAAAGGACTCCATACAGAATCTCTCCGTCGACGCTGTATCACCCTTTACGAACACAGAGTCTCAGTCTGTCTGAATCTGACCTTAAGGTCGTGTAGTAAATGATAACGTAGTGGTATTTTTTTAGTAATTTATACCCTTAAACTCAAGGAAAGTATTTTGCTTCCAATATTTCTCATGGATGGTGAATCCCTATAGTACTCGTAACTTACTCTGTTTTATACTTTTAATCTCTCATGTACTCTCTATTGGTGATTTATAACTAAGATGAAAGGAGAAAATAAAGTAAAAACGTGATAAGGAATCTTTCCTCTACACTTCCTTCCCTTATATGACCGTGATCTCTGGTGTTCCGTTTGTTTTCGAAACCTCTATTACTAGTACACTGATCCGTCGACGAGAGTGACCTCTAGATAAAACAGGTCCGTCCGTCGTAAACTCTGTGTGTGTGTGTGTGTGTGTGTGTGTGTGTGTGTGTGTGTGTAATCTTCCAGAATCTTTTGATGGACAACCCATATGTCTCTGAACGGTTAGTACAACACTTGTATTTCACTTTCTAGTACTATAATCATCTTTATATGTTCACAAGGATCAGGGATTATTTTTAGTAGTTTCTTACGGAATAAACTCTCAAACTACTGAACGAACGACGAACTTAGGTAGACTAAAGGGATACAGGAAGAACCCGTTCCTCATCCTCAAGTGCCGGGATACTGAACATGTTCGTGTGTGACTATAACAGATGCTGTCTATTTACGATTGGGAAGGACACGGAATTAGTGGTAGATATTTAATCTCCCAATTTATAGAAGAGGACATCGTCCTAAGTTAAAAAAACTCATTCTTACCCCTTTTAAAAAAAACTCAGACTAACCCCTTTTTCCATAAAAGACTGTGTTATCGTCCTGTCTGAATGGTTTCCCGGACCTAAGAATGGACGGTTAATTAAAGGTCAATGAGAAGGAGTAAGGTATCACCAAGGGAGTTTTTTGACATCGGACACTGCTATAGAAGGTTATAGAGAAAAGGATATGGGTGGGAACTTCGATATCGTCAAAGGAAACAAGAAAGAGGAAACCAAAACTTACTATAAAGGACATTCAAGGAAGAACTAGTAGGAAAGAGAAAGGAAGTCCGATTCATCTCTCGGGTTTTACTTCTCTTCGTTTATCCTGAGATCAAAACAGAGAAAGAAAACGGAACTCATTAACCCAGTACAAACACACACACACACACACACACACACTCACACAGACAGACAGATGGACTCTCTCCCACTCCCTCTCTCTCCCTCTCTTTCCCTTTCTCTCTTTAACTATAATAAAAACAGTCACGTTCATAAACCTTCCATTAGTTTACCAATTTAGTTTGAGTTCAGATGAGTCTAGTTACCAGTGTCTTATAAAAATTTTACATAATAACTTCCTATAAAATGTATACTGTTTTAAGTAGGTAAAGTTCACACGAAAAGTTATTAAAAATAATTGAAAGGACTTACAATGTCGTTAGTAGTATCGAGTTAAAATCTTGTAAAAGTAGGGGTTTATTCTAGGGAGTACGGATAAATGTAAATATCTAAAAAGAACTGAATGTTAGTCCAATGTAGGACTATTTAAGTAGTATTAAACTTTGAGTCAAGTCAAGTCAAGTCAAGTCAAGTCAACGAGTCAGCACAGGCTGAGAAACGCTGGGGTACTTAGCGTCGTGCGGTTCAGGCAGATCAGTTCCGATACCAAAAAGGTCATCAGTAAATACCTACACTCTCAACCTGACACTCCTTCCGACTCGCGGTTTCTTAACTACGAAAACTTGACACCACAACCTCTTCTGAGAACTCTCAGGGAACCTGACGTTCCTCTAGGTTGGTCAGGTAAGACTTCCTCTAGTCGGGACCCTAAAGAAACCTTCCTTACTACCGTTTCGACTTTGGAGTCATCAAACCGGTGGAGTACGCTTCTCAACTGAGTAACTTTTTATGAAACTACGACCCTCCCTAACCCCCGTCCTCCTCTTCCCCTGCTGGCTCCTACTCTACCGACCTACCGTAGTGACTGAGCTACTTGAGCTCAGACTCACTTGAGGTCCTCAACCACTACCTGTCCCTCCGAACCGCACGACACTAAGTTACGTAATTTTTTTTTTTAAACAAAAATGAAATAAAACGAAATGTTATGACATAACCAAAACGGTATGTAACTGTACTTAGTCGGTGCCCACATGTACACAAGGGTTAGGACTTGGGGGGAGGGTGGAACGTAAATTATGAGAATTGGATGGTTAGTAGTGTCGAATCAGGTCGGACGGAATTTACACAAGTCTTGTCAATATAATCAGATGTCAATCCTTTTTAGTATTGTGTTTCAACTAAAAATATTATTACAGAACTTATAGAGTACACTAAATAACTTATCACGTGACTTTCACTTTTTGTCTTACCGATATACCCATCGCTTACCAACATTCACGTAGTTAACAAGTGGAAACACTAAAATATCGACTGATCCTCGACACTGAGAGTCGTAATGTTTTCATTAATCTCTCCCCACCAGGATTCTACCGTCTCCTTATCCTACCCCTCTGGTGAAATAGGGAACGTTTAAGTAGCTTTCTTGTAAACTTACGACTCGTTTAAGGTGTTTTGTTGAAGACTTACAACCGTCTCCTGTAGTCCGTGGGTCCTTCCGTCGGGTAACAGAAGTTTTCCTCCATCCTGTTATTTTCTATTTTTCTTTCTGTTTTCTCCATCCCGGTCTCTAGGTAGGACCCTTCCCTCACAATTTTCTCTTCAAAGGTTTGTGGTCCTTTGTGAGAGTGGTCGTCCAGACACCCCTTAGAACCTTAGAGTCTCCCGTTGTATTGGTCCTCCTTTTTATTTATTCATTTATTAATTTTGGGTGTCTAGTGTACGGTTTGTCGTTGAGGGTCGCGAACGTCAACGGTGGTTGTTCACCTCCGATTTGTTCCTCCGTGGTCGACGTAACGAATCCCATTCCTGGACGACCTCACGGGACTCCCGTTAGACTCCCTCGATTACACTCTATCGTTGGGTTTGACACCCTATCGGTCTCTCTCTCTCTCTCTCTCTCTCTCTCTCTCTCTCTCTCTCTCTCTCTCTCTCTTTTCCCCCCCCCCCTCTCTCTTTTGATAGGACGTTTTTCGGGATTGGACTCCGTGACGATCCGGACGAGTATCTTGTTTCCTGACTCCTCTCGATCGTCCGACACTTGACCGGGTAAGGGGTGACCTCTGTTCGTCCGCCCCCTCACCACCCCTACGTCGGTCTCGGCCTTTCCCCGTTAACGCCGGGGTCTCTCCATAGGAGATCGTTTGACGTTTGTCCGAGACAACGACTAGTTCTCAAGAACCCTAAGACCTACCAACTGTAGGCGACCCTCCCAACGTCGGTCTCTAGTCGAGGGGTCTTCTCTGTTTGCCGTGTGGACTCTTCCACACTGGGAACATGTCGTTCCTTTAGTTCGCCGACCTTACCCCCTCCGTTATTCTGCGTAGTGGGTGGACTCCTCTCACGTGAGTGGTTCGTGGACTAGTGGACTCGACGAACCTGGACCCTTCCCGTGTCCGAGTTGGCTCAGACGTGGAAACCCCTCATGAGCTCTTGGACTTGGACTCGTCGAATCTGGACTCTTCACGTACGTTGGGTCCCGGACGGAGTCTGTCAAGGACCGTCTCGTTGGACCTCGGACTCGTCATATCTGACCCTTTCGTGTGTACGGCACTCACCCCCGTTTGGGTCACGCCAACTTTGTGACACTCGTGAGGGGTGTATACGGTTCCTATAAACAAACGTCACAAGGAGGGAGGGGTGTCTTGCTGACTTGTTCACTCGTATTTTTTCACTGGTGGAAGCGGGGGAACACAGTCCCGACTTTAATTTGTGACTTCTCTGGTCGTTTGTCTTCTTCGATTTTATTTGTCTCCCTTGGTGGAACCTTCACTGTCCACGTTGTCTAATTTTGGGATATCAATCGTGACTGATGTACCTTCCCCGGATATCTAGAACTCTTCATATTCGACCTAGTTCCTTGATAGACTTTGACTTGATTGGGGGGTGACAGGTGTTGTTGAGGTCTCTTTAGGGATCTATATAAAAATGATAATAGTAAAAAATTTAATTTTCAAAAATTTTAAAAATTCAGGAGATAATGAGAAAATTAAAAGTAAAAATATTAGATGATAATGGAACGTTTTTTTCTAGGATAAAAATTTCGTTTAAAGCATATGTATAAAATATTACAAACACTGAGACAAAAAAAAAAAAAATTTATAACATAACAACTCTCAGATTGGAGATGAGATCTAAAAATTCGAAACGAAAAACCATAAACAATAGTTAAAACATGTTAACTCTTAGGTTAGAAGTCATGGGTAAAAATGAACCCTCACACTAATGACCGAACTAACGAGAGAGGGGGAAAACTGAGAGGAAAAAGAGGTGGTCCAGTGGCGATAGAGGAGGGAGAGGGAAGAGAAGAGATAGGTTGGTACACTTAGAGAAACACACAAGTCCCGACACCTCTTGTGTGTCCCTTGACTAATAACCGACCTAGACAGTGAGAGGAAAACTCAGGGGTAAAATAGGAGGACCGGTGAAGACAGAGGAAGGAGGGAGAAGAGAAGAGACACATTGAGACACTTGTAGAGACTCCCTAGGTCTGACACCTTTAGTGTATCCCTTCACTAATGACCAATCGAACGAGAGAGGGGAAAACTACGGGGGAGAAGAAGAGGACCAGTGTAGATAGAGGGAGAAGGGAGAAGAGAAGAGGTACATTGAGACACTTGGAGAGACCCACAGGGAGTTCACCTCTTTGAAAAGTAGTAATTGGATTTACAAAATAGTAACCACAACATATCTGTCTCTTCAAACTCCGATAACATTCTTATTCTGACTTTTGGTCTCCGTCCTCCGAATTCAAGTTTTGGACTCTTGTGTTCTTTTGAAGACTGAGGTCCCTTGTAATTAGCTGCCCTCGAGTAGGTTTTCGAAGGTGTGGATGTGACTTTGGTTCGTGGTGGGTTCCCGGTTGTTCAAGGTCCCTTTCTGTATGGTACGTTTAAGAGGTCGTTGTGTCCTTGTATCGGGACTCGAAGTTATATGTCCGACGGGTTTCAGTATGGTTTGGGTCACTGTAGAGTTTTGAGTGATGACCTGTGAAGTAACGTGAGGTCTCTCTTCTTTAGGTCGAGGTGGGTAGTCTTGTGGTTGTGTTCGAAGGGATTGGTCCTTTGGAACTGTTCGGTGGGCAGATTGGGACGGGTGTCACTCCTTTGAGGTTTTATTTCTCCTTGGTCTTTGACGGTCTTGTGTCTTTCCGGTGGAGTTTGTGTCGTTATGTTTGTTCTACTTCTCTGTCTCCTTATGGGTCGCCCATTTCCTTGTCCTATTTACGAGTGGTTTGGTTTGTTTTCTCCTTCTCTATCCCTTAGATGGACTTTTTTTTTTAAGTCTTATGACTATCACTTTTAGTAGGTTTTAGAACTTTTGTTTTACCTCAATGTCTATTTATCGGACCTCTGTTCCTAACTCTTCTACGTTCTTTACAAATTGTTCCCGGAGCTTCTTTATTTTTTCTCAGTATGTTACTTATTACGTTATTTACTCTAGTTTTTGTGAGACCTCCCTTGGTTGTCATCTTATTACCTCCGTCTTCTATCCTATTCACTCCATCTTCTATCTTACCGTCTTTAGTCACTTCGTCTCTCCTTTTTTCTTTTTTCTTACTTTTTTTTTACTCCTGTTGGAGTCTCTGAAGACCCTGTTACAATTACGATTTATAAGTTTAGTATCCTCAGGGTCTTCTTCTTCTGTTTTTCTTTCTGGTACTCTTTTATGAACTCCTCTATTATCAAATTTTGAGGGGATTTTACCCCTTCCTTTATAAGTGGGTTCAGGTTCTTTGGGTCTCTTAGGGTTTGTCCTATTTGGGTTCCACTTTGTGGTTTTCTGTGTATAATTAGTTTAATTGTTTCTCGTTTGTGTTTCTTGTTTTCAATTTTCGTCGTTCCCTTCTTGTTGTTTATTATGTGTTCCCCTAAGGGTATTCCTATTGTCGACTAGAAAGTTATCTTTGAGAAGTCCAGTCTTCCCTTACCGTCCTGTATGAATTTCACTACTTTCTCTTTTTGGATGTTGGTTCTAATGACATGGGTCGTTCCTAGAATAAGTTTATACTTCCTCTTTAGTTTTCGAAATGTCTGTTCGTTTTCGACTCTCTTAAGTCGTGGTGGTTTGGTCGAGAGGTTGTTTACGATTTCCTAGAAGAGATCTGTCCTTTCTGTCTTTCCTACGCATTTGAGCTTAGATTTTGTTGTTTCATTCACCGTTACCCTAGTATGAATAGTTATTAATGGAATTTACATGTACCCAACTTACGGGGTTGGTTTTCTGTTTCTGACCGACTTACCTATGTTTTTGTTCTGGGGACATATACAACAGATGTTCTCTGGGTGGAGCTTTGTTCCCTGTGTATGTCTGACTTTCACTTCCCGACCTTTTTCTATAAGGTACGTTTATCTCTGAATTTCTTTCGTCCTCACCGTTATGAGTATAGTCTATTTTATCTGAAACTTTATTTCCGTCACTTTTCTCTGTTTCATCCTGTGATGTATTACTAGTTTCCTAGTTAGGTTCTTCTTCTATATTGTTAATATTTATATATACGTGGGTTGTATCCTCGTGGTGTTATACATTCCGTTTATGATTGTTCATACCTTACCCTTTAATTGTTATTGTATGGGGTGAGTGTGGATACCTACCTAGTTGATTTGTCTTTTAATTGTTTCTTTGTGTTTGAAATTTCCCATGTTATCTGGTCAATCTGGATTAACTATAGATATCCTATAAAGTGGGGTTTTGTTACTTAAAGTGGAAAAAGAGTTCCCGTGTACCTAGAAAGAGGTCCTATCTAGTGTACGACCCGGTATTTAGATCGGAACCATTTAAGTTTTTTTGATTTTAGTAAGGTTCGTACAAGAGACTGGTGTTACGTCATTCTAATATACAGTTAATGTCCTCTTTTTTAATAATTTTTAAGGTTGTATACCTCCGACTTGTTTTACGACGACTTATTGGTTGTTCAGTGTCTTCTTTAGTTATTTCTTTAGTTTTTTACGTATCTTTGTTCATTTTTAATTTTGTGTTGTTGGGTTTTGGACACCCTGTGATATTTTCGTCACGATTCCCCTTCCAAGTATCGTTATGTCCGAATGGAGTTCTTTGTTCTTTTTACAGTTTATTTATTGGATTGAGATGTGAATTCCGTTGATCTTTTCCTTCTTTACTTCTTGGGGTCCCAATCTTCCTTTCTTTAGAATTTTTAATCCCTTCTTTATTTACGTTTATTTTCTCTGGTGTCGTTTTTAGTTGTTTCGATTTTCGATCAAGAAACTCTTCTATGTATTTTAACTGTTTGGTAATCGGTATGAGTAATTCTTTGTTTCCCTTTTCTTAGTTTGTTTTAATCTTTACTTTTACCTCTTTAGTGTTGTCTGTTGTGTCTTTATGTTTCCTAGTATTCTCTGATGATAGTCGTTGATATACGGTTATTTTACCTGTTGAACCTTCTTTACCTGTTTAAGAATCTTTTCATGTTGAAAGGTTTTGATTTGGTCCTTTCTAATCTTTTGGAATTGTCTGGGTAGTGTTCGTACCTTTGACTTTGACATTAGTCTTTAGAAGGTCGTTTGTTTTCGGTTCCTGGTCTACCGAAGTGTCGACTTAAGATGGTTTTTAAATCTGTTCTCGATTGTACATAGGATGAGTTTGAGAAGGTATTTTAACGTCTCCTTCCATTTGAAGGTTTGAGTAAGATACTCCGGTGGTAGTGGGATTATGGTTTTGGTCTATTTATACGATGTTTTTTCTTCTGATGTCAGGTTATAGTGACTACTTGTATCTACGTTTTTAGGAATTGTTTTAAGATCGTTTGTCTTAGGTCGTTGTATAATTTTACTAGTATGTAGTACTGGTTTACCCGAAATAGGTTTCCTCCGTTCCTAAGAAGTTATAGACGTTTAGTTAGTTACGTTATGTGGTGTAATTGTTTAACTTTCTATTTTTGGTATACTAATAGAGTTATCTACGTCTCTTTCGGAAACTATTTTAAGTTGTAACTAAATACTATTCTTTCACTCTTATCTTCCTTGTACAGAGTTGTATTATTTTCGAAATATACTGTTTGGGTGTCGTTTGTAATAGGAGTTACCACTTTTTAACTTTCGTAAAGGGGATTTCAGTCCTTGTTCTGTTCCAACGGGTGAGAGTGGTGATGATTGTTGTATCAAAACCTTCACACCCGGTGTTGTTAGTCTCGTCTTTTTCTATATTTTCATTAGGTCTAACTTTTTCTTCTTCATTTTGAGAGTGACAAATGTCTACTGTACTAGGAGATGTATCTTTTGGGATTTCTGAGGTGGTCTTTTAGTGATCTCGATTAGTTACTTATATCATTTCAACGTCGTATATTTCAATTGTGTGTCTTTAGGAAACGTAAGGATATGTGACTGTTACTCTTTTGTCTTTCTCTTAAATTCCTTTGTTAAGGTAAGTGGTAGAGTTACTTTTCTTATTTTATAAATCCTTATATAGATGGCCATCTTTGTTTTCTGGATATACATCTTTTGATATTTTATGACTACTTTCTTTAGTTTCTCCTGTGTTTATCTACCTCTTTATGTGGTTCAAGTACCTAACCTTCTTAGTTATATCACTTTTACTCATATGATGGGTTTCGTTAGATATGTAAGTTACGTTAGGGATAGTTCAATGGTAACTATAAAAAGTATCTTGATCTTTTTTGTTAAAGTGTTAAACATACCTTTATGTTTTTTGGAGCTTATCGGTTTCGTTAGAACTCTTTCTTCTTACCTTGACCTCCTTAGTTGGACGGACTGAAGTCCGATATGATGTTTCGATGTCAGTACTTCTGTCATACCATGACCGTGTTTCTGTCTTTATATCTAGTTACCTTGTTTTATCTTTCGGGTCTCTATTTAGGTACGTGGATACCTGTGGAATAGAAACTGTTTCCTCCGTTCTTATATGTTACCTTTTTTCTGTTAGAGAAATTATTTACCACGACCCTTTTGACCAGTTGGTGAACATTTTCTTTCTTTGATCTTGTGAAAGATTGTGGTATGTGTTTTTATTTAAGTTTTACCTAATTTATAGATTTGCATTCTCGTCTTTGATATTTTGAGGATCTCCTCTTGTATCCGTTTTGTGAGAGACTGTATTTAGTGTCGTCCTAGGAGATACTGGGTGGAGGGTCTCATTACCTTTATTTTCGTTTTTATTTGTTTACCCTGGATTAATTTGAATTTTCGAAAACGTATTGTTTCCTTTGATATTCGTTCCACTTTTCTGTCGGAAATATTACCCTCTTTTATTATCGTTTGCTTCGTTGACTGTTTCTTAATTAGAGTTTTTATATGTTCGTTGAGGATTTCGAGTTAAGGTCTTTTTATTTACTGGGTTAGTTTTTTACTCGGTTTCTTGATTTGTCTGTAAAGAGGTTTCTTCTGTATGTCTACCGATTGTTTGTGTACTTTCCTACGAGTTATAGTAAGTAATAGTCTCTTTACGTTTACTTTTGGTGTTACTCCATGGTAAAGTACGGTCAGTCTTACCGACGATAGGTTTTCAGATGTTTCTTATTTACGACCTCTCCCATACCTCTTTTCCCTCGGGAGAATGGTACAACCACCCTTACGTTTGATCATGTCGGTGATACCTCTTGTCACACCTCTAAGGAATTTTTTGACCTTTATCTTGACGGTATACTGGGTCGTTAGGGTGACGACCCGTATGTGTGGTTCCTTTAGTCTTGACTTTCTCTGTGTACATGAGGTTACAAGTAGTGTCGTGACAAATATTATCGGTCCTGTACCTTCGTTGGATCTACAGGTAGTTGTCTGTTTACCTATTCTTTCGACACCATGTATATGTGTTACCTTATAATGAGTCGGTAATTTTCCTTATAAACTTAGTCAAGATTACTCCACCTACTTTGACCTCACATAATATGTGTCACTTCATTCGGTCTTTCTTTTTGTAGTTTTGTAGTTATATCATATGTTTGTGTATATATACCTTAAATCTTTCTACCATTGTCACTGGGATATACGTTCTGTCGTTTTCTCTGTCGTTACATATCTTCTCAGAAAACCTGAGACACCCTCTCCCGCTCCCACCCTACTAAACCCTGTTACCGTAACTTTGTACATATAATAGTATACACTTAGCCTAGCGGTCGGGTCCAAACTACGTACCTGTCCCACAAGCCCCGACCACGTAACCCTACTGGGTCTCCCTACCCTACCCCTCCCTTCATCCTCCCCCCAAGTCCTACCCCTTGTGTACATGTGGGTAACGACTAAGTACCGTTACATACCGTTTTGGTGATGTTATAACATTTCATTAATCGGAGGTGAAATTTACTTATGTAAATATTTTTTTCTTCATTTTTTTTTTCATTAATCTCACGTGTGACGATCGAGTCCTTTTATAGTTTGGAGTTTTAAACTTCATACCAAAGATAACTTACAAATAGTGAAAGTGTGGTGGTATTTCACTTTTCAACATGCAACTTGTTGAATGAATAGTATTTAACCCCTGACTAATATTAACGAAAGGAGTGAGGGTCGGTGTCAGTTGAAATTAGATTGAAGACAGAGATAATCGAACGGATACACCTGTAAAATATGTTTACCTACGTATGTTATACGTCAGAGAAAACAGACCGAAAAAGTGAATCGAACAAACTCCAAGTAAATACTGTATAATACACAATCAAGTTAGGAGAAATAATGGCTTGCAATGTAATATACGTATGAACTGTTAAACAAGTAGAGTAGTCAACTATCTGTAAATTCAACAAAGATTATAAACCTATGATATTTATTACAAAGATACTTATAAACACCTTTTCAGAAAACACGTGTATATAAAAATTAATAGAACTCAATGTATGTATCACCTTAATAACCTAGTATATCATTAAGATTGAAATTTAAAACTTCCTTAACAATCCGACAAAAGTTTTCAACCACGTGGTAAAATGTTAGGGTCACTGTTGCATACCCGAAAGAGTAAAAGGTGTAGGAACGGTTGTACACAACAATCGTATAATTTATACCCTCTTTGAATCTAATGAGATCCAGAACTTATTCTAATATCATTTTGTGTCTTAGCTTTCAATTTATCATAGAGAAAGTCAGTCAAGTCAAGTCAGAGAGCCAGCACAGGTTGACAAACGCTTAGGTAATTAACGTCGTACGGTCCGGAGGGACAGGTAGTGGTTGAGGGCCTCAAGTGAGTCTGAGTGCAGATAACTCAGTCACTACGGTAGGTCGGTAGAGTAGGAGACAGTAGGGGAAGAGGAGGACAAGGGTTAGGGAGGGTCGTAGTCTCAGAAAAGGTTACTCAGTTGAGAAGAGTACTCCACCTCAAAGTCGAAGTCGTAGTAAGGGAAGTTTCTTTAGGGTCCCGACTAGAGGAAGTCTTACCTGACCAACCTAGAGGAACGTCAGGTTCCCTGAAAGTTCTCAGGAGAGGTTGTGGTGTCAAGTTTTCGTAGTTAAGAAGTCGCGAGTCGGAAGAAGTGTCAGGTTGAGAGTGTAGGTATGTACTGGTGTCCTTTTTGGTATTGGAACTGATCTGCCTGGAATCAGCCGTTTCATTACAGAGACGAAAACTTATATGAGAGATCCAACCAGTATTGAAAGGAAGGTTCCTCATTCACAGAAAATTAAAGTACCGACGTTAGTGGTAGACGTCACTAAAACCTCGGGGGGTTTTATTTCAGACTGTGACAAAGGTGACAAAGGGTTAGATAAACGGTACTTTACTACCCTGGTCTACGGTACTAGAAGTAAAAGACTTACAACTCGAAATTCGGTTGAAAAAGTGAGAGGAGAAAGTGAAAGTAGTTCTCCGAAAAATCAAAGAGAAGTGAAAGACGGTATTCTCACCACAGTAGACGCATAGACTCTAATAACTATAAAGAGGACCGTTAGAACTAAGGTCGAACACGAAGAAGGTCGGGTCGCAAAGAGTACTACATGAGACGTATATTCAATTTATTCGTCGTACTGTTATATGTCGGAACTACATGAGGAAAAGATAAACCTTGGTCAGACAACAAGGTACAGGTCAAGATTGACAACGAAGGACTGGACGTATATCCACCAATAAATTTAAGTAACTCTAACATTTGTCTGAGATTTTAACGGTGCATCATGAAGATTCCCTATTATTAGACCTATCAGATTTCTATTATACGAAGATACGAAATTTTTCACGATACTAGTTTTACTTTTTTTGTATGTTTGAGTCTGTAAAACGTCTGGAGTGTTCTGTACACGTATCAGGAGAATCGTACCTTGGGACAAAATTCTTCACAATCAAATCGTGTGTTTTTTAAAATCATCTAAACATCGAATGTTTTTTCTGTCTACGGTATTCGTTAAGTCTTTATAACTTCCTTTTGAACCTAATAGTGGGTCTAGAGAACCCACCGTTGAGTCACTTAGGGTGATGGGCACTACGACCTAGGTGACTATTCTTTATACAAAGTAACGATATGAGTGACTCTTTTCTGTGTGGTCGGTTCCCTCCGTGGAAACAATAAACTTTCATCTCCTTATTTGTTCCAAAAACCTACGTAAAAAGAAATAACCGATTATACTTTATAGAGGTCTCGTAGTCTTTATTTTGTAAGACCGTTATCGATGGTGTATATATTCCGAGTTCTAAGTTGTTTTACAGAGGTTTATTGGTTAAATCCTATTATTTTCATTAACTTTAAATGGATGTAAGTTACATTTTGTGGTCTCTGGAACCATCACTCCAATCGTCCCACAATGTACGTATTCTTTAATAGAAGGGTCATATCATCCCCAAACACAAAACCTCTCCCACGATGCCATAACTGTACGAATGACTCGGACTCAGACTCTTGGACCTTCCTCTTTCGACGAGAGGATCCGAGGATAAACAGTTTTAAGTTTAGATTCATATGTTTCTTCTTTTATGATTTGGTTTTTTCATTTGAGTAGGGGTCGTTTATGGAGGGGAGGGAATGTTTGTTGTTAAAAGAAAACGATCAAGTTTATCTCTGTTGAGTTAATAATAGATTAGATTCCCCGTACAACTTTTACAAAGGTAGTGTACAAAAAACACGAAGGTGATTGTTTATAATGGGTTTATCTTTTCTATATACTTTCGTTCCGTAAGTTTCTATGGACATGAAATTCTCGTTACTTTAGAAATTTTCGTGAGGGGTCCTTGTTTTTGAACTCACACTGTAAACGGTACCGGTTCGTCGTTAATACCTCTTCTTTTACCGTTGGGGAAGGTCATAAGAACGGACCTTTTGGGGTACCTGACCTGCCTCCTCGGACCACACGACGTCAGGTACCCCAGCGTTCTTCAGTCTGTGCTGACTCACTGAAGTGATATTCGTCATTAATATTTCTTCTTTTCGTAGGAAGTGGAGTGGAGATGAGTTCTACAGAATTTTTCGTTTCATTTTGTAAAGGGATCAAGTTAACGGTTGACGTTTAAAAATTTTAATTGAATAAATTAACCTCCTATTAATGAAATACTATAACACTACAAAAAACGGTATGTAGTTGTACTTAGTCGGTGTCCGTATCTACACAGGAGTAGGACTTGAGAGGATCTTGGTTCCACTAAGACCCATACTGAACCCTACTAGTGTGTTACAAGTATGGTACTCCTGGAATGAGGACTAACCGTATGGGTACATGACTCCATTCGAACCGTTGTTTCCGACCACAGAATTAACCATGTCTTTTCCGGTAACGATTCTTCAATAAGACCCAACACATAAGATCGGTCTTTCAAAGAACATAACCTACCTCGAATGTTACTCGAAACATCACCAACACAAATTCCTATATGGTAACCCTTTAAAACGATGTACCGACGACCAAAAAAAGGACGTTACAACGGGAGTCACAGTGATACCATTGACATGGTACAATTTCGTTAACAATTTCACTTTAACAATCCCCATTTGTCACCTCTTTCGGGACCAGATCCCTAGTTCTCTGAATCCAATCTGACCGTTCGCTGTATAGATTATATTCGACGAAAAGAGAAGAAGTTTTCCTTATAATATTGTGGGATAAGTACCCTAACACTCCTACTTTACTCTGGTATTTATATTTTCTCAAAACAGTTAATATCAGATCTCGTCCGTGTCACTTCTGTCGACCGACATTATAAAATAGTAATATAATAACAATTATATTAACACTGTGTTAGTGATGGAAAGGGTATCTACGTCGTTATAATCTGAACTTGGTACCGTTATGTTTACCACTGAAAGCTTGTGGATTCTGGAGGAGTTCGACTTAGTAGAAGTTAAACCTATGACCAAGAACGGAACGGTCTTCAAGGTCTGTACCGATTAATCTCAGTCACTCTATTCTTATTTGACAGGGTCTTTCTCTTGTTGCCTCTTGAATTTTCAGTTCTGGATTTGGGAACCGAGTGTGTATAAACGGTTATGGACACAATCCAGTCCGACGAACTACGTCCGAACGTTAAGTTTAACGAAGATTAGGGGTCACGTCATGTTACCCTTGAAAATTAAAAAAGGATCCACGAAAAATCTTGGAACTGATCATCCAACGGGACCCTTGGGAATTAGTCACAAACATCTACTTGACAAGGGATGCTATGTAAATTATTTTGGAACTTTCGTCTTCAGGACAACATCTCTCGTAAGTAAACGGTCACGATCCTGGATAACTTCACGTGTACGACAAATTACATGAATTAATTGGTGGTTCATTAACACCCTGTTCTTAATCGACATGTCCTGAGTTTTGTTTGTTTGTTTGTTTGTATTATGTCTTCTTATGTCGGAGGTTCAATGAATAATGTAGTACCAGTACTCTATATATTCAAGTCAAGTCAACGAGTCAGTACAGGATGAGAAACACTGGGGTACCTGACGTCGTGTGGTCCGAAGCGACAGATAATGTTTGAGGGTCTCGAACGAGTTTGAGTACAGATAGCTCAGCCACTACGGTAGGTTGGTAGAGTAGGAGACAGTAGGGGAAGAGGAGGGTGGAAGTTAGAAAGAGTCCTAGTCCCAGAAAATACTCAGTCAAGAAGCGTAGTCCACCGGTTTCATAACCTCGAAGTCGAAGTCGTAGTCAGGAAAGTTACTTATAAGTCCTAACTAAAGGAAGTATTAACTTACCAAACTACAGGAACTACGGGTTCCCTGAGAGTTCTCAGAAGAGATTATGGTGTCAAGTTTTCCTATTTAAGAAACCACGAGTCGAATGAAATACCAAGTTGAGAGTGTAGGTATGTATTGATGACCTTTTTGGTATCGAAACTGATATTCCTGGAAACAACCGTTTCATCATAGAGACGAAAAATTATACGACAGATTTAACCAGTATCAAAAAGAAGGTTCCTCGTTCGTAGAGAATTAAAGTACCGACGTCGGTGGTAGACGTCACTAAAAACTCGGGTTCTTTTATTTCAGACAGTAACAAAGATAACAAAGGGGTAGTTAAAAGGTACTTCATTACCTTGACCTACGGAACTAGAAGGAAAAAACTTACAACTCAAAATTTAGTCGAAAAAGTGAGAGAAGAAAGTGAAAGTAGTACTCCGAGAAGTCAAGGAGAAACGAAAGGTGTTATTTCCACCACAGTAGACGCATAGACTCCAATAACTATAAAGAGGGTACTCCATATATCCATCCTTAATTTCCTTTTCGTATTAAGACTTCCTTAGTTTGTCCTTCCTTACTACTCTTTAGACTCTAGGTTGACTGTACAGTTATCCTTCTCCGTCATCCAGAAGAAAGGAGAGGGGTGAGTCGATGGGGATTCATACAACCTCCCATAGAAACCTCCAGACGATCCCCCATGAAACTCCTTAAGTCCGGGTTCTCCCTTCCAGTGAAACCGAGGATTTACAAGACATTCCAAGGTTCTTCCGTTTAAGGGTGGTACGAGGGACAACCTCCGTCCCTCAATATCCTGAAGTTTATTTCCCACTCCGAGCCCTCTGAGTGTCCCTTTTATAAACGGTACGGGATACAACGTTGTGTCCTGGTAGTGAGAAGTTTGTACGTATTCTGTCAGGTCGACTGAGTTCCTCACACTACTCAGATTTCACTGAACCTTCTTCTCTCCCCTTTTGAACATCCGGTATCCGCCATTCTCGATACGCCTCTCATTTCGTTTTTTCTTTTCTTTGGGAGAGGTAGGACCTACGTCTATTTCGGTACACGATAAAAAGTTATCTTCTGATACGACGACGGAGGTGTTGAATCTAATACCTCGGTCGACGAAAAAGACCACCACCTTTACTTGACGAAATGAGTGGTAGGTTTCAGAGAAGGGATACCAGGAATTACTAGAAAATTTCCAATAAATCCGTTACAGATCACCTATCTTTGTTGGTCACGGAAGGCTGTGGAGACAGACAGGACGGTACCACCATCACCAAATCAGTGACTCAGTACAGACTGAGAAACACTGGGGTACCGAACGTGGGGTGGTCCGAGGAGACAGGTACCCTGAAGGGTCCGTTCTTATGACCTCACGTAACGGTAAAGGAAGAGGTCCCATAGAAGGACTGGGTCCCTAGTTGGGACCCAGAGGACTTAAAATCCACTTAAGAAATACCTAACTCGGTGGTCCCTTCGGGAAGACGGTATCAGTTCTCTTTAAAGACGAAATGGACTGGAAGGGACCCGAGACAAGAGTCGGTACCTTAGGTATGAAACCAGATCCCTACCCTTACACCTCGTCCGACGGAAAGGGTTTATACTTAACGAAACTCATTCAATGATAAGGACAGAACTTGAGTCCAAGGAGTAGAAATTCTGTCCATATTACATACTTTCTTGAAAAAAAAAAAAAATGTTATATTTCGTGATTTCGTAATATTATCTGTCTAAAAAAAAAGTTTATAGACGTTAGATAGACCCTCTCCGAAAATTTCTACCCTATAAACGGGAGAGGGTGGAACTTTATTTCAACTTCTGAGTTCAGTGACGGTTTTGATTCTAGACTCTGAAAATTTAACTTGTGTCCTCCCATCCTTCCTGTTCATCCCACATGCGAAGATGACCAAAGTTGGAAAGAGGAAAGAGAGAATAGGGGGTCCCCTTTTACTCCATTCTATCTGTCTACCTCAGAACAGACTGGAATGTCGAGAAGAGTGAAAAGTTAGAGAACTCTCTATCGCGACTACCTTTCAGAGAATGGAAAGGTGACCGTCTCTTATATGTAGGCCGACCTATATCCCACCCTCATCCCCTCGACTACCCTCCGTCTCTCTTATCCGGATCATAACACCCGTACCTATAATGGAATTATATAAGTCCGTATTCCCGGAATAAACCGGGGGGTGGGTAAAAGGAAGGGGTTTCTCAACAAAAGACCTTGTCTATACGGTCTTTTGATGATGACGTTTGTAAAGATCTTTTACTTTTAAAGTTCTATGACCTCTCTGGGGACCGAAATTATTAATACGATATGTGGTGACTTATTAGATTCCAGTCAGTGGAAAGTAGAGACTCGGAGTCGAAGTAGTATACGTTTGACCCCTACCATTAGAACCGGAAGTCAAGTCAAGTCAGCGAGTCAGTACAGGCTGAGAAACTCTGGGGTACTTGACGTCGTGTGGTCCGGAGGGACAGGTATTGGTTGAAGACCTCAAATGGGTTTGAGTACAGGTAACTCAACCACTACGGTAGGTTAGTAGAGTAGGAGACAGCAGGGGAAGAGAAGGACGGGAGTTAGAAAGGGTAGTAGTCCCAGAAAAGTTTACTCAGTTGAGAAACATAGTTCACCGGTTTCATAACCTCAGAGTCGAAGTTGTAGTCAGGAAGGTTACTTGTAGGTCCTGACTAGAGGAAATCCTACCTGACCAACTTAGAGGAACGTCAGGTTCCCTGAGAGTTCTCTGAAGAGGTTGTGGTGTCAAGTTTTCGTAGTTAAGAAGGTACCAGTCGAAAGAAATATCAGGTTGAGAGTGTAGGTATGTACTGGTGACCTTTTTGGTATCGGAACTGATCTGCCTGGAAACAACCGTTTCATTACAGAGACGAAAAATTATACGACAGATTCAACCAGTATTGAAAGGAAGGTTCCTCATTCACAGAAAATTAAAGTACAGACGCCAGTGGTAGACGTCACTGAAACCTCGGGGGGTTTTATTTCAGTCGGTGACAAAGGACCGGAACCCAGACATATTTCTAGGTTACTTTACTAACGAGACTTACGTTTGATGTTTCAAATCGCGTATATACATCATTTAAGGTCGTAAACGTAGGATTCTATTAATACAGGTCAGAACTAAAAATGTTCAATTTAGTGGAGGTTGTAAGACCTGATACAACTACAAGTCAGTGATTCAGTACAGGTTGAGAAGTACTGGGGTACCTGACGTCGTACGGTCCGAAGGAACGGGGAGTAGTAGAGGACCTCAAAAGAGTTCAAGTACAGGTAACGTAATCACTGTGGTAGGTTTGTAGAGTAGGAGACAGTGGGAGAAGAGGAAGTTAGAAAGGGTCGAAGTATCAGAAAAGATTACTCAGCCGATAAACGTAGTCGATCAGTTTCATAACCTCGTAGTCGAAGTCGTAGTCAGGAAGGTTACTTATAAGTCATAACTAAAGGAAATCATAACTAACCAAACTAAAGGAACGACAGGTTTCCTAAGAATTCTCAGAAAAGGTTGTGGTGTCACGTCTTCGTAGTTCAGAAACCGAGAGTCGAAAGAAATGCCAGGTTGAGAGTGTAAGTATGTACTAATCCCCTTTTTGGTATCGAAACTGATCTACCGGGAAACAACCGTTTCATTACAGAGACGAAAAATTATACGACGGATCCAACCAGTATCGATAAGAAGTTTCCACCTTCGTAAAAAATTACAGTACCGATGTCAGTAGCAGACGTCCCTAAAACCTCAGGATCTTTTATTTCAGACAGTGACAAAAGTAACAAAGGGGTAGATAAACGGTACTTCACGACCCTGGTCTACGGTACTAGAAACAAAAAACTTACAACTCAAAATTCGATCGAAAAAGTGAGAGGGAAACGGAAGTAGTTCTCCGAGAAATCAAAGAGAAACAAAAGACGGTATTCCTACCACAATTTCACGATGTGAGTTATAGGGTCATTTAAACCTTTTGGGTCATCACCTGTGTCCTGACCTTTTCAAGTCAAAAGTAAGGTTAGGGTTTCTTTCCGTTACACTTTCTTACAAGTTTGATGACGTTTTAACGTGAGTAAAGTGTACGATCGTCTCATTACGAGTTTTAAGTGATACGACCCGAAGTTGTCATACACTTGGTTCTTGAGGGTCTACAAGTTCCACCTAAATCTTTCCGTCTTCTTGGTCTCTAGTGTAACGGTTGTAGACAACCTAGTTCTCTTAAAGTCTTTTTGTAGATGAATACGAAGTAACTGATGAGGTTTCGGAAACAGACACACTTAGTGTCCTTTGACACCCTTTAAGAATTTCTTTACCCTTATAGTCTGGTGTAATGAACGGAGGATTCTTTCAGCATACGTCCAGTTCTTCGTTGTCAATCTTGACTTGTACCTTGTTACCTGACCAAGGTTTAACCCTTTTCTCATGCAGTTCCAACATATAACAGTAAGACGAATAAATTGAATATACGTCTCATGTAGTACTCTTTGCGACCCGACCTACTTCGTGTTTGACCTTAGTTCTAACGACCCTTTTTATAGTTATTGGAGTCTATACGTCTACTGTGGTGGGAATACCGTCAACAAGGCATATTCCAAGATTGACAACGAAGAATTGATCGTATATGCAAAGAGTCTCTGTCTATTCTAGAGAGATTCTCGAAAGGTGTCAAACAATACGAGGTGTGTCAGTTTCCGAAATCACATCATCTACTTTGTCTCCGTCTACAAAAAGACCTTAATGGAACGAAAGAGATACTAGGTCACTTACAACCGCTAAACCAGAGACTAAGGAGACGGAAAAGATTTACGTCGAACCTGTAGACCTTTAAGAGTCAATTACATTACGACTTCGGATCGTACTTCCTAAAACTCGTATTGGAATGATCGTACCCTCTACTCACGTTGACAGACCACCAAAATTGTAAGAAAACATGACGGGAAGAACCTTTAAACCTACTCCTAACTGTAAAAGGTCAGGACACCGGTGGCGACCCAAAAGGTTTAAACGACTGCGTAACTCACGTCGTGAAACTATCGTAGTTGAAAATCCTTAAATTTATCGAGACGACCTTAAGGTAGTGGAGGTGATCGAAATAACTGTCGTCACGAAGGATCCCGGGTGAATTGAAGTATGAGGTATGAAGTATGACCGAGACCCACTCACTGGTGTGGTAGCACCAATAGGTCCAGTGATTCTATATAAAACATATCGAGAAAAGACCCATACGACCTGATATATCCGACGATAATTATGGTTCGTTTATTTTATCAAAGAGATAAGTAGACCCGTTAAAAATAAAGTTTTAGACTGGATACACTCCCTCATCTACAGTCAGATTAACCGGATAACACCTGTATTCCCTCTGAATTTTTGTTATGTACCACGGATGTGGACTCGGAGCTACAAGGTTGGATGGGACACCGTAGTCGGTACTTCCCTCGTCAAAACGAAATAAGATTCTTCGCACACTTTGACCAGCACTTCCGAATCGTTAACTAACCAAAAGAGATTTGATTCTTTCGTGGTCACAAAGGACTCTCCAGGATCCCGTCCGAAATTACTTTTGGGTTGCAGAATTCACAGAGGGGATCTCGAGTCCCTGAAGTGTCAGTGGGATTTCTGGTTACGAGACTCGAGACTCAAACCGGGACCCTTACATCTCTGAGTCGGAACCCGAATTCTTCTAGTCCGTGGTACTTCCCTGTTTTCTCCGTTCTTTTCTTCTCTTTATTCTATTTTCCTTGAAATCCTTCATGGTAAAATTTCCATTTTTTATTTGCCTCAACCTAGGGGTGATTTCTTCAATTCTTTGAACATCCACCTTTCCTTTTGGGGCCCCCCGTTTCCCTAATCGAGACACTAACAGTGTCGGTGTCGTCAGATTCTCTACACACCCCTTGACTCCAAAGTGTGGGGAGGATTGTGCACACATCCACACACACACACACACCCCCACACACACACACACATGACCCCTCCTCACGTCACGTCTCATCGACTTCTCCTTTTCAAACTAAAACAGGGATTTCATGTTCCGTTTACATAGTTATCCTATGACTCTCCGAGGAGGAAATCCAAGTGGACTGGTTTTTCCGTCCGTCATTTTGAGATGGGGTAAGTAACGGTAGATAAGAGGGGGACAGATATTAGTTCGACTCGATCCTTGTACAGACCATCAGGGTACTGACCCATTAGACCGAAAGATCCGATGGATCCTATCCTTTCGTTCTTTACGACGACCAGTCAGAACCCTTTTACTACTTCTTAGTTAGGAAACCATCCTACTCTATCCTACACGAGACAGACATCTCATGTCCAACAACATCTATAGTATAGGGTACGGGAACGACGACAACACCAAATTCTTGTTCCGTCCTCTCAGGTCTCTCTTACTAACCCGAAGGTCCTCGGGTTCTCTGGATCCCTCCCTCATCTCGTTCAATCTTTGGTTACCCCGTTAGAGTAATCGACGAAGAAGAGAGGTAGGAAGTTTTTTACCAAATCCGGTCACCAATCCCATGTTATCGTCTTTTTACAGTGGACAAACTCCACTACTGAACTGTTAAGATAGAATGAGATGTAACCATTCTGTTAAAGTGTACTTTGACCTAAGTCAAAATTCATGGGGTATGAAATTTACTTAGTTTCACCATGAAAGGTCTGTCCTCTTCGAGAGAAATCTGAAGAAGTCCCGATAGAGTACTGTGTCCTTCGTCTACTTCAGACACACCGGGTTCCTCTTCTCGTCCTGGGTCCCAACCGATGACATCTCTCTTTCTTTCAAAAAGAAATGTAACTCGAGTTTAGGTAGTCAGTATCGTTGTTATGTGTAACTACTCATATCGAAGGACTGTAACATTCATACACTCGTTCCCACTGTGGTTATGAAACACCCCTATAATATTTTCCCTGAGTTCGTACCTAACTTCCTGAACCTTCCCTCCAACCTGATATACTGGAACTTCCATAGATCTGACTGGAATCATCGTCAGAACCGAAAGTGGATGTATAACAAATGTAAAAGAATCCATTCTATATCCCTCCCCATCAGTTGCCCCTTGGACCTGTGGTAGTATCGAATCCTCTTTATAACTTTACCCCACTTTCATCAACCAATCAACTTTTTGTTCTCAGGTGAGAGTACGAAGTATAACAGGGAACAATGAAGGAATTCGAAAACTCTTTCGTTGTAACCGGTACCTTATCAGTGTAATTAACTTAACCTGTTCGAGACTTAACCTCGAAATTTTGGACCCGAAGTCGAGTCAAGACGGTGACTTTACGAGACACTGAAACTCGTTTAGTAAAGAGGAGAGACACAGAGTCCAGAACGGAGATATTTTACTCCGATTGTTTGGAACTTGACGAATAGTGTTTCCCTACAATACTTCTGGTCCACTGACATCACATATACATTCCTATATATTTAACACTGACCCTCGTTCCTTCCCTTTCTTTTTGAGTATACCAAATTTATGGAGATTACTTAATCTGTGACATTTTCCGTGAATGTGTAAGGTAAAGAGTGAGTGGAGAGTGATATTCCACTTATCATAAAGAATAAAAAGTGTCTAATTCCTGGACTCTGAGTCTCTCCACTTCCTTAAATATGTTCCAAGTGTGTCGATAATTCCTTATCTCCATCTAAACTTTATATCCTGACTGTCTATGACTCCAAAAACATAAAAGGGTGACATGGAACTACGAACTTGTGTACTACCCTCTATTGACTTATATTGATAATCTGTCATCCCGGGGTTCTTTCGAACGTTTTCCGGTCCTATAGTTTTAACAATAATACAGTTGGACCGGTCAAGGAACTTTTGATATCCGGGTCTAGACACTACATACTTACTGACCGAGTTTTATTAATCGTAATGGTAACAACAGGGAGGTAGGTGGTCACAAGAATCGAACGACAAGGAGATGGGGATCGGGATGACTTGAGGTCCCCTATTAAGGAGACCCTACCAGGGGTCAAAGACCGGAAAGACAGAATGGAAAGGTCGAGTGGAGTCATCTCAATTCCCGACTCCTGAAGTTTCTCGTGTCACTCGAGGCCGGACAGAGGTCTCGAAAGTCGACCTAAAGGACGATTCCAGAGTCGAGGTCATATCCTTCGTCTTGACCTTTTGAAAGCGTCCAGGTCGAGACACGTAAGTTGCCCTCACACCTGGGTCACCCTCACCGAGAGACTCCGTGTCCTCCGGTTCCATTTTCTAAGAACATACCCCTTCGGTACTCAACTCGACGGCAACAGTAGATCCTACCTTAATTCACCGACCCAGAGTTTATACGAAAGTGAGTCACCCCTGAGTCCCGACCAGAAGACCCGTCCACCATACCCCTTCTCTCTAAGGAGGAGACGACAGAACGGTCGGAGTATGACGTCACTTGGAGGACGTTGAACTTTGTCTTTCGGTGACCCAGTCTCCTTCGGTTTTCATCCCCGATGAGAGTCACCTCGTCGACCAGGACTCGTGTTTTAACCCTTTATAGACCCTTGATCACGTGAGGAAGGGTAGGGACCCTTAGTCTCGTGTATCGTGGTCCGATTCTACTGTGTCAACTCTTTGTGTAAATGTAACCCCATAGTCTAACTCCGATGGACCACCACCTAGTCCCTTTTTCCTTAAAGAGGTCTCTTTCTCTTAGGAAACACCCTTCGTCCTCAAATTGTTAGAGGCGAGATCTAGACCGTTACTCGAAATAAAGGACCACGATAACGACACATATACAACACAATATGCCGTTTTCCGTTAAAAGTCCACCTGAATTCTAATACCTGGAATTTGATCCATCTAATAGGACCTAAAGGGTTCACCCGGATTACATTAGTGTACACAGGAATATTTCCCTTATACACTTTACTTTTCCTGAACTGGTGGTAACGATCAAAACTTTTACCCTTCCCTAACATTCGATTTTTCGTCCACCATATATCTTTGGTCCTGACCGGGAGTCGTTCCTTTACCCTGGAGTCGGGATATTGACGTTCCTTGACTTAAAAAGATAGAAAGACTTACTAAGTCCTTCATCTAATAGAAGACTTCGGAGGTCTTTCCCTATATCGGAACCGTTGTGGAACTAAAGTCGGAGCAATCTGAGATTCACCTCTAGGTCGGTTCGAATGTTTCGAAGACTAGATAGCTTTACCAGTCTATTATTTACTCACAATAAAATTCGATAATTGAAACGTTATGAAACCGGTGGAGTACGCTTCTCCACTGAGTAACCTTTTCTGAGACTACGACCCTCCCTAACCCCCGTCCTCCTCTTCCCCTGCTGTTTCCTACTCTACCGACCTACCGTAGTGGTTGAGCTACCTGTACTCAAACCCATTTGAGGCCCTCATCCACTACCTGTCCCTCCGGACCGCACGACACTGAGTACCCCAACGTTTGTCAGTCTGTTCTGGTTCGCTGATTTGACTTGACTTAAATGATATCTTCACTATCTTTTAATTATACGGAAAGTACATATTTGGGCTAAGTTGTAGTCCAATGTTTGATTCTCGGATACCCTACACACAAACAAACTGGGGACGTAACACCGAAACCAACGAAAATTAATGTTGAGTAACGATCTTGACTTGTGACAAAGTATGTTTTTAAATCTAAGAACCGAAGAGAACTTTTAAGTCCAAAACTTTGTAACTTATAAGGATGTAACATTATTTGTCGATTTCGACCCATCCATCATCTAAGGGAAATCTGTCCCCTACTTGATAAGTCAAACAGTGTTAAGAATGAGGAGAGATAACATGGAATACAACCTAGGTTAAGTGTATAATTAGAGTGGATATGTTCAGGTCATACGTATTTTCAGTCACTGAAGAATATTCGTGGAAGGGGTTTACTCTTTTACAGAATGGGATAAAGGGGATACCTCTGGTACTTCCTCGATGGACGGGAGTATAAGAGTCTCTTCGTATGACGTAATAATAAAACTTCTGTCTCTTCCACGACTCTTTCCAATAAATAAAGAGGAGAGGATTCCGTCTCCTTCCCTTTGTCCGTCGAGAGTTTACAACGAAGTAGAAGAAGGAAGACCCGGGACCTCGGTTGTACAAAGTAACGGATACGGGTCCCTGACCAGTTGACGAGAATAGACTTTTTGACCGGAGGTTTCAGTCTCTGTTCAACCAAGTGGGACTCGGTGTTACAAGACCCTCTGTAGTCTCTCATCTCAACTCCCTTCGTCTCAAAATCTTCCCAGCATTTCCCTATTATTCCTTTACCGTTGGGTGAGGTCATAAGAAAGAACCTCTTAGGGTACCTGTCTCCTTAGACCGTCCGATGTCAGGTACCCCAGCGTTCTCAACCTGTGCTGAATCGCTGAGTTGGTGTTTCCCTATTATCACAAGGGGAACACGGGACGTAGGGAACTTTAAGATCTAAATAGAGGTGAATTTACTATCTCAGTTTGTATAGACGATCAGAAAAACTTTTAGTACATCGTCCGGGATCTAGACTTGGACAATTTCCGTCCAGATATATGCGTCTTAGAAATGTGTCTCTCCAACTTTTTTCATCACAACGAAACCTAAGTTATAGATCATCTGACTACTCCTCAGGATTCGTAGACATATAGATAATCTTATACAGAAGGGAATGATTCAGTTGAGGTAAATGATCGGACCCAAGGATAAAACCACAAAGACAAATCGAGAGTCGAGGGAACTCCCGTGACTTCTATGTGGTTCTGAGTCATGAGAACTAATTTTTAAATTGGGGAACAAACCAAAACCGGTCGGTGGTAGGGTGGAGGGGGTATAAACGGGAGTCACTGGACCTGAAAGACAGGGTGTAAGAACCGATTACCGACCTGAACACGACTTTTGTCTAGTACTACAATAAGGACTGAAATTTAGAGGATACCCGACCCGGTCTGGAGAAACCCATAGTAATGACAGACTCTTTTTTTACAGATTAAAACAGTCAAGGAGACCTATGACTTGAAACAATGAGTGTAGACCATATAGTGACATGACTATTGGTAACGGACTCTGGAGTGAGTGAAATTAATATCAGTGCAGAGTAAGGTCGGTCGGAAGGAGGAAAAGACTGTACGACGTCTTAGACATGGATAAACATATTTACTGATCGATCTTTTCTTGAATCTTTAGTTGAGATAGTAAAATTTCCAATTCTTCTTTCTAAATTTATAATTCCTCTTTCTTCGATCTACTGAATAGACCTTAATGTGTCACTAAGTCTCCATCTAAATCTTGGATCCAGAGGTCTACGTAAAGAGTTCCCAAAAGGGTATTACAACATCAGGAAATACTTGAGGGCATGGAATTACTTGGTCCCAGGTATTTGAGTGTCCCAGTGGAAGTTAATAGAGACTTCAGAACACGGGTAACGATGGGGGTCTATCAGATGAAAACTCCGAAAAGTAGTGACATCCCTTTCAGGCAATTGAGAGTTAGGGTCTTTTAAGGAGATAAGTCGATCAGTCTTTGAACAAGGACTAAGTACATTATACACTTAGTCGATGGGAATGGTGCGACCGTTACAGACAACTTCTTGACGAACGTCATCTCCTTCTTCTCGGGGTCCTTCCGGTCCCATTTGTGGTGCTCGTCTGACGAGTGGTCACGTTGTTCACACCGGAGGAATCCCCTATGACACCCATGTAGACGGAAGTGATTCGAGTCGACCTTCCGTGGACACTCTGTTTTTTCACCCCCTCCAGTCAGTGATATCCGTCAGTCATCAGTAGGACTGTGACCCAGACCTGTAGGAGTTCGGTCGTGGGAGAGGGATCCCAGAAGGAGTTAATCCCGACGATTTAACCAAGATGAGGGAACATCTCGTTCCTTTTCACATGTCTTGTTTCACCTCCTTAAGCTTAGATAACGACTGTACCATATTTAATCATATCGATGAACTTCTAAGTGTATAGGATACCAGAAAGGTACAGTATAAATCAATATATTGAATCTTTTTATCTTTGTTTGATTTTACAAGTAGTCCCGTGTCCTATTTATTTAGTACTATATGAAGATATTACATTATAATATATCGTAAACTTTATTTTCTGGATATACGACGACGATGACGACGATTCAACGAATTATTAGGTCTCCCCTTTTCATTTAACCTCTCATATATCAAACTATAGTAAATACGTTTTATAATGTTTTAAAATTTTTATCGTATATAACCGATACTTATATATATACATAAATGTACATAGTTTTATACCAACCTCTCATACCGTCTCAGTATTACGAGTGGTCAATAGGTGTGCGAAGAGATGTATAGGGTATATGGGAACATCATTCCGGTAGTCTCATTAAAACCGGTTACTTGATACTCACCCTCATTATATACAATGGACGTCTGACTTTGTCAATTGACGATTATACAGACAGAGGAGATAGAAAATGGGACAGGGTGGTTAGACCTTCAGTATATTAAACTACCATATCAGTGTTCTACCTTCTTCTGAAAACGTATCGTTTTTCGTTTGAAAATAATATAATTTGGTAACTCTAAACCCTCAAACAATGACATTATATAGGACGGTTGTTCTATATATTTTAAGTACAATGACCAACGGAGACCACTCCATTTCTCTCTGACTTTGAGTCTTTCTTGTCTTTTCACTCGAGACAAATTGGACACCTTAGAAACAAAATTTTGTATAGACTTCGTTTATACATGCTAAATTTCTAAATAGTTTTATTTGACACCTTTTAAGAATTTCTCTACCCTTATGGTCTGGTGGACTAGACAGAGAACTCTTTGGACATACGTCCAGTCCTTCGTTGTCAATCTTGACCTGTACCTTGTTGTCTGACCAAGGTTTATCCTTTTCCTCATGTAGTTCCGACATATAACAGTGGGACGGATAAATTGAATATACGTCTCATTTAGTACTTACGACACGACCTCTTTCGTGTTCGACCTTAGTTCTAACGGTCCTTTTTATAGTTATTGGAGTCTATACGTCTACTGCGGTGAGAATACCGTCTTTCACTTCTTCTTGATTTCTCGGAGAACTACTTTCACCTTCTCCTTTCGCTTTTACAACCGAATTTCGAGTTGTAAGTCTATTGTTTCTAGTACCGTAGATCAGGGTAGTCAAGTACCGTTTATCTACCCCTTTGTCACCGATGAAATAAAAAACCCCGAGGTTTTAGTGACGTCTACCACTAACGTCGGTACTTTAATTTTCTGCGAAAGAGGAACCTTCCTTTTAATACTGGTTGGATCGATTCAGTAAAGTCAGCACAGGCTGAGATACGCTGGGATATCTGCCGTCGGGTGGTCCGAGGGGACAGAGACCCTAAGAGGTCCGTTCTTGTGACCTCACCCAACGGTAAAGGAAGAGATTACGTACTTTCACTTTTCACTTTCACTTCAACGAGTCAGCATAGACTGAGAATCGCTGGGGTACTTGACGTCCGATGGTCCGAGGAGGTAGGTACCCTAAAAGGTCCGTTCACATGACCTCACCCCATGGTTGGATCTGTCGTATAATTTTTCGTCTCTGTAATGAAACGGTTGTTTCCAGACAGATCAGTTCCGATACCAAAAAGGTCACCAGTACATACCTACACTCTCAACCTGATATTTCTTTCGACTGGTACCTTCTTGACTACGAAAACTTGACACCACAACTTCTTCTGAGAACTCTCAGGGAACTTGACGTTCCTCTAGGTTGGTCAGGTAGGATTTCCTCTAGTCAGGACCCACAAGTAACCTTCCTGGCTACAACTTCGACTTTGAGGTTATGAAACCGGTGGACTACGCTTCTCGAGTGAGCAACCTTTTCGGGGACTATGACCCTTTCTAACTCCCGTCCTCTTCTTCCCCTGCTGTCTCCTACTCTACCAACCTACCGTAGTGATTGAGCTACCTGTACTTAAACCCACCTAGACCTTCAACCACTACCTGTCCCTCCGGACCGTACGACGTCAAGTACCCCAGAGTTTCTCAGCCTGTACTGACTCGCTGACTTGACTTGACTTGACATATGACTATGACATATTGACTTATAAAAATAAAAAATCATAAAAAGACGTAAATTTTATAAAAATAAAAATTTTATTTTATTGTAATTTTATGAATTAAGAAATTTTTCTATAATGAGTTTTTTACACTCAACTGTATATCTGTCATCTATCTGTGTTTACTATCTGTATATTTACCTATCACTATACCCATGTCTGATCTAGGATCATGAAGTCGGACAAGGGTAAGGATTAGTAATCCCTGAAAATATTTGAAGTTTATTTATTAGGTGTTCACATGTTTACAATATTAAATATTTCACGAAGATTGGATAATAAAGTAATCTTTATCGTAGGGTGTTCCATACTTCTTGTTGTCAAAAGTACTGAATATAAAAAAAGTCTATTCCCTTTACTTCAAGTCACTCAAGGTTACTAAAAATCTTCCAGTGTGTCTTTTATATAACACTTTGATAATAAGTTTACATTGTCTAAGGGAACTGTTAGATGGGATATCCTTCCTAATCTTCTCCCATCCCCTTCTGAAATGATGGGGTAAAACGACAGCAGGTTACCTAACCCCTTCTTTCCCCTCTTCTCTTGACCTATGTGTGTGACTTGAAGTCTCCACCCACAGACAAAACACGTGCCCTATGTAAGAACTAGAACATCCGGAGGTTATGCACAGAAAACCATCTTAGACACCAGTCTTGTTATTCTTTACCGTTCCACTAGTTTGTTCGTTACATGAACCTAACCAGACAGAACTTGGTATCCGTCGAAGATTCTCAGAGCGGAAGATCCTTCGGCAGAGAGTAAGACTGAGGAGAACTCAAGAGACGGAGACACAGACAAAGACTGGATATTAAGATCTGAGGAGTGGAGAAGGGGGTAAGTAGTTTGGGATATCGGTTTTCTCCTTGACCAGAGTGTTCTCTTCCTTTGTAACGAGACTACGGTTGACGAAGGATTAAAAAATCTAGATGTCACTCTAAATGGAACTTTGAACCCAGACTCGTTTCATACGGTCGTACTATTTTTTTCGACAAATGTTGAGTAGATATTGACTGACACACGATCCGTGAAATATCTTCCTAGAACTCTTCTATGACAAAACGGCAGTACCCTCGAATTGGAGTAGTAATATACCTGTCAATCTTATGAAGTTGATCCGAGACTCTCCATTCCCAGTCACTCTGGAGGTTCCCGATCTCTTCCTGGTCTTCTTGAACTGGAGTATGTCTTCCGAGTGGACCCGTCTGTCAAGGGTGTCTACCGTAATCTCCATCGACATGTTAACCGGAAGACCTATGCTAACTATTGTCGTGTCCACTACGTTCAGACTGTAGATACCACAGGGGTCGACGAAAACATAGACGCCCCTCCCGTCCGACACGTCATACGTAGAGGTGGGAGAGGTATTGGTGTTAGGACATCTCTTTACACTCAATGATTGTAATGTCTTTAAAACTCTCTCCTAATCGATACCCTGATCACCTGTGACGTATCTCGTTGTAAAATGTTTGACGTTCAACGTTGGGTAATGACTTAGTACTGTAGTCAAATTTTCCAAAGTTGGTCATAACTTTCGACTTTATTCTATTTTATTTTATTACTGTGGTTTATAGTCTCACTTCTAGTACATAATTCCGATCCATAAATATAGTCAGTAGTATTCGATCCAGTCAAGTCATGTCAAGTGAACGAGTCAGTACAGGCTGAGAAACGGTGGGGTACTTGACGTCGTGCGGTCCAGAGGGACAGGTAGTGGTTGAGGGACTCAAATGAGTTTGAGTACAGGTAACTCAGACACCACGGTAGGTTGGTAGAGTAGGAGAGATCAAGGGAAGAGGACGGAAGTTAGAAAGGGTCGTAGTCCCAGAAAAGGTTACTCAGTCGAGAAGTGTAGTCCACCGGTTTCATAACCTTAAAGTCGAAGTCGTAGTCAGGAAGGTTACTTATAAGTCCTGACTAAAGGAACTCCTACCTGACCAACCTAGAGGAACGTCAGGTCCCCTGAGAGTTCTCAGAAGAAATTGTGGTGTCAAGTTTTCGTAGTTAAGATGACGTGAGTCGAAAAAAATATCAGGTTGAGAGTGTAAATATGTACTGATAACCTTTTTGGTATCGAAACTGATCTACCTGGAAACAACCGTTTCATTACAGACGAAAAATTATACGATAGATCCAACCAGTTTTGAAAAGAAGGTTCCTCATTCGTAGAAAACTATAGTACCGACGTTAGTGGTAGACGTCACTAAAACCTCGGGCTTTTCTATGTCAGACAGTGACAAAGGTGACAAAGGGGTAGATAAACGGTACTTCACTACCCTGGTCTACGGTACTAGAAGTAAAAGACTTACAACTCGAAATTCGGTTGAAAAAGTGAGTAGAGAAAGTGAAAGTAGTTCTCCGAAAAAATCAAGGAGAAGTGAAAGACGGTATTCCCACCGTAGTAAACGCATAGTCTCCAATAACTATAAAGAGGGTCGTTAGAACTAAGGTCGAACACGAAGTAGGTCGGTCGCAAAGAGTACTACGTGAGACGTATAGTCAATGTCTCACTTCATTCAGTCTTTCTTTTTGTAGGTATGTCACATCATTGTGTATGTATACCTTAAATCTTTCTACTATTCTTACTGGGATATACACTTTGTCGTTTTCTCTGTGTCTACATATCTTCTCAGAAAACCTGAGACACCCTCTTCCGCTCGTACCCTACTAAACTCTTTTATCGTAACTTTGTACATATAATAGTATACACTTTGTCTGACGGTCAGGTCCAAGCTACATACTCTGTCCCACGAGTCCCGACCACGTGACCCTACTGGGACTCCCTACTCTACCCCTCCCTCCACCCGTCCTACAAGTCCTACACCTCGTGTACATGTGGGTACCGACTAAGTACAGTTATACACCGTTTTTGGTGGTGTTATAACATTTTATTAATCGGAGGTTAATTTTATGTATTTAAATTTTTTTCTTGAAGAGTTTGTGTTATGTGTTTTTTATTTGAGTTTTACCTAATTCCTGAATTAATATTCTGACGTACGGTCTTTTGAGTATCTCCTTTTATATTCCTCTTGTGAGATACTATATTTAATGTTTTTATAGGAAAACCTAAGTGGAGGTCTCATTACTTTTATCTTTATTGATATTTGTTTATCCTGGATTAATTTGAATTTTCCAAAAAGTACCGTCATCTTTGTTATTTGTTTAGTTTTTCCATTGGGTACCCTACCCTATTTTATAAAGGTTTGTTACGTTGACTGTTTCCTAATTAGAGGTTTTATATATTTGTCGAGTTATATATAATTTTTTCCGTTTCTTGTAACAGTTTTTTTACCCCTTTAATAGATTTATCTAGAAAGAAGTTTCTCCTTATCGCCTACCAGTCTTTTGTGTACTTTTCCACGAGTTGTAGTGAATAATAACCCGAAGGGTCCACCGCGGTCGGTATTTCCTAGGTTGACAGTTACGTCCTCTGTGTCCTTTACGTCCAAGTTTGGGACTCAGTTCATCTAGGGGACCTCTTCCCTTACCGTTGGGTGAGGTCACAAGAACGGACCTTTTAGGACACCTATCTCCTCGGACCAACCGTTGTCAGGTACCACAGTGTTTCTCGACCTGTGCTGACTCACTGACTCGTAAAAACCTTAATTATTATTGATTAATAATCTCTTTATGTTTAGTCTCGACGTTACGTCATAGTGGAATGTGACCAGTCTTACTGGTAGAAGTTTTTTAGATATCTGTTATTTACGACCTCTCCTGCACCTCTCTTCCCTTGGGAAAACGCAACAACTACCCCTACATTTGACTATTTCGATTATATCTCTTGTCATACCTCCAAGAAATCTTTTAATTTTTACTCAATGGTCTTCTAGGTCGTTACGGTGAGGACCCGTATATATACCGTTTTTGGTATGAAGTCTTTCTATGAACTTGAGTTTACAAGTAACTTGTGATAAACGTTATCAGTTCCGTACCTTTATTGGATTTACAGGTAGATGTCACCTTCCAATTTCTCTACATGTAAACGTATTACCTTATAATAAAGTAGAATTTTTAACTCTATCACGGGAAACGGTGTTGTGCTTACCTTGATATCTAATAGTACGATTCACTTCATTCAGTCTGTCTTTTTTTGTTTATGATATAGTAAGTATACACCTTAGATTTTTTACTATGTTTATTTGAATAGTTCTTTGTCTTTCCCTGAGTGTCTGAATCTTTTATTTGAATATCAATTGTTTACTTTGCAACTCACCTCCCTATTTAATCCTCCAACCAAAATTGTCTATGTGTAATGATATATATTTTATCTATTAGTTGTTCCTAGATGACATATCGTGTCTCTTGAGCAGAGTCATAAGAGATTGTTGGATATACCTTTTTCCTAAACTTTTTATTATATAATACATATATACATATTGCTTTAGTGAAAAGACATATAGACTTTGATTGTGTTGTAACATTTTGTTCATATGTACATTTTATTTATAATTATTGTTACTTTACTTAAACCCATATAATAATAATCGATGTTCGAATGTCTTTAATTTATTTTAATCGTTTCTTATAAACTTGTTAATATATGGTTGTATAATCTATTAGATCTACTTCCCCCATTCAAGGATCTTTAGGTGTTTAATGGATTCAACTCAGTTATTCTTTATCTATTATAGTTGTCTCAATATTGTTCCTTTCTCGCACTTAGTCATTAGTATTTAGAGAGTTACATCTTTTTAGGTCCTTCTCTATCGAAGAGATGACTGAGATTGTGTGTGATTTTCTTAATGAGGATTAGAAAAAGTTTTATATGGTTTTTTAATTTACTTCAAATTATGGATTGAATACAATACTCCGGTCGTTATTGGACTATTTTATGGTCTATTTTTGTGTGGTGTTCTTTTCTTTTAATATGTGGTTATAAGTAGTACATATAAGTGAATTTTTAAAGTTTTTTATATTCGTATTACTTAGGATACCGTATAATTTTCCTAATGTGTGGTTCTCTTAAAATAGTATTCGTACGTACCTACTATTCTTTTAGTCACAATTGTAGTAAGTGATTATCTTATTTCTCCTTTTTTTTCTGTACTAGTAGAGTTAACGATATAATTTGATCTTTATTTTCCCTTGAAGGGGTAATACCATTTTTTGTATGTACTTTTTAGGTTTCAAATATAGTTTGAGTTACCATTTTATGACTGTGGAAGGGGGTACTGCTTGGTTTTCTTGCCGGTGAAAATGATGATGTTCAGTCGTAGAATTATCTTCAAGATCGGTTTCAATAATATCTTCCTTTTATATATCTTACCTATGTTTAACCTTTATTTCTTCAGGGACCTGGTGATCCCTGAGGGGCCTCCAGGTCACCAATTCTGAGACGTGAATGTTACATCCCCCACTTCCAAGTTAGGGACTAACCCCTTAATTCTAGGGTACACGACACGTCGTACCGGTTCCTTTTTTTTTTCATTTTGATATAAACATCTAGTGTTCTAGGATACACATCTTTTTAGGTTAATAAGGTGTGTTTATGGATGATCATTTAAAAATATCCGATTTAATATACGATACGATACGAATAAGTGAATCAGTACAGGTTGAGAAACACTGGGGTACATGACATCGGACGGTCAGAGGAGACAGGTACCTTAAGAGGTCCGTTCTTATGATCTCACTTATCGACAAGGTAAGAGGTCCCCTAGAAGGGTTGGGTCCTTAGTTTGGGTCCAGAGGACGTGACGTCCACCTAAGAGATAGTCAACTCGGTGGTCCCTTCGGGTTCTTATGACCTCACCCATCGGATAGGGAAGAGGTTACCTAGAAGGGTTGGTTCCTTAGCTTGATCCCAGAGGACGTAACGTCCACCTAAGAAGTCGTCGACTCGATCGTCTCTTCTGGTGTCTTAATGGAGGGTGGGGGGTTTAGTATACAACTTCGGTAATGAGAAAATTCTTACACTGACATAAAGGTTCGACCTTGTAAATGTCTCTATTAAGTTAGTTTTACCCTACCATCCCACATAGGATTACGTTATACTGATTATAGGAATGTTCTTCTCTAAACCCCCCCCGTCAGGGTTCTACCTCCTCCTTATACTATCCTCCAAGTGAAAGAGGAGGGTTTTATGTTGTTTTCTAGTAGACGTACACCTCGTTGAGGGTGTCTTGTTGAAGACTTGTGACCGCTTCCTGTGGTTTACGGGTCTTTACGTTTGGTTAGAGGAGTCTTACTCCTATTTCTACTTTTCTCTCTGTTTCCCAAAACCCTGTCCCTGAGAGAAACACCTCCCTCAGTACTTCCTCTTCTTCAAGTGTGTGTTATCCTTTGGAAGAGTTTCCATCCCAGTCACCCTCGAATCCTTTGAGTCTCCCTTCTTGCTCTTTTAAAGTGGTGTCTTTATCATGACTCTTCTCCGAATGTACGAACGTAGGTGTCTGTCGCTCACCCTAGACCCACGTCTCCGTACCCGACACAGTAACCAAGAGTCCCTTTCCTGGACCCAACTTACGACACTCCTGTGAGACTCCCCCGATTACACTGTATCGTGTCTGCCTTACCCCTTTTGTACCCTAACGGTCTCTTTGTTTCCTGGTAAGGGTACCCTGTCGAGATTGCGGAGTAAAATTAAGGACCACACGAACATGTTAGTCTTATAGTTTTATCCCACTCGAACGACGGTAAATGTCGAGTCCTTCGTCTCTCCGTCCACACGTGGTCGGTCTCCGTTTTCCGTTTCCCGGCGACGTTAGAGTCGGGCTCTGGTGTAGACGACGGTTCGACACTCGTCGGTCGGTCGGTGATGGGTACAGAAGGACCCTAGGACCTGTCGAGTCTAGATGACCCTCACAGTGTCGAACTCTGGTCGAGGAGACTCCTCTGAGTACCATGTGGACCCTGACACTGGAGTGTTGCGTAGGCCCTCGGGTTTACCTAACCTCTACGTGTGGGTAGCACTCGACACCGTTAGGGACACACCAGGTAGGTAAGTATGTGCGGTCGTTATAAGGAGGGAGAGGTGTCGTGTTGACTCGTTGACTCGGGTTTATTCACCGGTGAGAACGGGGGAGCACAGTCCCACCTCTAGTCTGTGACTTCTCTCTGAACGTTCGTCTCCGTCGGTTCCTCTCGTTTCTTTCTTCCTCCTTGGTGTGTCTTTACCGTCCACGTTGTCCAATTTTAGGACATCCGGAAGGATCTATATAGTCTTCCGGAAGACACACTCGTTGAGTCGACCTCGTCCTTTTCTCTTGTAAGTAAAGTCATGGTGGCCTATGTATGAAAGGTGGAGGATATTTAAAAAATAATATTAAAATAAAATTAAAAAATAAACAATAAAATTTTAAAATTAAGAAAAAAGAAAAAGGAGTAAAAGGGGCAAAGAAACGGGGGGAAAAATTAAAAAAGGGAGCATGACAGGATATACAAAGCAATAATAAGGAAATTGAAAGTAAAAATGAGATGAAAATAAAAAGATTTTTTTGAATAAAATTTTATTTAAGAAATTTTTACACGAACTAAAACAAAAAATATAACATGAAAACTCTCAGATTAAAAATAAGATCCAAACGTTAAAAACGTAAAACTAGAAAACAATAATTAAAACATAGAATTTAAAGATCGAAAAATCATAAGTAAAAGTGAATCCCTAAACTAATAACCGAACTAACGAAAGAAGGGAAAACTGGGAGGTAAAAAGAGGAGAAACAGTGGAGAAAGGGGGAGGAGGGAGAAGAGCTATATTGAGACACTTAGAGGATCCTACAAGGACCGACACCTCTCAACAAAGTCGTAATTGGATACCCAAAACAGAAGTCAAGCCACACCTGACTCTTCACTTTTGGACTCCGTTCTCCGAGTTGAGGTCTTGAAACCCGGTAGTATCTTTAGGACTGGGGTCCTTTGTAATTATCTACTCTCAGGCGGGGTTTCGGAGATATGGAGATGACTTTGGTTCGTGGTGGGTTCTCGGTTTCAAGGTCACGTTCTGAGGGGTACGAGTAGGAAGTCGTTTCGTCCTTTTATTGGGACTTGTAATTGTCTGTCCGACAGGTTTCGGTACGGTTTGGGTCTCTGTGTGGCTTTGAGTGATGACCTGTGACATGACCGGAAGTCTCTCTACTCTAGGTCGAGGTGGGTGGTCTTGTGTCTGTCTTCAATGGGGTGGGTTCTTTGGTAGTGTTCCATGATCAGGTTGGGTTGGGTCTTCCTCGTCTGAGGTGTTAATTCTCTTTGATGTTGGAAGGTCAGACGTCTTTCCTCTGGGGTTTGTGTCTTTTGATTTGTTTTACTTTTCTATCTCTTCATAGGTCGTCCACTTCCTTGTCCTATTTTGGGATGGTTTGGTTTGTTTTCTCCTCCTCTATCAGATGGACTTTTTCTTAAGTCTTATTATTATCGTTTCTATTAGGTTTTAAAACTTTTGTTTTCCCTCTATGTCTATTAATTTGATCTCTGTGCCTACCTCTTCCATGTTCTTTACAAATTGTTCCTGGATCTTCTTAATTTCTTGTCGGTCAGTTGTTATTTTTTGTGTTATTGACTCTAATTCTTGTGAGATCTCCTTTGGTTTTCATCTTATTGACCACCTTCTTACCTATTCACTCGATTTTCGTCTAACACCTTTATTTACTTCGTCTCATCTTATTTCTTTTTTCTTATTTTCCTTTACTCCTGTCGGAGTCGCTCCGATTGTCTCCGCTGTTACAATCCGTGGGGTTGAAAACTTAGTATCCACAGGATCTTCTTCTTCTGTTTTCCTTTCACATTCTCTTTTATGAACTCTCTTATCAGTTTTTGAAGGGATTTTACCCCTTCCCTTATCGGTGGGTTGAGGTTCTTCGAGTCTCTCAGGGTATGTCCTAGTAGGGTTCCTCTTTGTATGGTTCTATGTATAATTAGTTTGATTGTTTTTAATTGGTGTTTCTCGTTTATAATTTGCGTCGTTCCTTTTTCGTTGTTTATTGTATGTCCCACTAGGGGTTTTCCGATTGTTGACTTGAAAGTTGTCTTTGAGACGACCGGTATTCCTTTACCGTCCTATATGAATTTCACTACTTTCCCTTTTTGGATGTTCGTTCTAGTGAGATAGGTCGTTCCCAGAGTAAGTCTACACTTCCTCTTTATTTTTTGAAATGTCTATTCGTTTTTGTTTCTACTAAGTCGTGGAGTTTCGACCGAGAAGTTGTTTACGATTTCCCTTTGTGTCTGTTTCAGTTATTTTCCCTTAGGTTTTGTTACTTCATTTACCATTACTCTAGTATGAAGAGTGATCAATGTAATTTTCATTTATCCAATTCACGAGGTTTGTTTTCTGTGTTTAACCGACTTATCTATATTTTTATTCTGGGATATATACGACAGATGTTCTCTGAGTGAAGTTTGAATCACCGTGTATGTCTGACTTTCACTCCCCGACCTTTTATGATAAAGTACGTTTGTCTCTACTTTTCTTTCACCCTCATAGTTACGAGTATAGTTTATTTTATCTGAAATTTTATTTCTGAATACTCTCTGTTACTTCCTGTGATGTATTACGTCCCTGGTAAGGTTCTTCTTCTGTATTGTTAATAATAATATATACGTGGGTTGTATCATCTTGGTTTTATGTATTCCATTTACAATTCTTGATAATTTCCCTTCAAGTAGAAAATCATAGTATAGAAAAACGGAAAAGTATGACAAGTACCCTAAGAGTTCCTTTCTTATGACTTCACCAAACGGTAAGGGAAGAGGTCACCTGGTGTAAAACAGACTTGAGAGGTGGTACTGGGCAGGTAGGACCCACCGGTATGTACCGTACCGAGTATAGAAGTAACTCAATCTGTTCCGACACTAGGTACACTAGTCAAACCAATCAAAGGACATTAACACAAAAAGTAAGACAGAGGGGAGACTACCTACTCCTATTATCCGAACACCTTCGAAGGACTACCCTCCCTGACCGACACCCCTCTTGACCCAGAACGAGATCACCCGTTCCGATACGAGTCATTTATAAATTATGTTAAAAGACGACTACCCACCCCGACACAAGGGAGGGACATCAAACCGCATTCCGGTTTGATACCATCCCCATTACCACTGGAGGAGGTTTTCTGAATACGGTCATACTACGTTTGTCAACTAGGTAACCTTTTCTGAGACTACTACCCTTTCTATCTTCCGTCTTCCCCCTCTCCTGCTGTCTCCTGGTCTACCAACCTACCGTAGTGACTGAGTTATCTGTACTCAAACTCGTTCGAGACCCTCTACCACTTCCTATCCGTTCGGACCTCACGACGTCAGGTACCCCAATGTTTCTCAGTCCGTGTTGACTCACTGACTTGTTGTTGTTTTTATTTCCCCTTTAACTGTGATTATGTTATTACCCCCCACTCCCCGAAATTATGAGGTCAGTGTGTTACTTGTATAGTAGGTCTGTCTTGCAATTATTCTTTTGTGTTCGAAATTTACTATGTAACCTTGTCAACCTATATTAACTATAGATATCCCGTAAAGTGTGTTTTTGTTACCTAAAATGGAAAAATAGAGTTCACGTGTACCTTATAAGAGATCCTGTTTAGTATAGGACCCGGTGTTTAGTTCAGAACCATTCAAAAATTTTTTGACTTTAGAAAAGTTTGTAGAAAAGACTAGTGTCACGATATTCTAATCTATAGTTGTCATGTTTTTATTGTTTGTGTACCTTAACACAAGTGATAAGTCTTTTTGGTGGGAAGACTTATTGGTTGTCTAGTCACTTCTTTAGTTTTTCCTTTAGTTATAGACGTATCTTTGTTTACTTTTACTTTTTTTTTTTCTGTTCAGTTTGGATACCCTAGTCATTTTCGTCACGGTTCTTCCTTCAAATATCATTATGTCAGATGGAGTTCTTTGTTCTTTTTGAAGTTTATTTATTAGACTGTAATATGTAGTTCGTTGATATTTCTCTTCTTCTTCTTCTTCTTTTGGTGATGTCAAATCATCTTCCTTTCTTTAGTATTTCTAGTCTCGTCTTTATTTACTTTTCCTTTACTTCCTTTTATATCGTTTTTAGTTATTTTCTTTTTTTTTAACCAAGAAACTCTTCTATTTTATCTTTTTTTGTAATCCGATTGAGTAGTTATTTCTTCCCTCTTCTGATTTTAGTTACTTTAATGCTTACTTTTTCTTTAATGTTGTCTGTTGTGTCTTTGTCTTAGTAATCTTTGATGATACTCGTTACTATACGGTTGTTTTACCTGTTGAACCTTCTTTACCTTTTAGGAATCATTTCATATTGGAAAGTTTTGGCTTAGTCCTTCTTTTTCTTTTATACTTGGTTAGTTAGTGTTCGTACCTTTAACTTTGATACTATTATTCAAATATTTGTTTTCGGGTCCTGATGTACCGAAGTGTCCTCTCAAGATGGTTTTTAAATCTCTTCTCGATAGGACGAGTTTGAAAAGGTCTTTTAATATCTCCTTCCTTTTGAGTTTTTTAGTAAAATGTTTCGGTGGTAGTGGGACTATCGTTTTGGGTTGTTTCTATGGTGTTTTTCTCTTTTAATGTCCGGTTATAATGACTATTTGTGTCTACGTTTTTAGTAGTTGGTTTAGGGTCGTTTGTCTTTGGTTGTTGTATAATTTTTGAAGTTCGTAGTACTAGTTCACCCGAAATAGGGTCCCTACTTTCTTAAGAAGTTATATACGTTTAGTTAGTTACACTATATGGTATGTTTTTTTGACTTTCTATTTTCAGTATGTTAATAAAGTTATCTACGTCTCTTTCAGAAACTGTTTTAAGTTTCGGGTAAGTACTATTTTTTTTTTTTTGAGAGCTCTTTCATCCATGACTTTCTTGTTTGTTATATTATTTTCGGTATATATGTTTGGGTGTCGTTTGTAATAGGAGTTACCATTTTTAAACTTTCGTAAAGGAGATTTTAGTTCTTGTTCTGTTCCCACGAAAGAGAGTAGTGATGATAAGTGGTATCAAAACCTTCAGGATCGGTATCGTTAGTCTCATCTTTTTCTTTATTTTTATTAAGTCTAACCTTTTCTTCATTTTGAGAGTGACAAAGGTCCACTGTACTAAGAAATACATCTTTTGGGATTTCTACAGTGGTCTTTTAGTGATCTCCATTGGTTACTCATATGATTTAGTGTCCCATATTTTAATTATGGTTCTTTAGGAGACGTAAGGATATGTGATTATTACTTTTTAGTCTTTCTTTTTAATTCTTAGAGTAAGTGGTGACGTTGTTTTTCTTATTTTATAAATATTTATTTAAATCGATTTCTCTCTTTTCAAAAGACATATGTCTTTTGATGTTTTACGACTACTTACTTTATTTTCTACTCTGTTTATCTTCCTCTTTATATAGTACAAGAACGTAACCTTCTTAGTTATATCACTTTTACTGATATAATGGGTTTCGTTAGATATTTAACTTACGTTAGGGATAGTTTGATGGTTACCATGACAAGGGTCTTGATCTTGTTTAGTAAAGTGTTAAACATACCTTTGTGTTTTCTAGAACTTATTGGTTTCGTTAGAACTCTTTCTTACCTTTACCTACTTAGATAGAAGGACTGAAGTCTGATATCATGTTTCGTTGTCAGTAGTTCTCTCATACCATGACGGTGTCTTTGTTTTTATATCTAGTCACCTTGTTACATCTTTCGGGTCTATTGTTAGGTTTGTGGATAACTTTTGAATAGAAACTGGTTCCTCCGTTTTTATACGTTCTCTCATTTCTGTCAGAGAAGTTGTTCACCACGACCCTTTTGACCAGTTAATATATGTTTTCTTACTTTGATGTCGTGAAAGATTGTGGTATGTGTTTTTATTTGAGTTTTACCTAATTTACGGATTCACATTCTGGTCTTTGGTATTTTGAGAATCTCCTTTTATATCCGCCTCGTGTGATAGCTGTATTTAGTGTCATTCTAAAAGATACTGGGTGGAGGGTTTCAATATCTTAATTTTGGTTTTTATTTGTCTATCTTGAATTAATTTGAATTTTAAAAAACGTGTTACTTCCTTTCATATTCGTACATTTTTCTGTTGGGAGTCTTACCCTCTTTTGATATTGTTTACTTTGTCGAGTGTCTCTTAATTAGAGGTTTTTTATTTTCGTCGAGTACGTCGAGTTACGGTCTTTTTGTCTATTGGGTTAGTTTTTCATCGACTTCTGGATTTGTCTGTAAAGAGGTTTCTTCTGTAAGTCGAGTCAGTGAGTCAGCACAGGCTGTGAAACGCTGAGGTACTTGACGTCGTGCGGTCCGGAGGGACAGGTAGTGGTTGAGGGCCTCAGGTGGGTGGGTTTGGGTACAGGTAGCTCAATCACTACGGTAGGTCGGTAGAGTAAGAGACAGCAAGGGAAGAGGAGAACGGGACTTAGAAAGGGTTATAGTCCCAGAAAAGGTTACTTAGTCGAGAAGCGTAGTCCACCAGTTTCATAACCTCAAAGTCGAAGTTGTAGTCAGGAAGGTTACTTGTGGGTCCTGACTAGAGGAAATCCTACCTGACCAACCTAGAGGTACGTCAAATTCTCTGAGAGTTCAGAAGAGGTTACAGTATCAACTTTTTGTAGTTAAAAAGTCGCGAGTCGAAAGAAATATCAGGTTGAGAGTGTAGGTATGTACTGATGACCTTTTTAGTGTCGGAACTGATCTACCTGGAAACAACCGTTTCATTACAGAGACGAAAACTTATACGATAGATCCAACCAGTATTGAAAAGAAGGTTCCTCATTCGTAGAAAATTAAAATACCGACGTTAGTGGTAGACGTCAGTAAAACCTCGGGGGGTTTTATTTCAGTCGGTGACAAAGGTGACAAAGGGGTAAATAAAAGGTACTTCACTACCCTGGTCTACGGTAAAAGAATCAAAAGACTTACAACTCGAAATTCGGTTGAAAAAGTGAGAGAAGAAAGTGAAAGTAGTTCTCCGAGAAGTCAAGAAGAAGTGAAAGACGGTATTCCCACCACAGTAGACGTATAGACTCCAATAACTATAAAGAGGGCCGTTAGAACTAAGGTCGAACACAAAGAAGGTGAGGTCGCAAAGAGTACTACATGAGACGTATCTTCAATTTCTTCGTCCCACTGTTATATGTTGGAACTGTATGAGGAAAAGGATAAACCTTGGTCAGACAACAAGGTACGGGTCAAGATTGACAACGAAGGACCGGACGTATATCCAAAGAGTTCTCCGTCCAGTCCACCAGATCATAAGGGTAGAGAAAGTCTTAAAAGGTGTCAAATAACACTAGGTGTATCAGTTTCCGCAACCGTATCAGTTATTTCGTCTTTATCTACAAAAAAGACCTTGAGAGAACGAAAAAGGTACTAGGTCGTCTGCAACCGTTAAACTAGAGACCAAGGAGACGGAGAAGATTTTGGTCGAACTTGTAGTCCTTCAAGTGCCAAGTATACAACGACTTCGGACCGAACCTCTTAAAGTTCGTAATGAAATGATCACACACTCTCTACTCACGTTAACACACTATCAAACTCGTAAGAAACCGTAACGGAAAGAAACCCTAACCTTACTTTTGACTGGAAAGGGTCAGGACACCGGTGACGACTCAAAAGGTTTAAACGACTGTATAACTCACGTCGTGAAAGTATCGTATAAGAAAGTCCTAAACTTTATCGAGTTGACCATAAGGTAGTGGAGGTGATCGAAACAAGTATCACTACGAAAGATTCCAGGTGAACTGAAGTGTAAGGTACTACAGACCGATATTCACTCACTAGTGTGGTAGCACTATGTCTACCGATTATTTGGGTAAGAGTCGTAGTGAGTATAATGTCTTTAAGTTTAGATTTGATGTTACTCCATAGTAGAGTGTGACCAGTCGTACCAGTAGCAGTTTTACAGATGTTTGTTATTTACGATCTCTCCCACACCTCTTTTCCCTTAGGAGAATATGACAAGTACACTTACGTTTGACTACGTTCATCATACCTTTTGTTATACCTCTAAGGAATTTTTTTATCCTTATTTTGATAGTATATTGGGTCATTATGGTGATAACCCGTAACTTTTTCTGTGTACATGGGTCATAAGCAATGTCGTGACAACTGTTAACGATCCAGAATCTTCGTTGGATCTAAAGGTAGATATCTATATACCTATTCCTTCAAAATCATATATATGTACTACCTTATAATGAGTCGATATTTTTGCTTACGTAGACTCAGTCAAGATTACTCCACCTCTTTGGATCTCAGATAATATCTTACTTCATTCAGTCTTTCTCTTTCTGTTTATGGTATATAATTGTGTATATATACTTTAGATCTTTCTACCGTAGTTACTAGGATACATATCCCGTTGTTTCCTCTATGTCTGTATTTCTTGTATAAAACTTGAGTCACACCTCTCCTTCTCACCCTGTCAAACTCTATAATCGTAACTTTACATATGCAAGTCAAGTCAAGTCAGCGAGTCAGCACAGGCTGACAAACACTGGGGTACTTAGCGTCGTGCGGTCTGGAAGGACAGGTAGTGGTTGTGTCTGAGTGCAGGTAACTCAGTCACTACGTTAGGTCGGTAGAGTAGGAGACAGCAGGAGAAGAGGAGGACGGGGGTCAGTGAGGGTCGTAGTCTCAGAAAAGGTCACTCAGTTGAGAAAAGTACCCCACCGGTTTCATGACCTCAAAGTCAAAATCGTAGTAAGGAAGGTTTCTTTAGGGTCCCGACTAAAGGAAGTCTTACCTGACGAACCTAGAGGAACGTCAGGTTCCCTGAGAGTTCTCAGAAGAGGTTGTAGTGTCAAGTTTTCGTAGTTAAGAAGTCACGAGTCGAAAAAAGTGTCAGGTTGAGAGTGTAGGTATGTACTGGTGACCTTTTGGGTGTCGGAACTGATCTGCCTGGAATCAACCGTTTCATTACAGAGACGAAAAGTTATACGATAGATCCAACTAGTATTGAAAAGAAGGTTCCTCATTCGTAGAAAATTAAAGTACCGACGTCAGTGGTAGACGTCACTAAAACCTCGGGCTTTCTTATTTCAGACTGTGACAAAGGTGACAAAAGGGCGGATAAAGGGTACTTCACTACCCTGGTCTACGGTACTAGAAACAAAAGACTTACAACTCTAAATTCGGTTAAAAAAGTCAGAGGAGAAAGTGAAAGTAGTTCTCCGAGAAATCAAGGAGAAGTGAAAGACGGTATTCCCACCACAGTAGACGTAATGGTGTACATTTTATCTATTGGTCACACTCAGACTAAATACTTCGTCCCGTGGGTTTTGTCCACGAAACACTGTTGGACCTCCTTATGCCACCCCTCACTACACCCTCCCCTAAGTCCTTTCTCCCCTGTGTACATACGAATACCGACTAAACATGACTACATACCTTTTTGACAGTGTTATAACATTTCATTAATAGGAGGTTTATTTATCTATTTAATTAAACTTTATTCTTTCTCTAATCCCGTATCTCTTTCCCTCTTTGGTTTAAGAGTGTATATGTACGTATCTCCCCTTTAGCACTTTTGTTTCTCGTTCTTCTCTCTACATTCGTTCCTCCCGGAGTCTCACTTGTTTTTGATCAGGTGTGAAACTAAAGTCGTAAGATTGGAGTTCTTGATACTCTTCATTTTGAAGTGACGTATGTGTGTGTGTGTGTGTGTGTGTGTGTGTATTAGTCAAGTCAAGTCAAGTCAGTGAGTCAGTGCAGGCTGAGAAACACTGGGGTACTTGGCGTCGTACGGTCCGGAGGGACAGGTAGTGGTCGAGGGTCTCAAACGGGTTTAAGTACAGGTAACTCTTCCACTACGGTAGGTTGGTAGAGGTCTTCACCCACAACAAAAAAGAAACCGAGGTAGGGAAGTAAGAAAGACCTCAATAAAGAGGTGACTAGAGGTCATCGTATAGCCCGTGGATGGCTGGACCCCTCAAGTAGAAAGTCACAGGATAGAAAAACGAAAAAGCATGACAAGTACCCCAAGAGTTCCGTTCTTATGATTTCACCAAACGGTAAGGGAAGAGGTCACCTAGTGTAAGACAGTCTGGAGAGGTGGTACTGGGTCGGTAGAACCCACCGGGGTGTACCGTACCGAATCAAAGTAATTCAATATGTATATATGTATGTGTGTGTATAAATATTACTGACAACTACAACAAGTCAGTGATTCCGAACAGACTGAGAAACACTGGAGTACCTGACGTCTTGTGGTCTGAAGGAACAGAAAGTGGTAGAGGACCTTAAACGAGTTTGAGTATAAGTAAATCAACCACTACGGGAGGTTGGTAGAGTAGAAGACAGCGGGTGAAGAGGACGGGAGTTAGTAAGGGTCGCAGTCCCAGAAAAGGTCACTTAGTCGAAAAACGTAATCCACCGGTTTCATCATCTCGAAGTCTAAGTTGTAGTCATGAAAGTTACTTATAAGTCCCAACTAAAGGAAAGACCAACTGACCAAACTAGAGGAACGTCAGGTTCTCTGAGATTTCTCAGAAGAGTTCGTCGTGTTAAGTTTTCACGAGTCGGAAGAAATTCCGACTTGATGTACTGTTGACCTTTTTGCTAAAAAGAAACGGTTACCTGGAAACAGTCGTTTCACTACAGAGACTTAAAAACGACAGATCCAAACAATATCGAAAAGAAGGTTCATAGTTCGTTGAAAGTCAAAGTACCGACGTCAGTGGTAGACGTCACTAAAACCTTGAGTTCTTTTACAGACAGTGACAAAGGTACAAAAAAGGTAGATAATCGGAACTTTACTACCCTGGTCTACGGTAGAAATCAACCGTAGAATCAAAAAACTTACAACTTAAAATTCGGTTTAAAAAGTGAGAGAAATAAATAGAATTAGTTCTCTGAGAAATTAAAGAGGAGTGAAAGACAGTAATCCCACCATAACGGACGTATAGACTTCAATAACTATAAAGAGGACCGTTAGAACTAAGGTCGAACACTAAGTAATTCGGGTCGTAAAGGGTACTACATGAGACGTATTTTAAATTTATTCGACTCACTTTTATATGTCGGAACTGTATGAGAAAAGTGTTAAAAGTTGGTCAGGTAACAAGGTACATGCCAACATTGACAACGAAGAACAGGACGTATGTCCAAAGAGTCCTCCGTCCATTCCAGCAGACCATAAGGGTTGAGAAATTAACAAAAGGTGTCAAAAAAAAAACACACACACACTATGTGTACCTGTTTCCTAAATCTTATCAGTCACTTTGTCTTCATCTACAAAAAGACCTGAAGAGAACTTCAAAGATACTATGTGTTAACAACCGTTAAACTAAAGTCCAAGGAGACGGAAAAGATTCATGTCGAACATGCAGAACTTCAAGAGTCAAGTACATGACAACTTCGGATCGAACTTCTTAAAACTCGTAATGGAACGATAATACACTTTAAGTCTGTTAACATGTCATCAAACATGTCAGAATCCGTAACGGCAAGGAATCCTAACCTTACTTTTGACTGGAAAAGGTCAGGGCACAAGTGACGACTCAAAAGGTAAAAACAACCGTCTAACTCACGTCTTGAAATTATCATAATAGCAAATTCTAAAATTTACCGAGTCGATCTTAAGGTAATAGGTGTGATCGAAACTAAAATCATTATGAAGGATTTCGGGTGAACTGAAGGGTGACATCCTAGACAGAGATCCACTCAATAGTGCGGTAACACCAAAAGACCCAGTGATTCCGGAAAAAAACACGTCAAGAAGACACATAAGAACGGTGGAGAAGAATTAGAGAAGACGAAGACAATCCAGGAACGGTAAAAACAGGAATAAAACGGATAGAAACGTACTTTAAAGGGGAACCATAGAGATTAAAAGAATGGAGATCAGAAAGCGTAAGATAACAAAAGGAGATAAAGAAACGTAATAAGTAAATTGTTTAATATATATGTATCTAAGATCTGTGTATATATCAATATCAAGATATCAATATCATCGGGATTGTTTCATCATGTATATACTTGAGTCTTTTCATCGTCATACATTGTATTTGTGTGTTTTTACACCACATAAAGTTATGGGGTGTTCTTTGTTAGGTTTCTCCTTTAATTTTTCATCAATGTGAAGTACTGTAGATTTATGTATTTTATAGACCTTCATTTAAATTGACTTCTCTCCTCACAGGTTTTACCGTGCTATCCTTATAAGACTAGATTAGGAGACGGTAGTCGTATGTTAACGTTAATAAATGTCTCCTTGATAACTATTGTTTCGAACCTTCTAATTTTTTTTCTAGAAGGTATCGAGTTCCATTTCTTTCTTGATGTTGTTTTTACATCCTCCCTGCTTTCATACTATATAAGTTCTGGATGTAGGGTTACACCCACTAGGTATTCACCTCCTTTTGATGTTGCCGTCTTCAAGAGGGGATTCCTCATTCCCCCTTCTCTGGGTGTAATCCCAGATGTCAGGTCTTCAGGACTTGACCCTTGTGTTCAGGAGTCCTATAAACCGGTAAACCCAAATGAATGTCCTCTCGGTCTCCCAACACCCTTTGTCTCTGAGGTAAGAATAAAAAAATTTTAAAATAAAATTTTAAATAAACCGACGTGTCCAGAATCAAAACAGTACCTTTTAGGAGATCCATGTGGTATATTTGAGAATCAACACCGTACGACCTAGATCAAGAGACTGGTCCCTAGTTCGGGGTCCTGGGAACGAAATCCTCACACCTTAGAATCGGTGACCTTGTGGTCCCTTCAGGGTATCTCTGAGGTAAGAATCTCCTACCTCTTTGACCTCTCGTTAACATGGTTTGTTTTAAAGTGTGTGAGGTCCTGGGTATAGTCTTCGCTATTAGTATATCCTACGACCCAGTCTGGGTGGACAACCAGAACCTAGTGGAGGACCTATCTGTTCTACGTTGACCTCTGTCGAGTGGGACCCCTGTATCTATGAATAACGTGGCAAAAAAAAAAAAAAAAAAAAACACTCGACCAAGATGGTACTTCTACGACCACGACCATTAACGGAAGATCAAATAATCACGTCCCTGGGTCGGGACGGACTCAGTCGTTGTGGATGTCGGTTTGTTGATCAGTGGTCCGTCCCTACTTCTGGGTGACTACTCTTCCTTACGACGGAATTCTAGGGAACTCGGATGTCGGTTGGTCCTTGTGTTGAGTCAGGTGGTCTTCCGGATTCTGAAACCGGACGTTGTTTGGTCAAGTGGTCGTGATCTGGACCCTTGTGTTCCCGGAACGTCGGTGTCTACGACTTTAGACTGATACAAGTGATAACCTGGTCGTAATCGACACTCTAGTCGAAGTGGGTGGTCAACTGTCTTTGATAGAGGTCGAGGGTCACTCAGGTTAAGACGAGTGGTCACTGGACTTTGTGGTTGAAACCCTAGGGGTACCAGGGTACTGGGTCAAGACGGTGGTTACTAGACTATGATCGGGACTCTTTAGGATCCGGAGTCAGGATGGGAGGTCACCCGGTTATGGTCGAGACCCTACTGGGTCAGGACGTCGATCTCCGGAGTTTTATACCAAGACAGATGTTCATACGGTCGTGATCGGGGTCCTGTACCGAAGTAGGTGGTTATCCACCTTTTGACGGGTCTCTATACAACCTGGGATTGGTCCACTGGGTACTACATCTAGGTAAGTGGTTTTCCGGTCGTAGATAAACCCTGTGGGATCTGGGTCATGGATCAATACAGTCCTTTACTGGTTCGGGTCGTCGTCTTGTTTTTGTCTAGACCCTTATGGTTGGGAGTCGGTGGGTTACGTCTTGTACCGAGGAGGGTGGTCTCCCGGTCCTGATCGGGACCCTTTTGTACCCCAAGACGTCGGTCGATGGAACACTAGACCGGGACGGTTAGACACCGTCTATCGGAGAAGTGTTGCTTCCCGGATCGTTGCTCGAACTGACCCTCACTCTATGTTGGAGGTCTGGTGTGTGTCATCAGTCGGATGGTGATATCCTCCTGGGTGTGTTGAGTGTACCCCCTATTGGGATAGAGACTACTGGTTTTTCCTCACGTTACGGTTTCACGTATCCTGTAAAGGGGGTTTTCCGGTGAATATGTTACATTGGTTATATGGTTTACGTGTCTTTACTTTGCTCTTAATTCGTTTTAATCTGTTTTAGTTATACAAGGTTTACTTCCTTATTCCATTTTGATGTCTTCTTTATCACTTCACCTCTATCTGTTGGATGGACTATTTCTCAAGTTTCAATACAAGTATTTCTACGGGTTTCTTGAGTACTCTTCTACTATATTTGTCTCACTTTACAAATTTCAAAATTTATTTGTTAATCTTTGATATTTCTTGTTATTTTCTCGATCCTTTACTTCATTCGTTTTACTTTGTATGTTATTTTCCTTAGTTATCATCTAATATACTGTTACTATGTCTCCTGGTCTAGTCACTGAACTTTTTATTTCATCACCTTTAGTGACTTCACCTTGTCCCTTTTTTTTTTTTTGTATTTTTTACTCCTCTCTTCGTATTCAAGTTCTACCGTCTAAATTTCCTTTACCCAAATTGGGAAAGATGTCTTTGTGGTTTTAGTGTTGATTGACGACTTGTTAGTAACTGTCTATTTGTAACCTTGGACGGTCTTTTCTATGGGATTTTAGTTTCTGTTTCTTCGGTGTTACTCTACCATCCTCCCCACTTTGACTATTCTAGTTTAAGGTATGGACGACCTTCAGACTGGGTGTCTGATCTCTCGTAAACATAGTGTCTCCGGGAGGGTGTCCTTACTTTCAGGACTCGAGTACAGTCCGAAGGGTCAACCCCAAGACCGTTGCACTACACCTCGAGCGTTTCTTAGACCGAAATTTCGGTTACCACAATCAAGTGTCCTTTAGTTACCTGACCTCCTTTGTCTCTGAGGTGTGAACCTCCCACGTTGTTCCAGGTCATACGTGGTCTAGATTCCCCTTTTTTCGTCACTTAAGTATTCTTTGACTTTGTCTGGATGGACGATCATGACTTGTGAGAAGACATCTCGGTCCCACCGACGTCGAGTGACATCTCTGTTTCCGTCACCACCATCGTCGAGACCCCTCATGAGTAATTGTACTCGGAAGGCTCTACAACGATAATTGGTGTGGGTTGTAGGACAACCGAGGTCTCGACCCTCCAGAAACCGGTTTTCTGGTTGTTCCCCCCTTCTGTCGGCGTAGGTAGTCGTATTCGACCAATTTCCAAAAGACTCGTACCGGGACGGGTGGTCTCCCTGTTCTAGGTCGAGGTGGATGGTCATCTCAGGAAGGTAGTACTTCGTACGTGTTCGGAGAATCTGTAGAAGTAAGTGGTCTACCGTCTATCGTTTTCGTTCTTCTTGATGTTAGAACGTCGGACGTCTTGTCTTTGACGTTAGTGTCTTTCAATCTGTTCTACTATACCGTCTCGTTATACAAGATCTACTTGATTGATCTATTTAGGGTCTTCTTGTTACTTCACTTCACTTTTATCTGTTGGACGGTCTTTTTCTTAAATCTTTTTACAATCATTTTTACTAGGTTCTAGAACCTTTTTCTTACATCCATTCCTAACTCTTCTACGTTCTCTACAAATTCTTTCTGGATCTTCTTCATTTCTTGTTGGTTTGTCTTTTCTTGTTATGTTATTGACTTTATCTTTTATATGATCTTCCTTAGTTATCGTCTTATTGACTCCGTCTTCCACCTTTAGTGACGGTACCTTGTCTTAATTCTTTTTTCTTACTTTTTTTTACTCCAGTCAAATTCTCTAGAGATCCTGTTGTAATTTGTGTGGTTGTAGGTGTAATATTCCCAAAGTCTTCCTCTTCTCTTTTTCTCTTCCCTGGATTCTTTTATAAACTTCTCTATTATAATTATCGTCTTTTGAAGGGATTGTACCCTTTCCTTTATCAATAGGTTCAGATCCTTCCCGTCTCTCAGGATCCTTCCTATTTGGGTTGTTCCTTGTATGACTCTGTGTATCAATAGTTTAATAGTTTAACTGTTTTTAATTTCTATTTCTTTTTTATAATTTTCGTTGTTACATTTTTTCCTGTTTATTGTATTAACCCTTGAGAGTCTTCCAATAGTCGACTAAAGAGTCGTTTTTGAGACGTCCGGTCTCCCTCACCGTACTATATAATTTCACTACTTTCCTTCTTGGATGTTGGTTCTTATGAGTCGTTCCGAGAGTAAGTCTTAGTTACCTCTTTAGTTTTACAAACAAAAAGTCAGTGAGTCAACACAGGTTGAGAAAGTTGGGTTACCTGACGTCGTGTGGTCCGAAGGGACAGGAAGTGGTAGAGGACCTCGAACGAGTTTGAGTACAGGTAACTCAACCACTACGGTAAGTTGGTAAACAGGAGAGCAGGGGAAGAGGAGGACGGAAGTCAGAAAGTGTCGTACTCCCATAAAAGCGTAGTCCACCGGTTTCATAACCTCGAAATCGGAGTCGTAGTCAGGGAGGTTAGTTATAAGTCTTAACTAAAGGAAATCCTAACTGACTAAACTAGAGGAACGTCAGATTCCCTGAGTTCTCAGAACTCTGAGTTTTCTAAATGTCTGTTCGTTTTCGATTCTCTTAAATCGTGGTGGTCAGATCGAACCGTTGGTTACAATTTCCTTGAAGATACCCACCTTTTTCCTTTCCTGTACAATTTTTGTTCTTTTAATGTTTATCTTTTTGAGTGGTTAATTCCTTTTTGTATGTTATTTACATCGTTTAGTAGACATGTGTTTATACTAGAGTTTTGGTCGTTAACACTTCTCTCGTGTTTACGTCCTATAACCTTTACGTAAACTTTAGTTTTCTGGTCGTTGAATTTTGTTAGAAAGTATATATCAGACGATATAGTTTTAGAGTACCATTAACGTTTGGTTTTTTGATGTCATCTATGTATGTGTTATTTTCTCCCTTTAGCTGTCATTGTGTCATTCTCATCCGGTACAATTGTGTGTTGTCTGTATATATCTGAATAGTAGGTCTATCTTTTAGTTATCCTATGTGACCGGAATTTACTGTGTAACGTGGTTTACTTACATTATCTATGTATATCTTGTAAGGTAGGTTTTCATCGTCTTATACGTAAGTAAAGTTCATGTGTACCTTGTAAGAGGTCCCAACTAACATACGATCCGGTCGTTTGTTCCGAACTACGAGTATAGTTCGTAGGAAAAGTTGATATTGATACTCTGATCTTTAGTTGACGTTCCTTTTTAAGGTGTTTTTGGTATTTGTGTACCTCCGATTTGTTATACGATGATATTTTGGTTACCCATTGACTTCTTTAGTCTCCTTTATTTTTTATGAACCTCTGTTTATATTTGTTTTTGTACTAGGTTTTAGATTTTAAATATCACTATTTTCGAACAAAGTCGTTTGTTCTTTTTAGAGTTCATTTGTCAGATTAGAATATGAATTTCCTTGAGCTTTTTCTTGTTTGTTTTGTGTTACAATCATCTTTTTTAGTATTTTTAGTCTCGTCTTTATTTTTTACATCTCTGATTTTTTATCCGTTCTAGTTACTTTGATTCTATATCAATAAATTTTCTATTTATTTTAACTATTCGGAAATCGGTCTAAGTAGTTCTTATTTTCTCTTACCTGGGTTTAATTTTTTTTTTAGTCTTTACTTTTTCCTCTTCAAGGTTGTCTGTAATATCTTTATATTTCTGAGTATTCTCTGATGATACTTCTTGATATAGAGTCATTTTACCTACCGAATCTTACCTTTTTAAGAACCTTTAAATGTTAAAGAGTTCTTACGTAGTCTTTTTTTATCTTTTATACTCGTCTAGTGAATGGTCATTACTTTACATTAGTTTTCATTTTCCCTTTTTAGGGTTGTTAGTTTTCATGTCTTGGTCTTCGGAAGTGTCCATTTAAGATGGTTTGTAAATCTCAATTGTGTATAGAAAGAAAAAAAAAGGTAAAAAATTAACCTCCCATTAACGAAATTTTAAAAACACAATTAAAGACGAAATGTTGTTACACTTAATTGACGTCTCTTTCCTTACGACGGTTTGAGTGGGACTATGTTTTTGGACTGTTTCTATAGTGTGTGTTTTTCCCCTCAATGTCCAGTTGTAGTGATTACTTGTATCTATGTTTTTATTTGTTGTTTTATAATCGTTCGACATAGGTTATTATGTAAGTTCTCTAGTACGCGGTACTATTTCACCTTAAACAAGGTCCGACGTTTCTAACAAGTTATAGGTATTTAGTTATTTACACCATGTCGTTACATTATTTAACTTCTTATATCTAGTATACTTGTAGAGTTGTCTACGTCTTTTTGGAAAACTGTTTAATTTGTAGGTAAATACCTTTTTCAAGTCATTCTACCCATCTCTCCCTAGTATAGAGTTGTGTTGACTCCACTATATACTACTCGGGTGTCGTTTGTAGTATGAGTTACCACTTTTACCTTTAGAAAAGATGATTCTCGTCCTTGTTGTGTTCCTACGAGTAAGAAAGAGGAAAACAAGTTGTATCAAAACCTTCAGGATATGTGTCGTTAATCTTTTTTTTTTTCATAGGTTTGATCCTTCTTTCTTCGTTTTTACAGTGACATATATTTACTGGACAATTATATGTATCTTGTTATTAACATTTATACGATGGTTTTTTTGATGATCTCGAGTAGTTGTTTAAGTCATTTCACAGTCCTATGTTTTAATTATATGTTTTTATAAAGAACTTTCGAAACTAAACAGACAATTCCTGAAACTGGAAAGACAATCATGAACAACCCGTGAAGTCGGACTGAGACTTTTCTCCGACAGGGATGACCTTGACACGATCGGAAACGAGATTAAGGAAAACTTTGACCTGACAAGGATGATCTTGACACAACAAATCCTGAAAGGGAGAAAATGAGGTCTCTTTTTATAGAGATCCTTTACCCTAGGGTTAATATATTTACGAGAGTCATACGGGGATGAAGTCCCTGAGACCGGTCAAATTACAAAGTTTTGACGTCAAGGAGGAGTGTACGGAAAAACTGATTTACTTAGTTGAATTAAATCTTATGGTTACCGTTAATACCCCTTAAAAACTTGAGGGGTTTGTATGAAAAGAATTTTGTCTTAACTTATCGATACCGAGATTTTAAAAGTTTTGACTTATCGTGTGGATAATATTAACCATAAAACGTTCAAGGTTTACACTAGTGTGTTTAGATTTTAACGGAGTGACATTTTATGTTGAAATTTTTATTGTTTTCGTTTGATAACTTCTTTCTGTTTTACCGAGGACTCCGGAAAGGGGTAGAGGTAGAAGGTAGAGACCTACACGTCGTCGGTACAATTACAATTCGACACGGAGATCACGATAGAAAAAAAGGAAAGGAATACCTGACGGAGATGTAGAGTCTAAGAGGAAAGATTAAGAGCGTAACTTGAAGGGTAAAAAGAATTTAGAGAGGGACGAGGAAGAAGGAGACTTGGAAAATCTTGGACGAAGAAATTTCAATTCTGGATATATCTCTTTTGATATTTTGTGACCACTTTCTTTAGTTTCTCCTGTGATTATCTACCTCTTTATATGGTACAAGTACCTAACCTTCTTAGTTATATCACTTTTACTCCTATTATGGGTTTCGTTAGATGTCTAAGTTACGTTAGGGATAGTTCGATGGTTGCCATAAAAAGTCTCGATCTTGTTTATTAAAGCGTTAAACATACCTTTATGTTTTTTGGAGCTTATCGGTTTCGTTAGAACTCTTTCTTCTTACCTTAACCTCCTTAGTTGGACGGACTGAAGTCTGAGATGATATTTCGGTGTCAGTAGTTCTCTCATACCATGACCGTGTTTCTGTCTTTATATCTAGTTACCTTGTTTTATCTTTCGGGTCTCTATTTAGGTGTGTGGATACCTGTGGAATAGAAGCTGTTTCCTCCGTTCTTATATGTTACCTAATTTCTGTTAGAGAAATTGTTCACCACGACCCTTTTGACCAGTTGGTGAACATTTTCTTTCTTTGATCTTACGAAAGATTGTGGTATGTGTTTTTATTTGAGTAGATTTGTATTCTGGTCTTTGATATTTTGAGGATCTCCTCTTGTATCCGTTTTGTGAGAGACTGTATTTAACGTTGTCCTAGGAGATACTGGGTGGAGGGTCTTATGACCTTCATTTTCGTTTTTATTTGTTTACCCTAGATTAATTTGAATTTTCGAAGACGTGTTGTTTCCTTTGATATTCGTTCCACTTATCTGTTGGAAGTTTTACCCTCTTTTATTATCGTTTACTTCGTTGACTGTTTGTTGATTAGAGTTTTTATATGTTCGTTGAGTTAAGGTCTTTTTATTTGCTGGGTTAGTTTTTTACCCGGTCTCTTGGTTTATCTGTAAACAGGTTTCTTCTGTATGTCTACCGATTGTTTGTGTACTTTTCTACGAGTTGTAGTGAGTAAGAGTCTCTTTACGTTTAGCTTTGGTGTTACTCCATGGTAAAGTGTGGTCAGTCTTACCGACGATAGGTTTTCAGATGTTCGTTATTTACGACCTCTCCCACACCTCTTTTCCCTTGGGAGAATGTGACAACCACCCTTACGTTTGATCATGTTGGTGATACCTCTTGTCACACCTCTAAGGAATTTTTTGACCTTTATCTTACCGCAATACTGGGTCGTTAGGGTGACGACCCGTATGTGTGACTTCTTTGGTCTTAACTTTCTCTGTACACATGGGGTTACAAATGACGTCGTGACAAATATTATCGGTCCTGTACCTTCGTTGGATCTACAGGTAGTCGTCTACTTACCTATTCTTTCGACACCATGTATATGTGTTACCTCATAACGAACCGGTAATTTTTCTTATGTGAACTTAGTCAAGATTACTCCACCTACTTTGACCTTGGCTAATATGTCTCAATTCATTCGGTCTTTCTTTTTTATGGTTATGTCATATGATTACGTATATATACCTTAAATCTTTCTACCATTACTATTGGAACATACACTCTGTCGTTTTCTCTGTGTCTACATATCTTATCTTAAAACCTGAGGCACCCTCTGCCTCTCCGACCCTCCTAAACCCTCTTACCATAACTTTGTACATATTATAGTACATTCTTTACTTAGGGGTCAGATCCAAACCACGTCCTATGTCCTACGAACCCCGACCATGTGACCCTACTGGGTCCCCCTACTACATCCCTCCCTCCACCCTCCCCCCAAGTCCTAACCCTTGAGCACATGTGGGCACCTCCTAAGTACAACTACATACCGTTTTGGTTATGTCACAACATTTCATTTTATTTTATTTTATTTTTTTATTTCAATTCAGAAGACTCCTAGGTTTGTTTAAGGGTTCAAGTCAAACAAGGGACCCGATTCCTGTTTAACACTCGGTATAACTTCTTAAAATATTTCATTGATTCCTGGTCGGTGGGTCCAAACGACTAATTAACTTGTATCAATAAGTTTGAATAATTGGACCCAAAAGTCTAGACATAGTCAATCAGGTGTACGAATAACCACTCCCAGTTCACTTTGTGTCCTATTTGAACGGGTTACCCTTTTAGAACTTTCTCTAAATCTTTTTGTTTACGATTGAAAACCGTTCTCCGATTTTGTGAACGACCTCTTGAGGTTACTCGTTAATGTCATCGAAAGGGATTCGGATAACTAACTTTGTTTTAAGTCCGAACGTGTGTTTTAGATCACATGGATAATTACTGATAATATTCAACACACACACAATCAACGAGTGAATACAGACTGAGAAACACTGGAGTACCTGACATAGGGCGGTCCGAGGAGGCGGGTACTTTAAGAGGTCCGTTCTTATGACCTGACATCTTCTAAGGGAAGAGGTCCCCTAGAAGGGTTAGGTCTCTAGTTTGGACCCAGAGGACGTAACGTCCGTCTAAGAAATGGTAGACACAGTGGTTCCAAATGAATTTTGATAAAAGTTTCCCTTAAGAACCAAAGGAAGTCTACAATTTATGTTGACGACGACGACGACGACGATTCAACGAAGTCAACACAGACTGAGACACGTTGGGGTATCTGTCGTCGGATGGTCAGAGGGAACAGGGACCCTAAGAAGTCCGTTCTTGTGTTGACCCATCGGAAATTGAGACACAAATACTTACCTGACTTTGTCCTATAATGAGAAAATCAATTTTCCTGGGTCTACCTTACCATTTGATACAGGTGGTACCTAAATCAATTAAACCGTTTAGTCGAACGGACGTGGTATCTAATCGGTGGTTTCTCTTTTTACGATTTTAAGAATTAAAAGTTGAGACTTTTGACCTCCAGGGATTTGTTTTGTTGGAGAATCAAAGTCGATAATGACGTTTATCGGTTCTGTGCCCTTTTTTTTTTTTTTTTCTGATGTGTTGAATTTGTGAAATCCACGGAAGTTGGAAGATTAGTCTGCAAGCTTAAGGGAGGGTAAAGAGTTTTTGACCCCGAGGTTCCTAGATGCCCCTGAGGAGGGTTAGGAAGGAGAATTAGTAGAGTCTATTTATTGAGGGGTGCAACCATTACTTATAGAATGACAGGAATAACTGTGACCTTAGTGTGACAGTTCACAAGTCGAGGTGACAATATTTCGTTGAGGACAGAGTCCTAGGATCTTATTAAGTTTATTACCTCTAAAGATCACTTGGTATTTTACAAGGACAGAGACTTGGATACGGTAGAACTAAACCGGAAAACTCTCTATGGGTGAGAAAAGAAGACTAAAGGAGATGGGGATAGGTGAATAATCCGACTCTGAAGAACCTATTCATAGTACGGTCTTAAAGAAAGAAGGTCTTTCCCCTTTATTAAAATCTTAAACTGTCGTCGTTACTTTTATCGGTTGGTCTAATTTATTTACTACGAAGTTGTAGAAAGGAATAGAGACCACCATAAACTCGACTAAGACCTCTGTGACTGGTAAACAGGAATAACTGGGTTGAGGGTGGACAGAATACCCTTTTTCGAGGTTGACTATAACGGTTTTAAGTGTCACGTGGAGGGTAGTTATGAGTTTATCTAGGGAGTTTAGGAGAGGGGTCTTAATTGGTTACGGGATTTTCATTTCTGCGGGAAGTTCCATATTTCGGGTATTTTCTTCTAACGTTCCGCGTCCCAGAGTAATAGGGAACGTCATCATAGACATTATGAGGATAAAATGGAAACTATTTTTGGGTTCCTCCACACAGGTCCTAGAGACTCGTTATTTGTCATAACAAAAGAGAGTTATGGCACAACAAGGATAGGGGTATGTAATGATTGTAGGTAAGGATATCTTTCGTTTTTAAAGTGGTATTGACTAGATACGTCATGTAAGAAGTCATAAGGTCAACTATTCCCATCGGTTATATACAAACGAAAGTGAACCTTTCCTGCCGTTATGTAGTTCTGTCATCACGACGTCACAAAGGGTCTTTCGAGGGGGGGGGGAAAAAAAAACCGACACAGTGTGTCGAACACTCTAGAGTCAGGAGACTGGTCCCTATCTTGGAGACGTCATTTTCACGTCAAGATTGGTAACCTAGTGGTACCTTAAAGGTCTTTCGGGGAGAATTGAAAGTGTTTAGAAAAAAAAAATTAATCTGCTATTAAATAAACGTTACAACACGACCTAAAGACGACATGTTGTTACGCTTAGTCGTTGTTCATATGTATATGGGGAAGGGTGAACTTGCAGGGAGGGTGGACGGGGGTAGGGTGGGGAGATCGAGTAGTGTCTCGTGGTTCTACTCGAAGGACACGAAATGTCTTCGAAGGGTGATCGACAGATAAAAAATGGACCATCACATATATACAGTTACGATTAGAGAGTTGAGTAGGGTGGGAGAGAATGAGGGCGACACAGGTGTTGAGACAAGAAATGTAGATGTAGATATAAGGAAGGGTCTTTTATCCAAGTCGTCACGGCAAAAGATTTAAGGTATATATACACTATAAACAAAAAGGAGAGAGACTGAATGAAGTGACATACTGTCCCAGATCCAAGTAGGTGGATTAAAGTTGACTGAGTTTAAACAAGGAAAAATACCGACTCATTATAAGATAGCACATATACATGTTGTGAAAAATAGGTAAGAAGACAACTTGTTAGAATGGTGACCCGTATATGGGACTCTTTCACTCACTCACTTCAGAGAATCAGCACAGGCTGAGAAACGCTGAGGGAGGTACCCTAAAAGGTCCGTTCTCATGACCTCACCCGACGGTAAAGGAAGAGGTCCCCGAGAAGGGTTGGGTCCCTAGCTTGAGTCCAGAGGGCGTAACATCCGTCTACGAAATGACAGACTCGGTGTTCTCTTTTGGTATTAAGTTTTTCTGTGTACATGGGGTTACAAGTATCGTTGTGATAAATGTTATCAATACTATACCTTAAAAGTGTTTAGAACTTTCGACTAAACTTGTTAAACTTCAAAAGATGACCAAGTTTCAACAATGTTATATGTGTATTAAACAAAGATACGAGAGAACGAGTTTGGAGTAGTGTGTTTCTGTCGTAGGTACACAATTTTGAAAACCGGAATTTCCTGGTATTTCAGAGGCTTCTTTTTAACGACAAACGAGTTTGAGTGCAACCTATAAATCCCGTGGACTAGAGACTTGTTCCCTGATGTAAACCTAGATACATCCGAAGTACCTTAAGACTCGAAGAGGTTTGGATTTTGATTCATAGTTAAATACCACCGAGTCTGCAATTTCTTAGACGGATACTACGTCGTCTGGAACGAAGTCAGGGACCCAGACCTTCAAGGGGACCCCTTCCTTTACCATTGGCTGTGGTCATAAGAACGAACCTCTTAAGGTACCTGCATTCTCAGACCGCCCGATGTAAGGTACCCCAACGTTTTCTCAACCTGTACTGACTCGTCGATGTGTAAAATACTCCAAAATGACCCAATCGACCGATGACTGTTTTAACCTAAGGTTTAAACAAAGAATAGAGGGTCGGGAATAAAAAAATATTTATTCTCGATTGGACTGGTGTAATGACCCCCTCTGCTTCTACTGTATCGAAAACCTTGGAATTTCTTTCGAAATACTGTGATGGACGTGAACCTATGGGACAGTCGAAGGGGAAATGAAGAAACGTTCTTTCTTACCTTACGTGAACCTTATAAGTAGGTTTTTGTCCCTGACAGTAGCCGAGAATGACATAGTATCTTTTGTCGACCTGGGACACCGTACCCTATACCCTATAGAGGGAACGGAGTGTCGGTAAGGACGGTAACGGGAAGATCAATTTAGACGACATTTTTATTAGTACCATGAGGTACGTATCTGTGGGAGGACTTAAGAGTAGTGTAAGTTATGAAAAGTCAGTCAGCGGAGTGGAGAATACTTTAATTGACGTTTTCCTAAGAGTTTTAGGACGTTCACTTGAGAAGTGTGTTGAGAAAGTGTAACAGTATTGAGGTTTGGACGATAAACAGAGACGAAGAAGTGACTGTTTTGGGAAATCCTGACGAATAGTGACTGTCTAGTGGAAAACTGAGGAACATTACTAAATATCCTGTGAGGAGATAGGTTACATGTAAAAAGTACCAAATGACTACCAAGGTTAAATTTTCTACTTTTTTCAGTTGTAGTTACAACTCATACGATAACGTTGAGGAGTACTTCAACAACTCCGTCGTGGAAACGGAAACCACCGATGAGATCGGGTAATCCGACTTAAAATGTGAGAGGAACCCGAACATGAGTTCAGTTCCCTTTTTGACGTCTATAAATATGACAATCGACTATACGGAAACCCCACCACACCTTTGTGACTCTAAAATAGAGATTACGTATTCATTAATTTTACAGAGAATGTACGTTTTGGATAACCTACGGTATGAGAACGGTCGACGGAACCGATAATAATACTAGGGACCCGTGAGGTTTGAACTGAGGGATCTCCGAATTTCTTTGGTAGATTCACTATAAAGATGGTTTTGTGATGATAGTTTTCTTGATTACCTGATTGGAGACAGTACCAGGTTTCCGTACGAGGGACCCTACTGTCAGATCTTTTTTTACTGATCTTAAAGGGTTGGTGACCGGAAGTTTTCCCCCTTTTTTATTACCCGTAGATCATTGACAACCAATTTATTTCTGTCTTGAGACCAAAGTCAGTTTATTGTTTAGTCAGGATCTTCTTTAAAATTCTAAGGGTGAGGAATGGTAACATGTACGTAATTTAGTAACCAGGTGACTTTTTTATTATCGTAGGGACTTGGTTATGACAACCCCTTTATAATTATTACGGTGTTTTTAATGGACGGAACGAACTGGGTGGAAAAGTTTTGTACGTTAGGTCCTTTTAGACAAGTGTGAGAAGGACCTGTAAAACTCAACGAATTACCCGGTAAACTCTAAACCATTTACCTGAATTGTGTCGGTGGGAGTAGAGTACATATATTTACAAAATCAGTACCAGATATACAAAAGAGTGACTGACTTCGAAAGGGAACATCTGTCCGGTGACAAAGAAGACACCTATTTTAAAACAATCAATTCTAATAAGGATGGACCCCTTGGGAAGAGTGAAAAATGTCACTAGTATTTCGGGTAGAATGACCAGTCTACGAAGTTGTTTAGACACAATGAACTGGTCAAAATGTGAAAGTACTACGAATGGTACAAGTCAAGAGTCCTAATCAGTTTACGTGATTACCACGATAATTTTGTTTGAATACCAATGTTTTCCTCTTTTCCTCCCTATTTAATCACCCTTAGACCCTACTTTGATGATGATATATATTTTATTAGTTGTGCCTGGATGACATATCGTGTCCCTTGATATAATTTTTAGAATATTAATGGATATTACCTTCTGTTAACACTTTTTATTATATATACATATAATATAAATTTTGACTTAGTGAAACTAAACGTAGACTCTGATTGTGTTGTAACTTTTAGTTGATATAAAGTTGTGTTAACAAAAAAATTTCTAAGTTAACCGTTTTAACCATCTCCAAGGGGTTCGTATTTCTTAACGGTAACTAGAAAGATTTAGAGTCTAGATGGGTTGAACCTTGAGTATTTAAGTAGGAAACTTTATCAGTGTCCTGTGAGTTTCGTGGACCGGGGGTAGAGAAAAATAGAACTATTTTCCTCTGTATGAAGTTATAATACTTCCGGATTAACGAAGATAATTTTTATTGGTACGGGGCCATGTCGTTAGAAAAATGTTACAATAAGAATTCTTAGTGTGGAACGTTGGACCTCTACAGTACATAACCTTTTTTGTGGAAGATTTCTTGGAAAAGTTAGGGCGACCTTCAGGGGACAGTCCATGACGATTGTTTGGGGACACGACGGTTTTAGGTCCTTTAAGTGTACGGTGTTCATTTCTTTCGTAATTTGGGACTAACCTGGACGTGTAGTAGACCATTGGACTTCCATTCTTGAAGGCTCTTAACTTCGTCTACTGTGGACTACTCTGTCGATAGGGTTCTACGGACCTGATTCGGATAATCTTCTAAATCTTAAGTATATTCAGAGGAAGAAAGTAGACCCGATGATTGGCTAAGACTTAACAATAGGTTTAAGTACTGGAGTTTTAAACGTTGGATCTCCGACATAATAAGTATTTTGTAAACCAATGTTTATCAGTAAAACTCTATTGTGATAACAGATTTCAACGGTTTTCAAGTAGTCGATAACGAAGTATAAATAAGGACCTGACACAGAAGGGTTTCATGAACAAATTAAGTCATAACTTACACGAGAACGACATAAGTGATAAGATTCTATGTCTGAAATCTGACTTTTGTAGACGTTTAGAGGGAGGATGGGGAGGAACAATTAACTTGCACTGGAGTTATCCAAAGGTTAGACACATGAAAGGGAGATTATACCCTATACTGTAGGTCCTTTCCAGGAAGGACTATAGTTCCCTGTTTTACAGTGACTTAGGTCTTTTTGTTTGTTTTTTGACTGAGGACTAATCACTACAAAGGTCTCTTTAAAGAGAAAAATTTTATTAAAAACCTCATATCAACTAAATGTCACAACCCAATCAAAGTCCACATATCTTTCCAATAAATCAATATGTACATAATTAAAAGTCTAAGAAATGGGTATATCCAATGATGTCTAACGACTCATCTCAAGAGACACAATATATCATCTAGAAACAATGAATTGGATAAAATATACATCATCACACACATACAATTCAGGGTTCGAGGATTAAATAGGGAGGAGGGGTACAAAGGGGAAACCGTCGGTATTTAAACAAAAACTTTAGACACTCAAAAAAGAGAAAATATGTATTCAAGTAAACATAGTATAATTTTAATCTAAGGTGTATACTCACTATTTTATACTATAAACAGAAAGAGACAGACCGAATGTAAAGTAAAAAAAATACCGATTCATTATAGGGTGACATATATACGTGGTGTAGATGAAATACCTAATGAGACAGTTACTTGTAAATCCGACGAAGACAAAGTCGATAAAGTTTATCACGACGTCACTTGTAACCTCATGTACATAGAAAAGCTTAATAACGAAAAAGGTCTAATATACGGGTCCTCACCCTAACGGCCTAGTATACCATCCAACTAGAAATCATAAAATTTCTTGAAGTGTGACAAGAGGTATCACCGACATGGTTAAATGTATGGGTGGTTATGACATCCTCCCAAGGGAAAAGAGGTGTGTTAGAAGTCGTAAATAACGAACATCTGTAAAACTACTACTAGTAAGACTGGTCATACTCCACTATGGAGTAACATTAAAATTAAACTTAAAGGGACTATTAATAATTACAATTCGTAGAAAACTTTAAAGAATTAGTTTTCCCCTTTCACTTTTAACCATTCGTCTTTATATTAAATTTTATCTCAACCCTCCGGTCTTTCCTCTCGAGAATACGGGATGACAAGTCACACTTAACGTCCTTCTCTATATACAAACGTTGAATTTGTCCTTTTTCCAATTATGAAACAATTGATCTTCCTTCTTCCTTATTAAAGTGAAACGGACTGTAGTCGGATCGATTACTCTCTGATAGTGTTGAGTCCGTTATTTTTTAGTGGTGTAAAACTTGAAGGTCAAAAGACGTTACCTGTAGAACAAATATAGTCAGGAAGTGTTGACCGGAAAGAGGAGATACTTTCTTATAATGAAAGAAAATAAGAGGTCCGAACAGACACCAACTGGGTAGTATCGTACGTATAGACTTAACTAAAAAAAAAAAAACGACAAGGATTCATTTGGTTGAAAAAAAAAAACATTTTTATTGTCCGACAGAATCTAATTGTCTGAAATCGATTACGGAATATCTGATTGAACCTTTTTAGGTAAAGTGGTTTAGGTCGAGGGACGACCTATGATCCTTAGACTATCCGAGGTACCTCCCTTGTAGACAATAGTCACAAGTGGTAAAATAAATGTTAGACCTTAATTCCCCTTCCGTTCCCCGAATAATTATCTTTAATAATGGAATATACTTCACAACCTTATCACTACCTACAGTGTAGACAAACTGTCCCACTTGATTTCCAGTTTCATTATGTTCTATGTACGTTACTATATTACGGGACAAAGGTCCCAGTTCTTCTTACTCAAAATTGAGGGTAGGTATGGTTACTGATTCAGTACATTGTTGTTGTTTTAGAGACCCGGACTTACCATAACAGTTGATTTAGTCTCCATTACGATGGATGGAGTATTCAAATAATTCTAATTTACTTAACTCGTTTATTTCTTACTTTCGTCGAGTTTAGTGACTCATTTTCAACCGGAAAAATTAAAAAGTACAGCTTATTGACCTATCGGTATACTATTTTAAACTAGGTATAAAGTGTGATATATGATCTTATTTAAGGTTTACCCAGTTACTGAAATTTATATTCTTACTTTTGAACGTTCATAACTTTGTTTTATACTTACTTAAGGAACGAAAAATTTAAATAAAAAAATAACTTCCTATTGACGAAATGTCTTGAAACAACAAAAGATAGTTTGGAGTTGTACTTAGTCGGTATCCATATTTATATAGGGGAAGGAAAACTTGGAGGAAGGGTAGAGGGAGGTGTAGGGTGGGGAGATCCAACTATTTCTCGGGGACAAACTGAAAGAATTCGGTATATTTTTTAAGAGTAACCGATAGATAAAATGTATACCATTACATTCAAAGGTGTAATGAAAAAGGTATGTAGAGTGGGTGAGGAGGGGAGAAATTAGATCCTTATCTCATTATAAAGAATTGATATCAAGTTTCAGGTCTTCGTTATCACCTTTCTCTCTTTTTAAGTTAAATGGATGTATTTTAAAGTTTAAAAAAGTCCCGTTTTCTAAGTATTGATTTTAAAATTTTTCACTTTTTGATCCTTTTTGTAATGTATTAATAAAATTATAAAATTAATTTAATTTATATAAATTAATTGTGTTTATACAATGTATTGTTTTCGAATGTATTGTCTTACTTATAATTATAGGAATTATACACACGAATCAACGAGTCAGAACAGGTCGAGAAACACTGGGGTACCTGACATCGTTCGGTTATAAAGGACAGGTAGTGGTTTAGGACCTCGAACGAGTTTGAGTACAGGTTGCTCAGTCACTACGGTAGGTTGGTAGATTAGGAGACAACATGTAAAGACGAGGACGGAAGTTAGAAATGGTCGTAGTCCCAGAAAAGGTCACTCAGACAAGAAGCTTAGTCCACCGGTTTCATCACCTCGAAGTCAAAGTCGTAGTAAGGAAAGTTACTTATAAGTCCTGACTAAAGGAAATCCCAACTGAGCAAACTAGATGAACGTCAGGTTCCCTGAGAGTTCTCAGAAGAGGTTGTGGTGTCAAGTTTTCGTAGTTAAGTAACCACGAGTCGAAAGAAATACCAGGTTGAAAGTGTAGATATGTACTGATGACCTTTTTGGTATCGAAACTGATCTACCTGGAAACAACCGTTTTATTACAGAAATGAAAAATTATACGACAGATCCAACCAGTATCGAAAAGAAGTTTCCTTGTTCGCAGAAAATTAAAGTAACGACGTCAGTAGTAGACGTCACTAAAACCTGGGTTTCTACTATTTCAGAGAGTGTCAAAGATAAAAAAAAGAGTAGATAAAAGGTACGTCACTACCTTGGTCTACGGTACTAAAAGCAAAAAACTTACAACTCAAAATTCGGTCGAAAAAGTGAGAGGAGAAAGTGAAAGTAGCTCTCCGAGAAGTCAAGGAGAAGTGAAAGAGGATATTTCCACCACAGTAGACGTATAGACTCCAATAACTATAAAGAGGTTCGTTAGAACTAAGGTCGAACACGAAGTAGCTCGGGCCGTAAACCGTACTACATTACACGTATCTTCAATTTATGTGTCCCACTGTTATATGTCGGAACTCCATAAGGAAAGGGTTAAACCTTGATCAAACAACCAGGTACAGGCCAAGATTAACAACGAAGAACTGGACGTATGTCTTAAGAGTCCTTCGTCTATTCCACCATATCATAAGGGTAGAGAACTTCTTAAAAGGTCAAACAACACTAGGTGTTTCAGTTTCGAAATCACATCAGTTATTTCGTCTTCATCTACAAAAAGACCTTGAGAGAACGAAAAAGTTACTAGGTTGGCTACAACCGTTCCACTAGAGACCAAGGAGACGGAAAAGATTTAGGTCGAACTTCTAGACCTTCAAGAACCAAATGTATGACAACTTCGGAGTGGACCCCTTAAAACTCGTAATGAAATGATCGTACACTCTAATTACATTAACACACCATCAAACTTGTAAGGAACCGTAACAGAAAGAAACCCTAACCTTACTTTTTGTTGTAAAAAGGTCAGGACACTGGTGACGACTCAAAAGTTTAAACGACCGTATAACTGGCGTTGTGAAATTGTCGTAGAAGAAAATCCTAAACTTTATAGAGGTGACCTGAAGGTAGTGGAAGTGATCGAAACAAGTATTATTACGAAAGATTCCGAGTGAACTGAAGTGTGAAGTCCTATAGACCGAGATCTACTCACTAGTGTAGTAACACCAATAAACCCAGTAATTCTAGAAAAAACCTATCAAGAAGACGCATAATAATGAAGGAGAAGAATTATAGAAGACGGAGACAGTCCAGGCATTGAAAAGACAGGAAATAACACCGGTAGAAACGTACTTACCATGGAAACATAGACACTAAAAGAATTTCTTCGGAGATCAGAACGGGTAAGATAAGAAAAGGAGATAAAGAAACGTAACTAGTGACTATTTGTGTAAGAACAGAGAGGAACGATAACAAACCTTGAGACGAAAGTTTAACCATATAGAAAGGAAAAGAGGAGACGGAAATCGAAGAGAAGAAAAGAGTCGATAAGTATTCCGGAGGAGTCTGTTGGTAAAACAGAAAAACTTAAAGAAAAAGAACCTTTACCAGAACTAGTGACGGAGGGCATGTTACAGTACTTGAAGGTAGGTGTCAAGAAGTCCGTTAGACAGATAGTTTAGATGAGGGAACTTAGATAAACAGTGAAGGTGACATATTAGTATTCCCTAAACTAAATCCAGTATGGACTTACACAAGTTCGACCTAAATCTTTTTTTCTTTTTTTTTTCCGTCTCGTTGGTCTCTAGTTTAACGGTTGTAGGTGACCTAGTAGTTTTTTCGTTCTCTCAAGGTCTTTTTTATAGGAAGACGAAATGACTGATACGGTTTCCGAAACTAACACACCTAGTGTTGTTTGACACCTTTTAAGAAGTTCTATACCCTTATAGTCTGGTAGAATAGACGGAGGCTCTTTAGACATACGTCCAGTTCTTCGTTGTCAATCTTGACCTGCACCTTGTTGTCTGACAAGGGTTTAACCCTTTCCTCATGTAGTCCGACAAATAAGAGTGGGACGAATAAATTGAATATACGTCTCATGTAGTACACTTTACGACCCGAGTTACTTCGTGTTCGACCTTAGTGTTAAAGACCCTCTTTATAGTTATTGGAGTCTATACGTCTACTGTGGTGGGAATACCGTCTTTCACTTATTCTAGATTTGTCGGAGGACTACTTTCACTTTTTTCCTCTCACTTTTTCAACCGAATTTTAAGTTGTAAGTCTTTTGATTCCAGTACCGTAGACCAGGATAGCGAAGTACCGTTTATCTACCCCTTTGTTACCTTTGTCACTCTCTGAAATATAAAAGTCCAAGGTTTTAGTGACGTCTACCATTTACTTCGGTACTTTAATTTTCTATGAACGAGGAACCCTCTTTTCTACTGGTTGTCGTATAATTTTTCGTCTCCATAATGAAACCGTTGTTTCCAGGTAGATCAGTTTCGATACCAAAAAGATCATCAGTACATAGCTACACTCTCAACCTTATATTTCTTTCGACTCGTGACTTCTTGTCTACGAAAACTTGCCACCACAACCTCTTCTGAGAACTCTCAGGGAACCTAACGTTCCTCTAGTTTAGTCAGTTAGGATTTCCTTTAGTCAGGACTTATAAATAACCTTCCTGATTACGACTTCGACTTCGAGGTTATAAAACCGGTGGACTACACTTCTTGACTGAGTGATCTTTTCTGGGACTACGACCCTTTCTAACTTCCACCCTACTCTTCCCCTTCTTTCTCCTACTCTACAACCTACCGTAGTGATTGAGTTACCTGTACGTAAACCCATTCGAGGCCCTCAACCACTACCTGTCCCTTCGGACCACACGACGTCAGGAACCCCAACGTTACTCAACCTGTGTTGACTCGCTGACTTGGTTTGACTTGACTTACCAAATCACTAAAAGGAATGAAAGAAGTCAAATTCAGACTTAAACCGTTATTCCTCAAATACTAGACTCGGTGTAAGTGAAGGGTCAGAACGGAAACGACTGACACATCTCGAAGAGGTAGAAACCAACGTTTCTTATATTAATTAGACTAAAGTCATAACTGGTAGACCACTATAGGTACACATCTCAGTAGAGAACACAATAACCTTCTTCCACAAACGATACTGGTCACGTAAGAGAACCGTTTTGAGACAATCTGAAATGGGACGAAGTAAGACATGAGGTTCCGGTTTGAACGGACAATGAGGTCGATAGACAACTGAAAATGAAAACGTAAGGTCAGGGAATACTACTTTTCCTGTCGAAAAACCCAGAATCAAGATCTTCCAGAACATCCAAAGGTATCTTGGCAAGTCGAAATCAAAGAAGTCGTAATGACCAGTCTCGTATCTGGGTCTACTGACACTATAACTTACCAAACGGAACCTTTGCTTGTCTCTAGTAAGACAGTAAAAACTCTAACGTGTGTTCACGACGTAAAGCTTGAGAAAACAACTGATACTCCCGATGAGGTAAACAAGATTCCGTAAGAACGGGTGTCATCATCTATATTACCAATAGACTTAATTTAAGAGGGCAAGGTCAGGTAAAATCAAGTGACTAACGATTTTACAGTTACAAGTGAGAACGATAGAGGACAAACTGGTGAAGGTTAAATGGAACTAAGTACCTGGATGGTAAGGTACAAGGATACGTTACAACAAGGAATGTCGTAACTTGAAATGAAGGTAGTGATCAGTGTAGGTGTTGACCCGCAACAAAAGTGAAACCGAGACAGAGAAGTAAGAAAGACCTCGACAAAGAGGTGATAAGAGGTCATCGTATAACCCGTGGATCACTAGACCCGTGAAGTAGAAAGTCACGGTATAGAAAAACGGAAAAGTATGACAAGTACCTCAAGAGTTCCGTTCTTATGACTTCACCAAACGGTCAGGGAAGAGGTCACCTAGTACAAAATAGTCTTGAGAGGTGGTATTGGGTAGGTAGAACCCACCGGGATGTGTCGTACCGAGTAATCAAAGTAACTCAATCTGTTCCGGTACCAGGTACACTAGTCAAACCAATCAATCCAGACTAACACAAAAAGTAAGACAAACGGGAGACTATCTATTCCTATTCTCCTAAAACCCTCAAAGGACTACCCTCTCTGACTGACACCCCCCTTTGACCCAGAACAAGACTACCAATCCCGGTACCAGTCCTTTAGAAATTAGTTTATAAGATAACTACCCGCTCCGACACAAGGGAGGCACAACAAACCGGACTCCAGTTTGATACCATCCAATAACTTCCATTACCGTGAAAGAAAATTTTTCAGATAAAGGGGTCAAGAGACCTTCAAGATATTTGTTTAGGATGATCGGAAGTTTCAGTGTAAGGGACCCCCAAGAGTCAGGGAGAGGGTCTAAGGGTCCAACCCTTTAGACAACACCCAGGCTCTTGAAAGAATTGTCACGTTCTTAAAGAAACCATATTAAAATTTATACATATCTATATACATATAGTCAAGTCAAGTCAAGTCAGCGAGTCAGTACAGGTTTAGGGACGTTGGGGTACTTAGCGTCGTACGGTCCGGAGGGACAGGTAGTGGTTGAGGCTCAGGTGGATTTGGGTACAGTGTGTAAATCTTTGGATAAAGTGTCTCTGTTACTGTAAACATTTTTCACCTTTTTACCAAGTACACACTTCGATGAGTAATATCATGATAAACATTATCTTTTTTTAAGGTAGTCCTCCTCTGACCAACTTATTTGATACCTTCCATTTGTTGTCTCATAGAACGTCCATATCTTTCCTTACTCCTATTAGATATATCTCACGTTACCTTACTGGAGGATCCGTATAACAGTTTACTTTTTCTTTTAGTTCCACCTCTTTTCGTTCGATGGTAAATAGATTTATACTTTCTCATTCCAACCAGGTTCGTGTGTGTGTATGTATAGACGAATATAATGCTTTCCTTTGTTATCTTCCTATTTGGTATTTTGTTTTTAATTTTGTTATTACTCCTCCTCCCTTGTATGGATTTTCTTCTTCCTTCCTTGTTCAACCTACCCTGTTCCTATCTTTACTCTTAAACCCTTATACGTAGCAAAATATCTAATCCGAAACTTTCTTACGTTACTGAATGTATTACTATGTTGTTCTAATTTAATTTTTATTTGGTTAAAAATTTTTAAATTTTGGTTGGATTTTACTTTCTCTCTCTTTCTTCTTATACTACTTCTTCTTTTTCATCTTTGACTTCCTCTTCTTCTTTCCACTCCCCTCCTACTCTTCTTTCTTCCCTTTCCTCTCTCTTCTCCTTCCCTCTCCTTCCTCCTACACACACACGTATTACGATAGTAGTACGGACTTTGTATCATTCAGAAATTATACGTAATCCGTAACAAGAATAGTCTCCGTAAAGAAATAGTACTCGTGACCTTATTTTTCTGGACCTGGAGTGAGGAGGTAACAAGTGAATGATAGGTTCCCTTACTACTCTAGATCGATCGATCATAAATAACCCTTATAAAATAAGTATTTAAGTTTGTTATAAATTACTCGTCGATAAGACACATTACTACGATAAGATCTACAACACTAATTAACTTAGTTAGTCTGTTTAAGGACATATTGTTAGGGTTCAACATGTGAGAGTAGATACAAAGTGTTTATTCGTCCCAACTCCATGTCACCATATAGTGTTCACTGGGTAGGACCGTATTAGTCTCTATGATCTGACGTCACCCACGTTGTGCCAGCCAACAAGTCAGTACAGGTTGAGAATCACCGGGGTACCTGACATCGGACGGTCCGAGGAGACAGGTACCCTAAAGGGTCCGTTCCTATGCCCTCACCCAACGGTAAAGGAAGAGGTCCTGTAGAAGGGTTGGGTCCCTATTTTGGGCGGAAAGGTACGTAACCTCTTCCTTTACCGTTGGGTGAAGTCACAAGAACGGACCTCTTAGGGTCCCTGTCCCCTCGGACCACCCGACGGCAGATACCCCTGTGTGTCTCAGCCTGTACTGACTTCGCTGAATCGTCGTCACGGTGGACCCTACGTTCGCCCTAAGGTTTCGTTGTACATAGGTCAGGTTTTTCTGAGAGACAGGACACTCAGACTTTGAAGAGGGGTTGGATCTCTGTCCACCGTTACCACATAACCACGATACACTACCATAGGATGGTGTTTTTCACCGGACCCTTCACAGGAAAGGAAAGAAGATGTTGTGTCTCTGAAGAAAGGAGATTAGATCTACGTAGTCTCTGGACCGAGTTAGGGAATGTAGGGGATCCGTCCTAGTCGATTCTCATAACTCTCGGTCTCTTCTTGATCTATTTAGTGTGTCTGGTTTTATTGTTGGTGTTTCGGAGACTTTAAATTTAATAATCTTGGTCTGAGTGTTTTCATTTGATCCTAGAGACACTATTTGTGTTTGTCCACTGACAGACGATTTTATTTTCTAAATTTATCTTGGGGCTTAGAGGATTATATTAACTGATTTACAGGTTTAACACTTTCTTTTTAGAGAACAGTTTTGTTCAGTCCCTTTACGTTACACTTATTCTTTACCGTTAGTTGACTGTGGTTATGAATCTACTTTGTCTACAACCTTATTAGACTGTTCCTAAAATTCCGTCCGTAGTTGTTCGTTAGTGTTTAATATAACTCTGTTTTCTTTTTAATCTTTTAGTGTCGTTTCTTTATCCTTAATATTTTTATACATTAAAATGTATCTTTAATATTTTTATTTTTGTCTTTATTTAGAGTGATATACTTAAGTTATCATCACTCCTCTACCGTCTATTATCTTAGTGACTTGAACTCCTGTCTTTTTGTCTTACATACGTTAGTACCTGGACACCCTGTTGTTACTTTCTAGTTTGTTAATATAATAGTCTCAAAGTACTTTTATTTTCATTTTATACACTGACTTTTATAAAAGTTTCTTTATTTACAGTTATGAAGTGTTTAAACCGTTTTGTCGATGACTACATTCTCCTACTCTTTAAGGATTTATCTCATCCAAAGTCAAGTCAAGTCAGCGAGTCAGCACAGGCTGAGAAACACTGGGTTACTTAGCGTCGTGCGGTCCGGAGGAACAGGTAGTGGTTGAGGGCCTCAAGTGAGTCTGAGTGCAGGTAGCTCAGTCACTACGGTAGGTCGGTAGAGTAGGAGACAGCAGGGGAAGAGGAGGACGGGGGTTAGGGAGGGTCGTAGTCTCAGAAAAGGTTACTCAGTTGAAAAGTGTACTCCACCGGTTTCATCTCATTCAAATCTCTTTATGTTTGGTTTTGTATAACATTACTTTAAAGATTTCTGATTCTTTTTAGAATCTTCATAGATCTTTATTTACTGTGGTTGATTTCTGTTATGGTTATCTTTACTGTCCCCAAAAGATGAACTTCAATACGTCCGACCTTACTTCTCCAGTTACAAAAAGTTCACGACTTTCTTTTTTTTTTGACAGTATCACATTTAAGATATAAGTCACTTTCATAGGAAGTCCTTAATTCTCCTTTATTTCTATAAGACTCCGTTTCCTTTTGATTTTCTTACACAACGATCATCTAGATAAGAATTTTTTACCTATTTACCTCAAGAAGTTTCTCTTTATTTTTAAATTTGTCTTTTATTTACTAATTTAATATCTTCTTCTTTAAGACCTCGTAGTTCTTCTTTTATTCTTTGTAACTTTCTCGTTTTTATCTAACCGTCCGCTTAAGAAATTGTGACTCGGTGTAACCTTCGGGTAAATACTACATTGACATTTTTATAAAATCTCGGCCAGGATTCTACCACCTCCTTATCCTGCCCCTCTGGTGAAAGAGGGGGTGTTTAAGTAGTTTTCTTGTAAATTTGCGACTCATTTAAAATGTTTTGTTGAAGACTTACGGTCGTCTCCTGTAGTCCGTGTGTCTTTTCGTCGGGTAACAGAAACTTTCCTCCATCCTTTTTTATCTGGTTTTTTCTCTGTTTTCTCCATCCCTGGATCGAGATAGGTTCCTTCCCTCAGAATTCTCTCTTCAAAGGTTTGTGGTCCTTTTTGAGAGTGACGACTCAGACACCGCTCGGAACCTTGGTGTCTCCCGTTGTATTGTCCCTCCTTTTTATTTATTTATTAGTTTGGGGTGTCTAATACTCGGGTTGCCACTGAAGGGGTCACCTCTTCGTCGAGTCTGAGGACATGGGTGGTGATCGTTCGTCCCCGACCCGTCCCTCCGCGCCCGACGTAACGAATCTCATTTCTACCTCGGACTTATGGGGTTCCCGTTAGACTCACTTGATTGAACCCGATCGTTTGGTCTGACACCCTATCGATGGTGCGCTTTTTGGGATTGTATTCTGTGTCGGTCCGGACGTGTGTCTTGTTTCCTGACTTGTCTCTATCGGACGACGTCTGGTAGGGGGACGCCACTGTCCATCGGTCTCGACCTTCCCCCGTTAGCATCGGGGTCTCTCTGTAATAGATGGTTTGACGTTCGTCCGAAGAAACGATTGATTCTAAAGAACCCCAAGAACTTACCAGTTGTAGGCGGACTCTTCTACACGGACAACATGTGGGTCTTTTGGTTCGCCGTCCCTACCTCCTCCACTATTCAGTGTCGTTGGCACGAACGGTTTGTTGAGTAGTGGACTCGACGAGCCTGGACCTTTCCCATGTTTTACGTCCGGGTCACCTCAGACTCGGAGACTTCTGACGGACTCACGGACTTGGACTCGCCGAATCTGGACCCTCCACGTTCGTCGGGTCCCGGCCGGAACCTGCCAAGGGTCGCCTCGTTGGATCTCGGACTCGTCACACCCGTCCCTCCCGTGTGTACGACACTCGCCCCCGTCCGGGTCACACCGACTCTGTGACACCCGTGTGCGGTCACAACAAACGTCGCAGGGAGGGAGTGGTGTCTCGCTGACTTGTTCACTCGGATTTTTTCACAGGTGGTGGCGGGGGAACACAGTCCCACCTATAGTCTGTGACTTCTCTGGTCGTTTGTCTTCTTCGATTTTGTCTCCCTTGGTGGAACCTTCACTGTCCACGTTATCTAATTTTGGGACATCAATCCTGACTGATGTATCCTTCCCCGAATATCTAGAACTCTTTATATTCGACCTAGTTTTTGAGAGACTTTTTCTTGACTGGGGTGTGACGGGTGTTGTGGTGGTCTCTTTCAGAATCTATATAAAAATGATAAACGTGTAAGAAAAAAAAGAAAATTATAAAAATATTAAAATTCAGGAGATAATGAGGAAATTAAAAGTAAAAATATTGGATGATAATGAAAAGTTTTTTCTGGGATAAAAATTTTCTTTTGAAGTATATATATATATAAAATTTATATTAAAAACACTGAAAAAGGGGAAGAAAAGAAATTATAACATAAAAACTTTTAGTTTGGAGATGAGATCTAAAAATTAGAAACGAAAAACCATAAACAATAGTTAAAACATGGAAATTCTTGGGTTAGTAGTCATGGGTAAAAATGAACCCTCGTTCTAATGACCGAACTGACGAGAGATTTGGAAGGAAAAAGAGGTGGTCCAGCAGACACAGAGGAGGGAGGGGAAAGAGAAGAGATGGGTTGAGACACTTAGAGACACACAAGGTCTTCTACCTCTATTGAATCCCTTGACTAATCACCGACCTAGACAGAGAGAGGAAAACTAAGGGGACAAAATAGGAGGACCGGTGAAGTCAGAGGAAGGAGAGAGAACAGAAGAGACATATTGAGGTACTTGTAGAGACTCACCAGGTCTGACACCTCACGTGTATTCCTTCACTAATGACCGATCGAACGAGAGAGGAGAAAAATAAGGTGGAGTAGAGTAAGCCCAGTGGAGATTGAGGGAGGAAGGAGAGAGAAAAGGTACATTGAGACACTTGGAAAGACCCACAGGGAGTGACGCCTCTTTGAAAAGTAGAAATTGGATCTATAAAATAGTTTCCACGACATATCTTCCTCTTCAGAACTCTGATGATATTTTTATTCTGACTTTTGGTCTCCGTCCTCCGAATTCAGGTTTAGGACTCTTGTGGTCTCTTGAGGACTGAGGTCCCTTGTAATTAGCTACCCTCGAGTAGTTTACGGAGGTATGGATGTGACTTTGGTTCGTGGTGGGTTCCCGGTTGTTCAAGGTCCCTTTCTGTATGGTGCGTTTAAGAGGTCGTTGTGTCTTTGTGTCCGGACTCGAAGTTATATGTCTGACGGGTTTCAATGAGGTTTGGGTGACTGTAGAGTATTGAGTAATGACCTGTGAAGTAACGTGAGGTCTCTCTTCTTTATGTCGAGGTGGGTGGTCTTGTGACTGTGTTCGAAAGGATTAGTTCTTTGGGACTGTTCGGTGGGCATGTTGGGGTGGGAGTCACTCCTTTGAGGTGTTATTTCTCTTGAGGTGTTTGACGGTCTTATGTCTTTCCGGTGGGGTTTGAGTCGTTATATTTGTGTTACTTCTCTGTCTCCTTATGGGTCGTCCATTTCCTTCTCCTATTTACGGGTTGTTTGATTTGTTTTCTCCTTCTCTATCCCTTAGATGGACTATTTCTTAAGGTTTATTACTATCACTTTTACTAAGTTTTAGAACTTCAGTTTTACCTTAGTGTCTATTTATCGGATCTCTGTTCCTAACTCTTCCACGTTCTTTCCAAATTGTTCCTGGATCTTCTTTATTTATTCTCAGTTATATATTACTTATTACGTTATTTACTCTAGTTTTTGTGAGACCTCCGTTGTTTATCATCTTATTACCTCCCTCTTCTATCCTAATCACTTGATCTTCTATCTTACCATCTTTATTTACTTAGTATCTCCTTTTTTCTTTTTGCTTACTTTTCTTTACTCTTGTTTGAGTCTCTGGAGATCCCGTTATAATTTGTGGAATTGTAAGTTTAGTATCCTCAGGGTCTTCTTCTTCTGTTTTTCTTTCTGGTACTCTTTTATGAACTCCTCTATTATCAACTTTTGAAGGGATTTTACCCCTTCCTTTATTAGTGGGTTCAGGTTCTTTGGGTCTCTCAGGGTTTGTCCTATGTGGGTTCCACTTTGTGGTTGTCTGTGTATAATTAGTTTAATTGTTTCTAGTTTGTGTTTCTTGTTTATAATTTTCGTCGTTCTCCTTTTGTTGTTTGTGTGTTCCCCTAAGGGTATTCCTATTGTCGACTAGAAAGTTATCTTTGAGAAGTTCGGTCCTCCCTTACCGTTCTGTATGAGTTTCACTACTTTCTTTTATTGGATGTCGTGTCTAATGACATGGGTCGTTCCTAGAGTAACTTTATACTTCCTCTTTAGTTTTCGAAATGTCTGTTCGTTTTCGACTCTCTTAAGTCGTGGTTGTTTGGTCGAGAAGTTGTTTACGATTTCCTAGAAGAGATCTGTCCTTTGTGTTTTTCCCACATATTTGAGCTTGGGGTTTGTTATTTCATTTACCGTTACCCTAGTATGAATAGTTATTAATGGAATTTGCATTTACCCAACTTACGGGGTTGGTTTTCTGTTTCTGACCAACTTACCTATGTTTTTGTTCTTGGGATATATACAACAGATGTTCTCTGGGTGGAGCTTTGTCCCCTGTGTATGTCTGACTTTCACTTCACGACCCTTTTCCATAAGGTACGTTTATCTCTGGTTTTCTTTTGTCCTCATCGTTATGAGTATAGTCTATTTTATCTGAAATTTTGTTTCCGGCACTTTTCTCTGTTTCTTCCTGTGATGTATTACTAGTTTCCTAGTTAGGTTCTTCATCTATATTGTTAAAAATTATATATACGTGGGTTGTATCCTCGTGGTGTTATACATTCTGTTTACGATTGTTCATACTTTTCTCTTTAATTGTTATTGTGTTATTATCACCCTCTGAAATTATGAGGTGAGTGTGGATACCTATCTAGTTGATTTGTCTTTTAATTGATCCTTTGTTTTTGAATTTTACTGTGTTATATGGTCAACCTGGATTAACTATAGACATCTTGTAAAGTGGGGTTTTGTTACTTAAAGTGAAAAAAGAGTTCATGTGTGCCTTGGAAGAGGTCCTATCTACTGTAGGACCCGGTATTTAGATCGGAACCATTTAAGTTTTTTTAACTTTAGTAAGGTTCGTAGAAAAGACTGGTTTTACGTCATTCTAATCTAGAGTTAATGTCCTCTTTTTGACAATTTTTAAGATTGTATACCTTCGACTTGTTGTACGACGACTTATTGGTTGTTTAGTGTCTTCTTTAATTTTTTTTATACGTATCTTTACTTACTTTAACTTTTGCGTTGTTGGGTTTTGGACACCCTGTGACATTTTCGTCACGATTCCCCTTTCACGTATCGTTATGTCTGTATGGAGTTCTTTGTTCTTTTTTCAGTTTATTTATTGGATTGAGATGTGGATTTCGTTGATCTTTTCCTTCTTTACCCCTTGGGGTCCCAATCATCTTCCTTTCTTTAGAATTTTTAATCCCTTCTTTATTTACGTTTTCTTTGTTTTCTCTGGTATCGTTTTTAGTTGTTTTGGTTTTCGATTAAGAAACTTTCCTATTTATTTTAACTGTTTGGTAATCGGTCTGAGTAGTTCTGTGTTTCCCTCTTTTTAGTTTAGTTATTTTAATCTTTACTTTTACCTCTCTAGTGTTGTCTGTTGTACTTTATGTCTCCTAGTATCCTCTGATGACAGTCGTTAATATACGGATATTTTACCTGTTGCAACTTCTTTACCTGTTTAAGAATCTTTTCATGTTGAAAGGTTTTGACTTGGTCCTTCTTTATCTTTTAGAATTGTCTGGGTAGTGTTCGTGCCTTTAACTTTGACATTAGTCTTTAGAAGGTCGTTTGTTTTCGGATCCAGGTCTACCGAAGTGTCGACTTAAGATGGTTTTTAAAGCTCTTCTCGATTGTGGATAGGATGAGTTTGGGAAGGTCTTTTAACGTCTCCTTCCATTTGAAGGTTTGAGTAAGATACTCCGGTGGTAGTGGGATTATGGTTTTGGACTGTTTCTACGGTGTCTTTTTCTTTTGACGTCCGGTTATAGTGACTACTTGTATCTACGTTTTTAGGAATTGTTTTAAAATCGGTAGTCTTAGGTTGTTGTGTAATTTTTCTAGTATGTGGTACTGGTTCACCCGAAATAGGGTCCCTACGTTCCTAAGAAGTTATAGACGTTTAGTTAGTTACATTATGTGGTGTAATTGTTTAATTTTTTATTTTCGGTATACTAATAGAGTTATCTACTTCTCTTTCGGAAACTGTTTTAAGTTGTAGGTAAATACTATTTTTGAGAGGTCTTTCGTCCTTCTCTTCCTTGTATGGAGTTGTATAATTTTCGATATATACTGTTTGGGTGTCGTTTGTAATAGGAGTTACCACTTTTTAACTTTCGTAAAGGGGATTTCGGTCCTTGTTCTGTTCCCACGGGTGAGAGTGGTAATGGTAAGTTGTGTCAAGACCTTCAAACCGGTGTCGTTTGCCTCGTCTTTTTCTTTATTTTCCTTAGGTTTAACCTTTTCTTCTTCATTTTGAGAGTGACAAACACCTACTGTACTAGGAGATGTATCTTTTGGGATTTCTGAGGTGGTCTTTTAATGATCTGGATTAGTTACTTATATCATTTCAACGTGCTATATTTTAGTTGTGTGTCTTCAGAGAACGTAAGGATATGTTATTATTACTCTTTTCTCTTTCTCTTTAATTCCTTTGTTAAGGTAAGTGGTAACATTACTTTTCTTATTTTATGAATTCATATATAGATGGATTTCTTTGATTTCTGGATATATATCTTTTGATACTTTGTGACCACTTTCTTTAGTTTCTCCCGTGATTATCTACCTCTTTATATGGTACAAGTACCTAGCCTTCTTAGTTATATCACTTTTACTCCTATTATGGGTTTCGTTAGATGTCTAAGTTACGTTAGAGATAGTTCGATGGTCGCCATAAAAAGTGTCTCGATCTTGTTTATTAATGTGTTAAACATACCTTTATGTTTTTTGGAACTATCGTTTTTGTTAGATCTCTTTGTTCTTACCTTGACCTTCTTAGTTGGACGGACTGAAATGTGAGATGATGTTTCAGTGTCAGTAGTTCTGTCATACCATGACCGTGTTTCTTTCTGTCTCTAGTTACCTTGTTTGTCATTCGGGTCTCTATTTACGTGTGTGGATACCTGTGGAATAGAAACTGTTTCCTCCGTTCTTATATGTTACCTCTTTTCTGTTAGAGAAATTTTTCACCACGACCTTTTTGACCAGTTGGTGAACATTTTCTTACTTTGATCTGGTGAAAGATTGTGGTATGTGTTTTTGTTTGAGTTTTACCTAATTTCTAGATTTGCATTCGGGTCTTTGATATTTTGAGGATCTTCTTTTGTATCCGTTTTGTGAGAGGCTGTATTTAGTGTCGTCCTAGGAGACACTTGGTGGAGGGTTTTATGATCTTTATTTTCACTTTTATTTGTCAAGTCAAGTCAAGTCAGCGATTCAGCACAGACTGAGTTACGCTGGGGTACTTAGCGTCGTGTGGTCCGGAGGGACAGGTAGTGGTTGAGGGTCTCAAGTGAGTCTGAGTACAGGTAACTCAGTCACTAAGGTAGGTCGGTAGAGTAGGAGCCAACAGGGGAAGAGGAGGACGGGGGTTAGGGAGGGTCGTAGTGTCAGAAAAGGTTACTCAGTTGAGAAACGTACTCCACCGGTTTCATGACCTCAAAGTCGAAATCGTAGTAAGGAAGGTTTCTTTAGGGTCCCGACTAGACTAAGTCTTACCTAACCAACCTAGAGGAACGTAAGGTTCCCTGAAAGTTCTCAGAAAACGTTGTGGTGTCAACTTTTCGTAGTTAAGAAGCCGTGAGTTGAAAGAAGTGTCAGGTTGAGAGTATAGGTATGTACTGACCTTTTTGGTATCGGACTTGATCTACCTGGAATCAGCCGTTTCATTACAGAGACAAAAACTTATACGATAGATCCAACCAGTGTTGAAAAGAAGGTTCCTCATTCCCAGCAAATCAAAGTACCGACGTTAGTGGTAGACGTCACTAAAACCTCGGTGGTTTTTATTTCAGACTTTGACAAAGGGGTAGATAAAGGGTACTTGACTACCCTGGTCTACGGTACCAGAAGTAAAAGACTTTGAACTCGAAATTCGGTTGAAAAAGTGAGAGGAGAAAGTGAAAGTAGTTCTCCGAAAAATCAAGGAGAAGTGAAAGACGGTATTCTCACCACAGTAGACGTATAGACTCCAATAACTATAAAGAGGGCCGTTAGAACTAAGGTCGAGTACAAAGAAGGTCAGGTCGTAAAGAGTACTACATGAGACGTATATTCAATTTATTCGTCCCACTGTTATATGTCGGAACTGCATGAGGAAAAGGATAAACCTTGGTCAGACAACAAGGTACAGGTCAAGATTGACAACGAAGGACCGGACGTATGTCTAAAGAGTTCTCCGTCCAGTCCAGCAGACCATCAGGGTAGAGAAAGTCTTAAAAGGTGTGAAATAACACTAGGTGTCACAGTTTCCGAAACCGAATCAGTTATTGTGTCTTTATCTACAAAAAGACCTTGAGAGAACGAAAAAGCTACTAGGTCGTCTACAACTATTAAACTAGAGACCAAGGGGACGGAAAAGATTTTGGTCGAATTTGTAGTCCCTCAAGTGCCAAGTACATAACGACTTCGGACCGACCTCGTAAAACTCGTAATGAAATGATCGCACACTCTACTCACGTTAACACGGTGTCAAACTCGTAAGAAACCGTAACAGAAAGAAAGCCTAACCTTACTTTTGACTGGAAAAGGTCAGGACACCGGTCACGACTCAAGACGTTTTCACGACCGTATGACTCACGTCGTGAAAGTGTCGTAGTAGAAAGTCCTAAACTTTATCGAGGTGACCTTAAGGTAGGGGAGGTGATCGAAACAAGCATCACTACGAAAGAATCCGGGTGAACTGAAGTGTAAGGTCCTACAGACCGAGATCTACTCACGTGGTAGCACTAATAGGCCCAGTACTTCTAGCAAAAACATGTCAAGAAGACACATAAGAACGGTAGAAGACGAAGGCAATCCAGGTATGTTAAAGACAGGAAATAACTCGGGTAGAAACGTACTTTATAAGGGAACCATAGAGATTAAAAGAACTTCTCTAGAGATCAGAAAGGGTAAGACGACAAACGGAGATAAAGAAACACCCTGGATTAATTTGAATTTCGAAGTCGTGTTGTTTCCTTTGATATTCGTTCCACTTATCTGTCGGAAGTCTTACCCTCTTTTATTATCGTTTACTTCGTTGACTGTTTGTTGATTAGAGTTTTTAAATGTTCGTTGAGGACTTCGAGTTAAAGTATTTTTATTTACTGGGTTAGTTTTTACCCGAGTTCTTGATTTGTCTGTCAAGAGGTTTCTTCTGTATGTCTACCTATTGTTTGTGGACTTTTCTACGAGTCGTAATGAGTAATAGTCTCTTTGCGTTTAGTTTTGATGTTACTCCATGGTAAAGTGCGGTCAGTCTTACCGACGATAGGTTTTCAGATGTTCGTTATTTACGACCTGTCCCACACCTCTTTTCCCTTGGGAGAATGTGACAACCACCCTTACGTTTGATCATATCGGTGACATCTCTTGTCACACCTCTAAGGAAATTTTTGACCTTTATCTTGAGGGAATACTGGGTCATTAGGGTGACGACCCGTATGTGTGGCTCCTTTGGTCTTAACTTTCTCTGTGCACATGGGGTACAAGTAACGTCGTGACAAATATTATCGGTCCTGTACCTTCGTTGGATCTACAGGTAGTCGTCTACTTACCTATTCTTTCGACATCATGTATATGTGTTACCTCATAATGAGTCGGAAATTTTTCTTATGGAAACTTAGTCAAGATTACTCCACCTACTTTGACTCCGGATAATATTTCACTTAATTCGGTCTTTCTTTTTGTGGTTACGTCATATGATTACGTGTGTGTGTGTGTGTGTGTGTGTGTGTGTGTGTGTGTGTGTGTGTGTATATATATATATATATATATACCTTAAATCTTTCTACCATTGCTACTGGGACATACGCTCTCTCGTTTTATCTGTGTCTACATATTTTGTCAGAAAACCTGAGGCACCCTCTCCCTCTCCGACCCTTCTAAACCCCCTTACCGTAACTTTGGACATAATATAGTATATTCTTTACTTAGGGGTCAGGTCCAAGTTACGTCCTATGTCCTACGAACCCCGACCACGGGACCCTACTGTGTCTCCCTACCATGCCCCTCCCTCCACCCTTACTCCAAGTCCTACCCCTTGTGCACATGTGGGCACCACCTAAGTACAATTACATAACGTTTTGGTTATGTTACAACATTTTATTAATCGGAGGTTAATTTTATTTACTTAAAATCAATATTATTATTATTATAAATATTTATTTACTATTTACAAAAAATTTTTCTTATAAAATACCATGAACTCTATACCGTATTGTAACAACGATCAATTACCGATATAACGTACCATTATCCATATTAAAATTCAAGAATAAAAATGAAATTGATATGATAAAACCAATTTTTATAAAAGGATTTTTTTTCTTTTTCTTCTTTTTATACCCATATATGTTAGTTGACAGGAGTACTCAAAATATTTCACACAAATGACAAATTTTCTTTTTAGAATTTTAATACACTATGAGTATCGTTACTATAAACAGTCACTCTTTCATTTCCTTGGATTCATCTTAATTACAAAGGTATGGCATGAGTTTTTACTATTTTACAACTATGGTCACCTCTCACAATTAAGTGTACACATATTATGTCAATTAGGCGAGATTCAGGTGATATATGGTTACTCAAGGTAAGACTCTCGTACAAGGAATTCAGGTTAAACAAACATTCAGGTTGTTTCAATCGTATCCATGGGTCAACCGATATGTCATGACATGACAGTATCCAAATATTATGAAAAGTGTGTTTATGTATTTTTGTTTTTTATTTCTTTTGTAAAATTTAGAATGACATATAGTGGAACTTTTCATATCATCATGTCATGTTGTCGACCGTGTGTCCCCAACGGTAGATAACTTACCCGTTCTAAATTACTGACCTGTCCCTCTCCTCCACCCTCTACCATCTCTATTTCCTAACAGTCGTTATTCTCTACCTCCCTTTCGACGTTAAAGTGAGTGTAGACTGTGACTACCTTGTGTATGAACGTAGAAACTTTTAAGTGTTGAACTTCCAAGTATACATCCCCTGAATCGTATGGGTCTTACTACAGCTCCTTTCGATATGTTTTAATAATGTTTATTTAGTTCTACCTTAGGATTTTTAAACAAGTTCTTTAGGTGTCCCTCCGTTCCTTACTGTGTACCTTCTTGTTCTTTGTCTTTTTTTTTACCTATTTTACCGTCTAAATCCCAGATTGTATAGTTGTCAATGATATTTATATTTTTTAAATCATGTGGTTAATTCTCGACTCTAACCGTGTCACATATTTTATTTGTGATAGTTTAACGGGAGTCATTCTTAAAGTCCCTACCGAAGTTCTAATACCTCCTTATCTTACCCCTCTCTTGTAAAAGGGGATGCTTTCTAGTGGAGAGGGTGTAGTTTTCTAGTAGAGGTACACCTTGTTAAGGTGGTTTGTTGAAGACTTGTAACCGTCTCCTGGGGTCTACAGGTCTTACCGTTTTGTTAGAGGAATCTTGATCCCCAATACAGAAGACACGACACATCGGACTCTTCAGAACTACGATGACATTCTCCAACCCGGACTTGGGGTCTCCGTCATCTGAGTTGAGGTCAAGAAACTTGGTAGTCTCTTGAGGGTTTCGGTACCTTGTAATTATCTACTCTCGGGTGGGTTTCCGGAGGTATGGATGTGACTCTGGTTTGAGGTGGTTCTCGGTCGTTCGAGGGTCACGTCGTACGGGGTACGGTTAGGAGGTCGTTTTGTCCTTGTGTTACGACTTATAATCGTCTGTCCCACGGGTTTCGGTATCGTTTGGGTATTTGTGGGGTTTTGAGTGAGGACCTGTGACGTTTCGGGAGGTCTCTCTTCTCTAGATCAAGATAGGTTGTCTTGTGGCCGTGTTCAGGGGGGTGGGTACTTTGAAAGTGTTCCGTGACCAGGTTGGGGTGGGTACCCGTCGTCTGAGGTGTTAATTCCCCTTGATGGTGGGAGGTCGGACGTCTTTCATCTGGGATTTGTGTCGTTTGATTTGTTTTACTTTTCTGTCTTTTTAAGTGTCGTCAATTTCCTTGTACCATTGTTGAGTTTACTAGTTTGTTTACTCCTCCTCTATTCCTTAGATAGACTTTTTATTAAGTCTTATTACTATCCTTTCTATTAGGCTTTATCTTAGTACCTATTTATCTAACCTTCGTACCTAACTCTTCTATGTTTTTTACAAATTGTTCCTGGATCTTCTTAATTACTTATTTGTCAGTTGTTACGTTATTGATTCAAATTTTTATACCACCTCCTTTGGTTGTCGTCGTATTGCCTCTGTCTTCTTATCTATTCTCTTGACCTTCTGTTTTACCACGTTTATTTACTTCGTCTCTCCTTATTTCTTTTTTCTTATTTTCTTTACTTCTATCGTACTCTGGTGACTTTGTGGTAATTCGTAGGGTTGAAAACTTAGTATCCACAGGGTCTTCTTCTATTTTCCTTTCCCGTATTCTTTTACATACTCTAATATCGACTTTTGAAGGGATTTTATCCTTTCCTTTATTGGTAGGGTTTTCGGGTCTCTCAGGGTCCGTCCTATTCGAGTTCCTCTTTGTACAGTTTTGTGTATAATTAGTTTGATTATTTTTAATTTGTGTTTATAATTTTCGTCACTCCCTTGTCGTTGTTTATTGTGTGTTCCCCTAGGGGTATTCCACTTACTGACTTAAAGTTGTGTTCGAGACGTCCGGTCCTTCCTTACCGTCCTTATGAATTTCATTACTTTCCCTTTTTAGATGTCGGTCCTAATAAGATAAGTCGTTCCTAGAGTAAGTCTACACTTCCTCGTTAGTTTTCGAAATGTATATTCGTTTTCGATTCTCTTAAGTCGTGGTGGTTTGGTCACGAAGTTGTTTACTATTTCCTTGAAGAGATCTATCATTTGTGTCTTTTCCGGATATTTTTGTTTAGGTTTTGTCTTATTGTTTTTTATTTGTGTCATAATTTGAGTTTTGTTATTTTTCATTTACCATTACCCCAGTATGAATAGTTATTGATGGAATTTACATTTACCCGATTTACGAGGTTCCTTTTCTGTATCTAACCGGTATATCTATGTCTTTGTTCTGAGGGTATATACCACAGATGTTCTCTAAGTGGAGTTTGGATCCCTGTGTGTATCTGACTTTCACTCCCCGACCTTTTTCTATAAGATATGTTTTTCTCTAGTTTTCCTTCGTCTTCATCATTATAAGTATAGTCTATTGTATCTGAAATTGTATTTCGGACAAAATTCTCTATTTCTCCCTGTAACGTATTACTAGTTCTATAGTTAGGTTCTTCTTCTGTTAATATTTATATATACGTAGGTTACATCCCCATGAAGTTAGGTATTCCGTTTACTATTGTTGATAATTTCCCCTTTAACTGTCGTTGTGTCATATTACCTCCGGAAATTATTTATGAGGTGGGTGTGGTTACCTGTCTAGTAGATCTGTCTTTTAAGTATTCCTTTATGTTCGAAATTTACTGTGTAACCTCGTCAACCCGGATTGTATAGATGTCCCGTAAATTAGGTTTTGGTTATCTAAAGTGAAAAAAAAAGTTCACGTGTACCTTGTAAGAAATCCTATCTAGTGTAGGACCTGGTATTTAGTTCGGGACAATTAATTTTTTTTTTGACTTTATTAAAGTTTGTAGAAAGGACTAGTAATACGTCATTCTAATCTATAGTTGATGTCCTTTTTTTCTGGTATTTTTCGTGTTTGTGTACCTTCTATTTGTTGTGTCAAAACTTATTGGTTGTCTAGTGACTTATATACTCTTTCATTTAGTTTTATACGTATATTTGTTCACTTTCACTTTTGTGCTGATGAGTTTTGGATGTTCTACGTCATTTTCGTCACGATTGTTCCTTCAAGAATCGTTATGTTCGAATGGAGTTCTTTGTTCCCTATGTAGTTTATTTGTTGGATTGTAATGTGGATTACGTTGATCTTTTTCTTTTTGATTTTTGGGGGTTTCAATGATCTTACTTTCTTTAGTCTTTCTAGTCTCGTCTTTATTGACTTTTTCTTTACTTCCGTCGATATCGTTTCTAGGCCTCTTCCGTTACTGTTGGGTGAGGTCATGAGATCGGACCTTTTAGGGTACCTGTCTACTCGGACCATCCGACGTCAGGTACCCCAGCGATTCTCAACCCGTGCTGACTCGCTGAAGTGAAAGTCAAAAGTGAAAGTACGTAACCTCTTCCTTTACAGTTGGGTGAGGTCACAAGAACGGACCTCTTAGGGTCCCTGTTCCCTCGGACCACCCGACGGCAGATACCCCAACGTGTCTCAGTCTGTGCTGACTTCGTTGAATCGTCATCGTCGTCGTATCGTTTCTATTTATTTTGATTTTCGACCAAGAAATACTTCTATTTGTTTTACGTGTTTGAGTAGTTCTTTTTTATCCCTCTTCTGAGTTTAGTTATTTTAATCTTTACTTTTGTCTCTTCAATGGTGTCTGTTTAGTCTTTGTGTTTCCTAGTATTTTCTGACGATGTTCGTTGATATACGGTTATTTTACCTGTTGAACCTTCTTTACCCGTTTAAGAATCTTTTTATATCGGAAGATTTTGACTTGGTCTTTCTTTATCTTTTATACTTGTCTTGTTAGTGTTCGTACCTTGAGTTTTGACATTTGTTTTTAGAAGGATTGTTTGTTTTCGGGTCCTGGTCTACCGAAGTGTCAATTAAATATGGTTTTTAAATCTCTTCTCGATTGTGAACAGGATGAGTTTGAGAAAGTCTTTCAAAGTCCCATTCCTTTTGACGTTTTGAGTAAGATACTCCGGTGATAGTGGGATTATGGTTTTGGTCTGTTTCTACTGTGTGTGTGTTTTTTTTTAATGTCCGATTATAGTGACAACTTGTATCTACTTTTTTAGCAGTTGATTTAAGATCGTTTGTCTTAAGTTATTGTATAATTTTTCTAGTATGTAGTACTAGTCCACCCGAAATGACGTCCCTACGTACCTAAGAAGATATATACGTTTAGTTTGTGACACCATACGGTACGATTGTGTAACTTTCTATTTTGGTTCTACTAGTGGAATCATCTACGTCTCCTTCAGAAACTGTTTTAAGTTATGGGTAATACTATTTTTGAGAGGTCTTTCATCCGTGCCTTCTTTGTATGGAGTTGCATAATCTCTGGTATATGTTGTTTGTGTATCGTTTGTGATAGGAGTTACCACTTTTTGACTTTCGTAAAGGAGATTTTAGTTCTACTTCCTCGGTGAGAGTGGTGCTGATAAGTTGTATCAAAACCTTCGGTATCGGTGTCGTCAGTCTCTTAATTTCTTTATTTTCCTCAAGTCTAACCTTTTCTTCGTTTTGAAAGTAACAAACGTCTAATGTACTAAGAGATGTGTCTTTTGGAATTGCTGTGGTGGTCTGCTAATGATCTTGATTAATTACTTGCATCATTCCAGTATCCTATATTTTAATTATGTGTCTTTAGGGAACGTAAGGATATGTGACTGTTACTTTTTAGTCTTTCTCTTTAATTCCTTTGTTAGAGTAAGTGGTGACGTTGTTTTACTTATTTTATGAATCCTTATTTAAATGGATTTCTCTTGTGGATATACGTCTTTTGATATTCTGTGACTATTTTCTTTAGTTTCTACTGTGTTTGTTTATCTCTCTGTGTGGTACAAGAACCTGACCTTCATAGTTATATTACTTTTACTGATATGATGGGTTTCGTTAGATATCTGAGTCACGTTGGGGATAGTTTGATACTTGACATGAAGAGTGTCTTGATCTTGTTTATTAAAGTGTTAAACATACCTTTACGTTTTGTGGAACTTATCGGTTTCGTTAAACTCTTTCTTCTTGACTCGATCTCGTTAGTTGGAAGGACTAAAGTCTCATATGGTGTTTCGATTTTAGTAGTTCTATCATATCATGACCGTTTTGGGTCTTTGTACGTGGTTACCTTGTTCTATCTTTTGGGTTTCTATTTAGGTATGTGGATACCTGTGGAATGGAAACTGTTTACTCCGTTTTTTTTTTTTTTATGTGACCTCTTTTATCACAGAAGTTGTTCACAACGACCCTTTTAACCAGTTGCTACACATTTTCTTACTTTAATCTTGTAAAGGATTGTAGTATGTGTTTTTATTTGAGTTTTACCTAATTTGTAGATTTACATTCTGGTTTTTGATATGTCCGTCTTGTGAGAGACTGTATTTAGTTGTGTTCTAGGATATACTGGGTGGAGAATCTCATTACTTTTATTTTTGTTTTTATTTGTTTACCTTGGATTAATTTTCGAAAGCGTTTTACTTAATTTTGACATTCGTGTCACTTTTCTGTTGGGAGTCTTACCCTCTTTTATTATCGTTTATTTTGTTCACTGTTTCTCAATTAGAGGTTTTACATGTTTGTCGAGTACATGGAGTTATGGTCTTTTTGTTTGTTAGGTTAGTTTTTCTCCCGTCTCCTAGATTTGCCTGTACAGAGGTTTCTTCTGTATGTGTACTTTTCTACGAGTTGTCGTGAGTAATAATCTCTTTACGTTTAGTTTTGATGTTACGCAATAGTAAAGGGTTTACGGTTGTCTCCAGGGATATCAGTTTAATACAAAAGAAAAAAAAGGTCATCAGTACATACATACACTCTTGACCTGGTATTTCTTCCAACTCGTGACTTTTTGACTACGAAAGTTTGACACCCCGAACTCTTCTGAGAACTTTTAGTGAACCTGACGGTCCTCTAGTTTGGTCAATTGGGATTTCCTTTAGTTGGGTCTTATAAGTAACCTTCCTCACTACGATTTCGACTTTGAGGTTTTAAGACCGGTGGACTACACTTCTCGGCTGAGTAACCTTTTCTGGGACTACGACCTTTCGGACTCTCGTCCTCCTTTTTCCCCGCTGTCTCTTACTCTACTAACCTATCGTGGTGACTGAGTTACCTGAACTCAAACTCGTATCAGACCCTCAACTTCCTGTCCCTTCGGGCCACACGACGTTAAGTACCCTAGTGTCTCAGTCTGTGCTGAATTGTTTGTTGTTATAGTAGAGTATGGAACCGTCTTACGGTGGTAGTCTTTTAGATGTTTGTTATTTACAACTCTCCCTCACCTCTTTTCCCTTGTGAGAATGTGACATCCACCTTTACTTTTAACTATGTTGGTGATACCTCATGTCATACCTCTAAGGAACTTTTTGATCCTTATTTTGATGGTACACGGGTCGTTAGGGTCATGACCCGTATATGGAACTCCTTTGGTATTGACTTTTTCTGTGTACATAGGGTTACAAGTATACCTTCGTTGGATCTACAGGTAGTAGTCTACTTACCTATTACTTCAATACCACGTATATGTGTTACCTCATAAGTCAAGTCAAGTCAAGTCAGTGAGTCAACACAGGTTGACAAACGTTGGGGCACTTAGCGTCGTGCGGTCCGGAGTGACAGGTAGTGGTTGAGGGCCTCAAGTGAGTCTGCGTGCAGGTAACTCAGTCACTACGATAGGTCGGTAGAGTAGGAGACAACAGGGGAAGAGGAGGACGGGGGTTAGGGAGGGTCGTAGTGTCAGAAAAGGTTACTCAGTTGAGAAACGTACTCCACCGGTTTCATGACCTCAAAGTCGAAATCGTAGTAAGGAAGGTTTCTTAATGAGTTGATATTTTTTCTTGTGTAAACTCAGTCAAGATTACTCCACCTACTTGTATCTCTGATAATATGTCTCACTTCATTCCGTCTTTCTCTTTCTGTTTATAGTATATAATTACGTGTATATACTTTAGAACTTTCTACCATGACTGTTAGGATACACGTCACGTTGTTTCCTCTGTATTTGTATTTCTACTCTGAAAACCTGTGTTACCCTCCGCTCCACCCTACTAAACTCTTTTATCGTGAGTTTATATGTGTAAGTCAAGTCAAGTCAAGTCAGCGAGTCAGCACAGACTGAGAAACGTTGGGGTACTTAGTGTCGTACGGTCCGGAGGGACAGGTAGTGGTTGAGGGCCTCAAGTGAGTCTAAGTGCAGGTACTTCAGTCACTACGGTAGGTCGGTAGAGTAGGAGACAACAGGGGAAGAAGAGGACGGGGGTTAGGGAGGGTCGTAGTCTCAGAAAAGGTTACTCAGTTGAGAAGCGTACTCCACCGATTTCATGACCTCAAAGTTGAAATCGTAGTCAGGAAGGTTTCTTCAGGATCCCAACTAGAGGAAGTCTTACCAGACCAACCTAGAGGAACGTCAGGTTCCCTGAGAGTTCTCAGAAGAGGTTGTGGTGTCAAGTTTTCGTAGTTAAGAAGCCGCGAGTCGGAAGAAGTGTCAGGTTGAGAGTGTGGGTATGTACTGATGACCTTTTTAGTATCGGAACTGATCTGCCTGGAATCAGCCGTTTCATTATAGAGACGAAAACTTACACGATAGATCCAACCAGTATTGAAAAGAAGGTTCCTCATTCGCAGAAAATTAAAGTACCGACGTTAGTGGTAGACGTCACTAAAACCTCGGGGGGTTTTATTTCAGACTGTGAAATGGTTTACACTTTATCTATCGGTCCCCCTCAAAGTAGATACTACGTCCCCTAGGTTTCGACCACGAGACATTGTTGGACTTCCGCCCACCCATTCCTTCGTCAACCTTCCCCCCAAATCCTCCCGTTACTATGTGTATACGGATACTGGTTAAGTACGACTACATACTGTCTCCGGTAATGTTGTAACATTTAATTAATAGGATGTTAATTTTATTTAATTAATTAAAATTTTTCTTAAAGAATTTATCTTCAAAGTAAATAATTCTTTAATTTTCCCTTCTTTCATAGTACTTTTTAAATATAACTTTTAAAACAAAAGATTACCCCTTTGTTTCTTTTGTACAAGTTTACTAGTACAGGAGGGTTTAAGAAAAGGACGATTGATCAAAATATTGTTCTTTTTATAACTAGAAGAATTAATTAAAATGATTCGATCGTGTCAAGACTATATTTAAAACTCCGTGTTCCCGAAGGGACCACGGAGTCTGATATTTCTTAGACGGACGTTACGTCTTCAGGACCCAAGCTAGGGACCCAACCCTTCTAGGGGACCTCTTCTCTGATCGATTGGTGAGGTCATAAGAATGGACCTCTTAAGGTACCTATCACCCCGGACCGTCCGATGGTAGGTACCCCAGCGTTTCTCAGTATGTGCTGACTCGTTCATTGTGAAAATGAAGTAAAAGTCGTATCAAGACTATAGTTAAAACTACGACTATCACATGAATAAATAATACGACGATGACGATTCAGCGAAGTCAGTACAGGTTGAGACACGCTGGGTTTCTGTCGTCAGGTGGTCCGAGGGGGCAGGGACCCTAAGAGGTCCGTTCTTGTGACCTCACCCAACGGTAAAGGAAGAGGTTACGTACTTTCACTTTTCACTTTCACTTCAGCGAATTAGCACAGGCTGAGAAGTGCTGGGGTACCTGACGTCGGATGGTCCGAGGAGGTAGGTACCCTAAAAGGTCCGTTCTCATGATCTCACCCAACGGTAACGGAAGAGGTTGAATAAATAATATGAATAAATATTTATTCTCACGACGACGACGACGATTCAGTGAAGTCAGCACAGGCTGAGACACGTTGGGGTCTCTACCGTCGAGTGGTCCGAGGCGGTAGGGACCCTAAGAGGTCCGTTCTTGTGATCTCACCCAACAGTAAAAGAAGAGGTTACGTACTTTCACTTTTCACTTTCTTCAGCGAGTCAGCACAGGTTGAGAATCGCTGAGGTACTTGACGTCGGATGGTCCGAGGAGGCAAGTACCCTAAAAGGTTACGAATAAATAATATTTATTTTATAATTGAAGATTTTGTATTCTCCCGTAAATTGGGTTTTAGTGTTATTTTTTACGGAATAGGACCCCTACCTTCTATAAAATTAAAACCTTAAATAATTATATCCAATAGTTTAATTATATAGTTACTATATAAGTAATTTATCAGTTCTCTATTACTTTTTTACTTTATTTTAATTTTGGTTAAAACTAAAAATTTTTATAATATGTAATATATTTTCTAAAAATTTTATGAGGTATAAGACGATATACATAAAGATCAGTCCACGGGATGAACTTACTTCTTACTTACTATTTGTCACTCATCTTATTCTTTTGTTTTTAAGTCTTTGTCAAATGTTGTGACGTTTATTTGTTTGTGGTTTTCCACTATAAAAGAGGATAGTTAATTTTTTTCCTTTTTGTTTGTTTGTTTCAGGAGAGTATAATCATTAAATTACACTGTTTCCTTCTGTATTTTATCTACTATCGGTGTATGTAACAAATACGAACCAATCCAAAGACCCTATATTCTTGAGGTAAGTGATAATTTTTATTAACATTAATATCACCTTTAATAATTTTATTTCTTTTTTTCACAATAGACGATTATATAATGTTCTTAGAATTTTGACTTACGTAATAAATCGAACTAGTAAAATGAAGATTTTTACAGGACGACCTTCTCACAACGAGAAGAGATTTCTAAATAAATGTTACTACAAATGTCAAGTAGGACTTCTTCCTTTACCGTTGGTTGAGATCATAAGAATGTACCTCTTCAGGTACCTGTCTCCTCGAACCACCCAATGTCTGGTACCCCAGTGTTTCTCAACCTGTGCTGACTCACTGACTGTGAAATGTCAAGTATACTCACTTGAATTTTTGACGACAATCGAAGAATAGGTTTTAAGTAACGAGTAAAAGAAGGAATAATTGTATTACAAATAAAGTAAGACCCACCATTTCACTGGTCAGAGTTCTTGACTAAGAATTAACCAGAATAAGACAACACCGTTAGAGTAAAAACAAACGGTTCATGAGTACAGGATCGTAGTCTACGTCAAAACTCTATGAATATTACGGGTTGAGACCAATTATACTATGTTTTCTAAGTTTTCCTTTAGACAACCCCTCGAAGAACCTTTTACACACACACACGATTCAGAGAAGTCAGCACAGGTTGAAAAACACTAGGATACCCGATATCGAGTGGTCCGAGGAGAGACAGGTACCACAAGAGGTCCGTTCTTATGACCTCACCCAACGCTACGAGAAGAGGTCCCCTAGAAGAGTTGGGTCCCTAGTTTGGACACAGAGAAGACAGAGGACGTAATCCGTTCTTGCAAGAAATGGTGATCACGGTGGAAGAGGGGAATGTTATAATTCGACGAAAAAGGGGACGGGGAAGAAGGATTGAAACTGATACTACATTTGTACATTATGAAAGTCAATACCATTGGTTTCCCGGTGTTCTTACTCCTTTTTAATCGTTCCACGAATCCTACAACTGTTGTAAGATGGGTTGGTTGTGGTTCAAAAGAACGAAAGTCTAAAGTAATGTATTCATTTGCACAAATACCAAGTTCAGTCACAATTCAAAATACAATAAAAATTGAATCATGTAGGATTGACTTATTTTCTAATTAAACGGGTGTCGTTTCGACCCTGAGTTTAGGTACACGTAGACGGAGTACAAATAAAAATGACTTGGTAACACTGAAATTCGTTCTGTGTATAGGAGAAACTCAGAATCAAAGTAGTAGATTTTACCCCAAATATTATGGAAGAACCACCCTTACTGTCGGTTTACTCTATTACGTGTACTTTCGAGAAATGTTTCGTGTCCGACGATATGTTCGTGTTTGATAAATATACATTTCAACAACCTTCTTGTGTCATAACGGCAATTAAGTAAAAAAAAGACTCGAAATATCATCACGATTTTGTTTAATGTTGGTTTCTCTACGAATCTGTTTATATGTAAAGTAGTACCCGATGAAAAGCTCTCAAACCATTGTTTATTGTCAAACTGTCTTTCTGGACAAAAAAAGGGGGAACTTCTTCAACTCCAAACATTTATACCCACTGAAATTTCCATTACCGGTACATGTACTGTCCTTATGTAGATTATGGAACAAGAATATTTTCACGACTCTGAAAACTAGTACTTCTAGTTACACTATAAATTTTATCTAAAACAGTTTGGTTCATCGAATAAGGTAACCCAGGTAGGATTACAAGTCGTACTGACTTGAGAGCCACTAGTAAGGAACCAGAACCCTAGGGAATATTTGGTACACCCATGGGGTGACACCATATCTTACAATATACATCTCCTCAATTTTAATCTTAATCACGAACAAAGAACTATAGGGACCCGGAATCAGAGATAAACGTTTTATCCATCTTTTCTCCGTCCGATTTATTAATGATGTAAAACAAAGTCAGTCCCCTAGCACGGTGAGAGGTTGGACACTTCACTTCACTATCAACGAGTCAACACAGGCTGAGAAACACTGAGAACCTGACATCAGACGGTCCGAAAAACAGGTGCTTTAAGAAGTCCGTTCTAATGATTTCACCCAACGGAAAGGGAAAAGGTATCCTAGAAGGACTAGGTTCCTAGTTTGGCCCCGGAGGACGTAACGTCCGTCTAATATATGGAAGACTCGATGGTCCCTTCGAGTTTGGATTTCGAGAGACTTCCTAAGGACCACGTGAATTTTTTTTCAAAGAGTAGTATTTGAACTTCTCAGGGGTACTAAACCGGTTATAGAGAGAGGTTCTGGAGTAATACATGATGAGACAGAGAGTGGGTTGTTAGTAGTCGACATGAATGTAAGAAGGAGAAGTAACTTGTAAGGATCAAGTGAGAGTAGAACCTTGAGACGTGATGAAGATAGGAGAAGGGTCTTCCGTGGAGGAATTTTTCCGTAAGGACATGATGTACTATCCTCGATTTGTATCCTCAGTGAGACATATTCTAGTGACATTAAATTAATAGTATGAAGGTATAGATACATACATAGAACAAGTGACAAAGTGATTAACTGGATACTGACTAAGTACACCTCCAAACTGTCTTTTGTCGTTTTAATACATTTCGTTAATAGGAAGTTATTTTTTATTTATTTAAATCTTTTTTTTTCCATTCCAACCACTTCCGTTTTTTTTAAACAAAACGGTGTAGGTGTCACGGATTTTGGTACGGACGGTCAAATATCCATAAATTTGATAAGGGGGGGGGGTTTTTTTTTACGTTTGTCCGTTTTACCAACAGACTCCTCCGGAATGTTAGTGACTCTTTCCTTCTCTTCGTGTTTCGTTTCTTATTTCTCTTTTTATATGGGTTGACTTACGTCTCAAAGTCTTTTACCGTTCCTCTCTATTTTTTCTGAAAAATTCACTTGTTACGTTTCTTTATCTCTTTTGTTATTTTAACCTTTCTCATCTCTAGAGAAGTTCTTTTAATCTCTATGGTTCCCTTATAAATTACGTTCACAATCAGTGAGTCAGTACAGACCGAGAAACTCTGAGGTACCTGACATCGGATGGTCTAAGAAGACAGGTACTCTAAGAAGTCCGTTCTTACGACCTCACCCAACGGTAAGGGAAGAGGTTTCTACCTGTGTTATTTCCTGTCTTTACCATACCTGGAGTCTCGTCGTCTTCTCTAATTCTTCTCAACCGTTCTTTTGTGTCTTCTTGATATGTTTTTTCCAGAATTACTGAACCTACCACACTGGTGAGTGGATGTCGGTCTCTAGGATCTAACACTTCAGTTCATCCGGAATCCTTCGTAATCATCTTTGTTTAGATCACCTCCACTACCTTAAGGTCACCTCGATAAAGTTTAGGACTTTCTACTACGGTAATTTCACGACGTGAATTATACGGTCGTTGAACCCTTTTGGGTCGTGATAGGTGACCTGACCTTTTCCAGTCAAAAGTAAGGTTGGTATTTCTTCCCGTTACACTTTCTTACAAGTTTGATGGTGTGTTAACGTGAGCAAAGTGTACGATCGTACCACTACGAGTTTTATTAAGTTCGATCCGGGGTTGTTATGTTGACCATTGAGGGTTTACATGTTCTACCTAAATCTTTTCCGTCTCCTTGGTCTCTGGTTTAACGGTTGGAGACAACCTAGTACCTTTCTCGTTCTTTTAGATCTTTTTGTAGATGAAGACGAAGTAACTGATATGATTTCGGAAACTGACACACCTAGTGTTGTTTGACACCTTTTAAGAATTTCTCTACTCTCATGGTGTGGTGGAATGAACGGAGGACTTTTTGGACATACGTCTGGGTTTTCGTTGTCGATCTTGGCCTGTACCTTGTTACTTGAGCAAGGTTTATCCCTTTCCTGATACAGTTCTGACATATAACAGTGGGTCGAATAAATTGAATATATGCCAGTCAAGTCAAGTCAGTGAATCAGTACAGCTTGAGAAACGTTGGAGTACCTGACGTCGTACGGTCCCAAGGGACAGGTAGTAGTTGAAGGTCTCGAACGAGTTTGAGTACAGGTGACTCAGTCACTACGGTAGGTTGGTAGAGTAGGAGACAACAGGGGAAGAGGAGGACGGAAGTTAGAAAGGATCGTGGTGTCAGAAACGGTTACTCAATCAGGAAGGGTAATCCACGGGTTTCATGTAGTACACATGTCTATATGTCTCACGTAGTACACTTTACAACCCGACCTACTTCGAGTTCGACCTTAGTTTTAATGGTTCTCTTTATGGTTATGGGAGTCTATACGTCTACTGTGTTGGGATTACCGTCTTTCGTCTCTCCTTGATTCATCGGAGAACTACTTTTACTTTCTCCTGTCACTTTTGCGACCGAATTTTGAGTCGTAAGTTTTTTGATTCTAGTATGGTAGGTCAGGGTGAGTCAAGTCAAGTCAAGTCAGCGAGTCATCACAGGCTGATAAACGCTGGGGTACTTAGTGTCGTGCGGTCCGGAGGGACAGGTAGTGGTTGAGTGCCTCAAGTGAGTCTGAGTGTAGGTAGCTCAGCCACCACGGTAGGTCGGTAGGGTAGTAGGCGGTAGGGGAAAAGGAGGACGGGGGTTAGGGAGGGTCGTAGTTTCAGAAAAGGTTACTCAGTTGAGAAGCGTACTCTACCGGTTTCACGACCTCAAAGTCGAAATCGTAGTCCGGAAGGTCTCTTGTGGGTCCTGACTAGAGGAAATCTTACCTGACCAACCCAGAGGAACGTCAGGTTCCCTGAGAGTTCTCAGAAGAGGTTGTAGTGTCAAGTTTTCGTAGTTAAGAAGCCACGAGTCGAAAGAAGTGTCAGGTTGAGAGTGTAGGTATGTACTGATGACCTTTTTGGTATCGGAACTGATCTGCCTGGAATCAGCCGTTTCATTACAGAGACGAAAACTTATACGATAGATCCAACCAGTATTGAAAAGAAGGTTCCTCATTCGTAGAAAATTGAAGTACCGACGTTAGTGGTAGACGTCACTAAAACCTCGGGTCTTTTTATTTCAGACTATGACAAAGGTGACAAAGAGGTATGTAAAGGGTACTTCACTACCTTGGTATACAGTATTAGAAGTAAAAGACTTACAACTCGAAATTCGGTTGAAAAAGTGAGAGGAGAAAGTGAAAGTAGTTCTCCGACAAATCAAGAAGAAGTGAGGTCAGGGTAATGAAGTACAGTTTATCTACATCTTTGTTACTTTTGTCACTGTATGAAATATAAGAACCCAAGGTTTTAGTGACCCCTGTCACTGACGTCTTTAATTTTCTGTAAATGAGGAACCTTCTTTTCGATACTGTTTGGATCGGTCGTATAATATTTCGTCTCTGCGGTGAAACGACTAATCCAAATATATCAGTTTAGATACAAAAAAAAAGGGGTCATCAGTACATACCTACACTCGTAACCTGGTATTTCTTCGGACTCGTGACTTCTGAACTACGAAGACGTGACACCACAACCGTTTCTGAGTACTCTCAGGGAACCTGTCGTTCCTCTAGTTTGGTCAGTTGGAATTTCCTTTAGTTGGGACTGATAAGTGACCTTCCTGACTACGACTTCGATGTTATTAAACCGGTGGACTACACTTCACAGGTGAGTAACATTTTCTGGAACTACGACCCTTTCTAACTCCCATCCTCTTCTTACCCCACTGTCTCCTACTCTACAAACCTACCGTAGTAACCGAGTTACCCATACTCAAACTCGTTTGAGTCCTCTATCACTTCCTATCCCTATACCTTCGGACCACACGACATCAGGTACCCCAGCGTTTCTCATCCTGTACTGGATCGTTGACTTATTGTTACTTGTTTTGGTCACTAACGATTTAATTGTCTGTTGACGTCTTTTATACACTGGCACTTTTTTTTAACGACCGACAGACGAGGGTTTGAAACACAGGGTTTGAAGTCAGAGTTAAATTATGGTTGGAGTCAAAGACCCTGATTGTCCCTGGACTTCGTCTTTGTTAATTCGTCGAGATGTTTAGTCCTGACTTATATATTAAGGACGGAACACCCAACAAAACAATGGTTGACCCTAAGATCTGGGAAGGATCAAGGGGGTAGAAAGTCAAAGGAGTCACCGGGTCAGAGAGATATGTCTCCGGTGTAAAGTCGGATGAGTCAAGAAGAGAGAAAAGGTAAGGGTTCTGAACTATCGACCGGGGACTTGGGGTTTACTCACCTAGAACGAAATCAACTGTATACAGGTATTATGAATTGTCGGAAGAATTCGAAAACGTAATATATAGAGAACTCTATGAGGTAATAGAGTACCTTAGGAGGGGACGGAGACTACGACGGTCCAACTTAAGAATTACCTTGACACTGACGATAACAGTATTAGAAACCTAAAGTATACGAAATATACGATTCGGATAATCGGTGTCTATCCCAGCTGAGAGGATTAGAACCTGAAAGAACCAACGGTCAGACGAAAAGATCCTACATTGTCTTTATTCATAGGACTGGTCCCCATGAATGGAACCTCTCGAGAACAGGTCCAGGTGTGTCAACCGTTCACTGTGTGGCAGGGGTAACCAGGGTCATGAGTAAAAGAACCGTTAGGTACCACCCTTCCGACGCCCGTGTCTTATGTTAATACCTTGTTTACCTTTCCTAGAGTTTAGTTCATCACCGAAGGTAGAGTTAAACAAATACCTGAAGAACAGAGACCTGGACCCAATCTTCCAAACTCCTTCGGTTGAGTTTTGTCGATTATGAATATATCGTGATTGGTACACGGTTCTTAAGCATTTTTACCAAATTTACATTATTAAGTTCGAAATTTTGTTGGTATAGTACTTAATAATAATCGGATTAAAACTTACACACTTTTTACACCGTATTTCCGGTTCCTTAAGTGGTTACAAGTATGTCAATCACCGACATTGTGAACGACTTGACCTTTCTTTTACTATTCTGTTCCTCGACCATAGACGGATCCTTGCTCATATCGGTGTTAGAGAGTATACAATGGTCGATAATTATCAAAACTTTCGTGAAAGTATGAGTAATATAAACTAGGTGTGTTGTGGGTACAACATTCGTTATAATAGGGAAACACCTACTCTTTCGATTTCCTACCAAGAGAAAACGGTTTTGACAGAGTTCATGGGAACTTCTGTTGATCGACAATAACGAAGACAGGAACCTTCGTACCCTCCCCTCTTACTAGGTCGTACTTCTTTACAGGACCATGTAATTTCACGTCTCTTTTCCCTTGTGATGACTCTATTGTCAAGAGTCTTATGTTTACCATATTCCGTGACCGTAATCGTAACCAGCTTCTCAACCCTCTATAGCCAAGATAGGACTATGTCCAAACAAATCCTGATTATTCAAAGGAGTCCTATACCCTGAAGGTCCCAACTTTGATCCTGTCAGAGTCCATTTGACCCTACCAACCGGTTGAATGAACCTAGAAGAAAGTTAGATACTAAGACATACTCAGGGAAATGAAAAAGACCGAAGTCGATGAATTAGACTTCTTTCCCCAACCATGTAAGGAATGGATGGAATATATCAGGAACCTTACTAATTTACTTGATTCCAGGTAGTTTCGTAAGACTTCCTAAACCCTTCAATATGTTTTATTCTATCTCAACTCATATATCTCTCCATTAAAAGATGTTTCTACTTAAAATTACATTCATTGACTATGTACCCCGAACGTAACAAGTTTCTCTTTCCACCCCACTCCAAGAAAACAAGTGAGGAATTGGAGTATGGTGCCACTTGAAGTCCACCAAAGAGTTTCATATATTTTAAGAGTTACACATGAAGGTCAGTCTTCTCTCCTCTCACACATACATATGGAACACGATCTATGGTAGTAAGGAGGGAAGTTTTCAGGGGTCATCGTTACCTCATTCAAAAGGACAGACCGTAAGAACGAACTTACATGGAAAAGGGTGCTAGTTGACCCGGTAAGAAAGGGTAAAGAAGTAAGTCTTCTTTCATCCGATGTTTTGGGTAAAAATTGTATTCGAATTCTACGAGGGCAGACAACAAAAATAATGACTGGGTATCACAGTCGGAGTCATCCGTGTGAGGGGAGGGATGGGGTGTAGCACAGTAATCCTTGTTCTTGATAGTCACCAGAGTGTCGATAGTACTGTTTTCTTAATTCACAGTACCCGTGTCCCGGTCTTATGACCAGACCCGTTGAGGGGACATAGGAGAAGAACGGGTGTTTTTGTCTTTTAGTAACCGTCCTCGGTTTCTCGGGAATTCTATTCGAGGGTTATATCCGTAGACTTTAGAGGTATCGTAGACAAAGACGGGAAACCCACAGACTCTGTGAGATAATATAAACCATAGGTCTCGGGGAAGGTAGATTATTTACAGTACACCTTACTTAGAATTGTACAGGGAGATTAGAACCGAAACTCTGGACACTTCTCCGTTCAATCCACATACCGGTTTAGGGGTATAGTCCGAGGTCCCTTACTTGTATCCGGAAAAAAAAAGGAAGATAAAACAGTTTGACAAATAGGTTTCGTTCGTTTAATTTGACAGAAAGTGTTATTCAAATTGTTTAATGGAAAAAATTTCCCTTCGGTGTTACTGACTAGACAAGACTTCTTCAGTACCAATACTCATTTTAACAGATCATTACCAATTTAATAATGGTTCCCTGTTTGAGTCCGGATACAGTTCAAGAAGGGACACCAGTCGTCACAGGACAACATCTACATGACGGAAAAATAAAATTCTCTTCCATTCTCTCTTATTAATTCAAAACTCTTTTAGTCTCGATGAGACTACACGGGATATTGACGCCGATCTGTGAGAAGGTTTCATAGGGTCTTCTATGTAGACTTAGGAGGTTTGACGACATATTCAGTCGTTGTATCTACCTAGATATTTTAAAACTGTATACATACCTACACACGATTCAGTGAAGTCAGCAGTGACTGAGAAACGTTGGGGTACCTGATATCGGGTGGTCCGGGGAGACAGAGACCATAAGAAGTCTGTTATTATGACCTCACCCATCGGTACAGGAGGAAGTCCCCTAGCAGTACTTGGTCCTTATATTGGGTGTCGAGGACACAGAGGACGTAGCGTCCGTCTAAGAAATGGTAACTCGGTGGTCCCTTATATGTGGATGTTTACGAAAGTCTATTTCTATGTTTTGGAAAAGTAATGGAGTCGTCTGAGAGAGTAGGGGGAAGGGTCAGTTACGGTAAAGGAAGAGACTTCATTAAAGATAAGACTGAAGATAGTGGTAATAATCAAATTGGACAGGAACTTACAGTACATTTAAACTAAGTATACTCTCGGGAGAAAACAAAGACCGAAAGAAACAAGTTATGTTGTAGACACTCTAAATGGGTATTGTACATATCGTTGTAAATAAGGAAGAAAATAATAATAATAAAAATAATAAAAATTAAAATGAAATAAAATGAATTGTTATGACATAACCAAAATGGTATGTAGTTGTACTTAGGAGGTACCCACATGTGTACAAGGGTTAGGACATGGGAGGAGGGTGGAGGGAGGGGTATGGTAGAGAGACCCAGTAGGGTCACGTGGTCGGGGTTCGTAGGACATAGGACGTAGTTTGGATCTGACCGCTAAGCAAAGAATATACTATAATATGTACAAAGTTCCGGTAAGAGGGTTTAGTAGGGTGGGAGAGGGAGAGGGTGTCTTAGGTTTTCTGACAAGATATGTAGACACAGAGAAAACGACAGAGCGTATGTCCCAATAGTAATGGTAGAAAGATTTAAGGTATATATACACAATCATATGACATAACCACAAAAAGAAAGACCGAATGAAGTGAGACATATTATTCGAGGTCAAAGTAGGTGGAGTAATCTTCACTAAGTTTACATAAGAAAAATTACCGACTCATTATGAGACTTGTAAATAAGGAATGGCAACGACACAAACTCACTTGAGACCCACAACCACTACCTGTCCCTCCGGACCACACGACGCTAAGTAACCCAACGTTTCTCAGTCTGTACTGACTCACTAACTTGACTTGACTTGACTTGACTTGACTCCCTTCCTCTCTTACACTTTATTGATGAATTACCCATGACAGACCTTGATCTATCATCACTACCAACACACTAAACCACTTGTACAATTTTTTTTTTTTGTCACTTGACATGTGAAAGTCAAGTCAAGTCAAGTCAACGAGTCAGCACAGGCTGAGAAACGCTGGGGTACTTATCGTCGTGCGGTCCGGAGGGACAGGTATTGGTTGAGAGCCTCAAGTGAGTCTAAGTGTAGGTAGCTCAGTCACTAAGGTAGGTCGGTAGAGTAGGAGACAGCAGGGGAAGAAGAAGACGGGTGTTAGGGAGGGTCGTAGTCTAAGAAAAGGTCACTCAGTTGAGAAACGTACTCCACCGGTTACATGACCTCAAAGTCGAAATCGTAGTGAGGAAGGTTTCTTTAGGGTCCCGACTAGAGGAAGTCTTTCCTGACCAACCTAGAAGAACGTCAGGTTCCCTGAGATTTCTCAGAAGAGGTTCACTTCAAATACTGTACTCTTAATATAACGTATTTGTTTGGATCAAGAAGTCGTAAAGGAAATTATGGAACTTGATGGGACATAATAAGATAATCTGTTACGAACAATAAGGGGTTTAATTTTAAATTTTTGAATAATACTTATAAGAATATATACGGAGGTTTACTGAAAAATTACGTTTAAATAGATAATTCACGACAAACCCAATAACTAACTCAAATTGGTCTCCCCGACTGTTCACCATTCTACTGATCTCATAAAGGAATAAAACAGACAGAGACAGTACACTGACAAGTGGGACAGATAGGAAAACAGGACTAGGACAAGGTAAACTTTTTTTATTGGATCTTTTTATTCTTACGTTCAACTGTCCCTTTTCCCATTCGTTACTCCGACTGTAATTATCATTAAGGGTGTACTCGAGTACCACGGGACTTTTTAACTACAACGGTTCAAAGACGACTATAATCCATGAATTTGATGACGGTCACGTCGACGGAAACCGGTGTCGAACACTGACGACAAGAAGAGTTGAACGTGTACGGACACCCTACTTTGTACGAAAGAGATAGATCCTGCCCACCCGTTTTGTCCTACTGTCCAGATTTAATTCTTGAGTCCTGAAGTACCTTCTATAAACGGAACGGACCCGACACGTCCTCTACACTCTAATTTCTCCTACTCCTTCTGTCGTCCACCAGGTACGGGACGGGTAAGGAGAGGAACACTCGGATGGGTCAGTGGGTGTGCGTCCCCTGACCGTTTTTAGTTTCATCAACGAGTCACACCCGAACTCTTATCATTAGAAACTTTTAGTTCGAAGATTAGATACGTTACGGAAGTAATAAAGGTCTACAAACCGGATATTAGGTCTACAACAAAGTAGTGAACCACGACCGAGAGTCGGGAGAGAAAGAACCGTACCGAGTCCCGGTGAAGATAGGGTCGAAAGAGAACGGGTATTAGACGAAGGTTTGATAGTTTGGAGAATAGAAGAAAGACGGGTGTATAAACACTTAAGACGTAAGGAGTCTTACCACTCACGAGGGTCCAGATCGAGACGACAGTTTTCACATAAGAAGGGGTGACGACCTGAGTTCCAGGGGTTAGTATGGTACTCTTAAACCAGTTTAGAAAATGATCACTAAGAGTGGATCACGTAGAACCCTTGAGGTTTTTTGTGTATATAAACCAAACGTAAAGACTCTAAGACTGCATAAACCTTAAAAATTTTTAAGTCCTCCACTAAGAATACATGTCGGTTTAATTTTTTTTTTAAAAAAAAAAATGAAATAAAATGAAATGTTATGACATAACCAAAACGGTATGTAACTGTACTTAGGTGGTGCCCACATGTACGCTAGGGTTTGTACTTGTGGGGAGGGTGGAGGGAGGGGTGTTGTAGGGAGACCCAGTAGGAGTACGTGGTCGGGGTTCGTACGACATAGGACGTAACCTGTATCTGACCACTAAGCTAAGAATGTACTATCATATGTACAAAGTTATGGTAAGAGGGGTTAGTAGGGTGGGAGAGGGAGAGGGAGACTCAGGTTTTCAGACGATATGTGTAGACACAGAAAAAACGACAGAACGTATGTCCCAGTAGTAACGGTAGAAAGATTTAAGGTATATATACACAATCATATGACATAACCACAAAAAGAAAGACCAAATGAAGTGAGACATATTAACCGGTTGAAACTTTCAGTAACAAACAAAAAAGACAAAACCAAGGAATTGAGTCGAACACCCTAGACTCAAGGGGTTGGTCCCTAGTTTGGGTCCGGAGGTCGTCACCTTCAAGTCTTAGGATTGGTGACTATCAGTTCCTTAAGGGACTTTTAGTAACAAAATTCCGAGAAAAACCGAGAACATGTAAAACGGACTTATAATCTACGTCAGTATTTTTCCTGAAATACAAGGTAGTGTAAATCTCCCTTGAACTACTCCCTCATTGAACTCCGGATGAGTAAAAAAAGACCTTTCTTATTCACTATCACACTGTAACCGACTCCCACCTTACTAAGAAAATTTTGTACAATTTGGTACAGTGAAGGTTGGAGTTTCACGTAACTACCGAAAGGAATGAGTTATTTTGATTTCAGGAGTATTACCGGTTACTCCGAAATCCACTAGAAGGATGGAGGAGTAGTGGAGAAACTAGGGTATTAGATGAGAAGAAGGATTATAAGAGAATTGAGTTTGGTACGGTTAGAGGAACGAGAAGGACTTTGATTGGACTTTTATGAGGGTGGAATTCCGGAAAGTGTGAGTGACAAGGGAATCAGTCCGTACACAAGGGAATCTATAGATGTAACGATGAAAGGAGTGGAAGAAGTCAAGAAACTAGAATATTATAGAAGAATCCCTCCGAAAAGATTGGTGGGAGAATTTTGAAGTTGAAGGGTAGTATAAGGGATACAGGAAGAGGACAAAGTAAAACGAGTTAACGTGAATACTGGTAGATTGTGTAAAATATAGAATAAATAAATAACGAATAAAAATTGGGTTGATTTCACATTCGTGGTACTCTAGTACCAGTAACACAAATCATAAAGTAGGGGATGCGGATCTTGTACGGACCGTATGTCATCCCTGATTTATTTATGAACGACCTACTCACTTACCATTTTATAAATGTTTTTTACAATTGTTAGAAGACCGGATCACTTTCCAAAGTGTTAACCTTTCCCAAAGTATGGTCAATCGAGTTATCAAAGAAGGTTATTGAGACTCTTATTCGGTACCTAACAATAGTGGTTAATTACCTAAAAATTTTGTCTCCGAATTTCTCTTTTTTGATCGAGTTTATGTGGTTCTTGGTATGTTTTTTCTAGAAGTACTGGGTCTACTGGTTCTACCACACTAGTAAGTGGATCTCGGTCTGTAGGACCTTACACTTCAGTACACCCGGAATCCTTTGTAGTGATACTTGTTTCGATCATCTTCACTACCTTAAGGTCAACTCGATAAAGTTTAGGATTTTCTACTACGACACTTTCAAGACGTGAGTCATACGGTCGTTAAAACCTTTTGAGTCGTCACCGGTATCCTGACCTTTTCCAGTCAAAAGTAAAGTTTGTGTTTCTTCCCGTTACGGTTTCTTACAAGTTTGATGGTGTGTTAACATGAGTAGAGTGTACGATCGTTTCATTGCGAGTTTTAAGAGGTTCGGTCCGAAGATCCCATACACTTGACACTTGAAGGTCTAAAAGTTCGACCTAAATCTTTTCCGTCTCCTTGGTCTCTAGTTTAACGGTTGTTTAGCAACCGTTAACAACTAGGTAGTTTAACAACTTAGTAACTTTTTCGTTCTCTCAAGGTTTTTTTTTTTTTTTAGATGAAGACGAAATAATTGATGTGGTTTCTGACTAACACACCTAGTATTCTTTAACACCTTTTAAGGATTTCTCTACCCTTATGGTCTGGTGGAATGGACGGAGGACTCTTTAGACATACGTCCAGTTCTTCGTTGTCAATCTTTACCTGTACCTTACAGACTGCATCCCACGTCGAACGAACCCCGACCACGTACCCCTACTGGGTCTCTCTACAACACCCCTCCCTCCACCCTCCCCCCAAGTACAAACCCTTGCGTACATTCTTAATTACTAAAATTTTAAATTTTTTTTTTTTATTTTTTANCCTTTCCTCATACAGTTCCGACATATAACAGTGGGACGAATAAATTGAATATACATAATAAATTGAATAAATTGAATATTCCTCTCATATACTACGTTTTACGGTCCGACCTACTTCATGTTCGACCTTAGTTCTAACGACCCTCTTTATAGTTATTGGAGTCTATACATTTACTGTGGTGGGAATTCCGTCTTTCACTTCTTGATCTCTCGGAGAACTACTTTCACTTTCTCCTCTCACTTTTTCAACCAAATCTTGAGTTGTAAATCTTTTGATTCTAGTACCGTAAACCAGGGTAGTGAAGTACCGTTCATCTAACTCTTTGTGACCTTTGTCACTCTCTGAAATAAAACCCCCCGAGGTTTTAGTGATGTCTACCACTCACGTCGGTACTTTAATTTTCTGTGAACGAGGAACCTTCTTTTCAATACTAGTTGGATCTGTCGTATAATTTTTCGTCTCTGTAATGAAACGGTTGTTTAAGACAGATTAGTTTCGATACCAAAAAGGTCATCAGTACATACCTACACTGATATTTCTTTCGACTTGTGACTTCTTATCTACGAAAACTTGACACCACAACCTCTTCTGAGAACTCTCAGGGAACCTGACGTTCCTCCAGTTTGATCAATTAGGATTTCCTTTAGTCAGGACTTGTAAGTAACCTTCCTGACTACGACTTAGACTTTGAGGTTATGAAACCGGTGGACTACCCTTCTTGACTGAGTAACCTTTTCTGAGACTACGACCCTTTCTAACTTCCGCCCTCCTCTTCCCCTGCTGTCTCCTACTCTACCAACCCACCATAGTGGCTGAGTTACCTATACTCAAAATTGTTCGAGACCCTCAACCACTACCTGTCCCTTCGAACCGGACGACGTCAGGAACTCCAACGTTTCTCAGCCTGTACTGACTTTTGGAATTGACTTGACTTTAAAGAAATTGATCGTAATTTGTTTCGGTCCTAAGTGTCCATTAAAAAAAAGTCCATATATTGTAACACCAAAATAAAAAATAAGAAAAAATTTATATTTAAATAAATAAAATTAACTTCCAATTAATCAAGTGTTATAACATAACCAAAACGGTATGTAGTTGTACTTAGGTGGTGGCCATATGTACTCAAGGGGTAGGACTTGGGGGGAGGGAGGAAGGAGGGGCATGGTAGGGAGACCCAGCAGGGTAACGTGGTCGGGGTTCATAGGTCATAATACGTAACTTGGGTCTGACCACTAAGCAAAGTGTCCATTAAATTCTGAATACTAATACTGTACGAAAGGTTCCGTCATAACTTGAGATTTTATCCCTTACCTCCAGGAGGGTCCGACAGTGAATTTAAATGATAAAGGAGTCATTAGAATATCCCTGTTTTTATAAAAGACTTGTAAGTAGACAAGAAATTTCTTACTGATCTATCCAAAAGACGAGTTAGGGATCATCTATTCCCGGTCCTATTTCTACCATCGTTATCCTCGTTTTTCCTTCACTACTACCCTCTGTGCCTAGAATGTTCCTTTCAGGTATCCTGGGATGTTAATGTACCTGCACTCTTAGCCCTCTTTCTGTATTCAGTCTCTTCTAAGATTTTCCAAAGACGGACCCTTCGGTCCTATAGCAGCCCTGGTGTTTCTCACACTTTCCCCTCAAGGAAAAATCAATGTGTTTGTTTGTTTGTTTGTTTGTTTGTTGTTGTATGAATCATAACTCAATTCAAACCTTTCAACCTCACTTGTTTCCTTTTACAATCACCACCACGGGTTGTCCGTTAATTGTATACATCCTGTATTCAATCCCGATCTTTATTCAGTTTACGTATTTTTATGGTCGAGTCAAGTACCTACGTGTAGTCTTAATAGACCCCATGAAATTTTGTATCCCGAAGAGACAACCGAGTCCACCATTTCTCAGACGGACGTTACGTCCTTTGGATCCAAACTAGGGACCCAGTCCTTCTAAGGGACCCCTTCCCTTACCGATATACGAGATCACAAGAATGGACCTCTTAAGGTGTCTGTCTCCTCGGACCGTCTGTTGTCAGGTATCCAGTCTTTCTCAGCCTGTGTTGACTCGTTGATTGTGAAAGTGAAAATTTTGTATGAATTTGGAATCTACTTAATTTATTTTTTTGTTTGAAAACCTTCCAATTCGTTGTAACCGGATTCATTTAGTGTTGTCTCCGAACTACTCGATTCTTTTTACAATTCTTGCTTTGTGATTACCTGTAGGCATAAACTTCGACCTTCTTCTTCTTATCGGTCGTCGTTGGTTCTTCCCCTTAGGTCCCTTCTTTCTTATCTTGGACCTACCCTATCATGTTCTGTTTCAAAATTCTTCATTATCTATTCGTTATCACAGTCGACAACCATGTCCATCCACTTCCTCGTAGTCCTAACCTTTACGCAATAGAACAACCATACACTGTTTTCATCTAACAGAAAATTATAAGTTTATATAGTGTTATACACGTACCTTATCTTTATTAAGTCTCTGGTGTCCACCAACAATGTCAAAAATAGTTCGAAGAGAAAAGTAAATGTTTCACCAACTTCATAAAGTTGACAATCACTATCGTTACAAACCAGGTCATGACAACTAATCATATAGTTGTCTCCTCTTATCTTTCTCGATCGTTTCAAGTTCTACAGTGTTTATAAATGGAACAAAAAATAAGGTCACATGTCTCGTTGTCTATTACTGAGTCGTTCTTATTTCTACAACCCCATCTTTTTATTTTCTTTTAAAATAATTTTTGTTAACAGTGACATGTCTATCTTAATTATAGGTTACCCCGTTAAGATTAAGTCGGTTTTCGTTTACAATTGGTACACTCAATTTTAGAAAGAGAAAGTTTTGTACACTTTTATGTGTGTAGGTGTTATCTTTTCGTGTTTAGATTTTTTTCTGTTTGTATTGAATTTTCTGAGATTTAACTCCCCTACCTACGAATTTTCATATATTTATATACTAATCACAGACCTTTGACGACTTTTTTAACAATTTCCCTCACCCCTTCTCTTGTCACATCGATTCTTATACCACTATATTAATTCTGGTCGGTAGAAACCCAACTAATACTTTGTATAGGTCAAGTCAAGTCAAGTCAACGAGTCAGTACAGACTGAGAAACGCTGGGGTACTTAGCGTCGTGCGGTCCGGAGGGACAGGTAGTGGTTGAGGACCACAAGTGGGTTTAAGTACAGGTAACTCAGCCACTACGGTAGGTTGGTAGAGTAGGAGGTAGTAGGGGATGAGGAAGACAGGAGTTAGAAAGGGTCGTATAATCCTTTTGTAATTACTAACGATTTTGTCAAAAAGGTTCATACGCGTTCCCATGTTTTTGATTGGACCTACTATAAGTTCCCTATTTACTCTATTACATACACTTTCACGAGACCTTTGAGGTTTAACACGATGTGTATACTCCCCAACGATACTCATAACAAAGATAAGGTGGGTCTCCAACCCTCGTTTCCAGTAACTTCTCTCCGGTGTCCGGTCTGTTTGTTGGTTATGGGGTTTGGTGACGAAAACAAGGGGCCACAGGGATCGGTTTCCCTCAGTATAAGTGCATGACTGGTTGTGTTCTATGATACTTTAAGACCATAGTAATTTTCGATGAATGAAGTGGTCGTCATCCGAAGGGTCCACCACGATCACTATTTTGTTTGTTTGTTTGTTTGTTTGTTTGTTTGGTTTTTGGGGTGGACGGTTACGTCCTCTGAATTCTCTGTACCCAAACTAGGGACCCAGTCCTTCTAGGGGACCTCCTCCCACACCGTTGAGTGAGGTCATAAGAATGGACCTCTTAGGGGTACCTGTCTCTTCGGATCGTCCGATGTCAGGTATCCCAACGTTTCTTAGTCTGTGTTGACTTAACTGACTCGTACGTGTACGTACATACGTGTGTGTGTGGGGTGGTCGTCATGACACACTGAAGGGTTTCTCCTATATGAGAACTGACTCAAGAGGGTCGACTTTTGACCTAAACACCATACTAAAAAAAATGTCCCAATCCTTGAGCTATTTTGAGTAAGTTCACGAGAGTAAAGACTAAAAATAATTACAAGAAACCAGAACGGGGTATAAGAGTGGTGGGACAGGTTAAATGGTCTGATAGACCTTATCGACATAGAGAGACTTCTACAGTTGTTCTTGTCACGAAAAAGAGTGTTTCGTTATATTTAAGATAGTATACGTGATAGAGGAGGAGTGTCCGGTCTTTATAGGATTCCTTTGTCTGTATGTTTGACTATTTGTAAACGTTCGTGTCGAGTCCCGATAAATAGGAGTGTTATACTTACCCTCTTAGTCAGGTATCTCACTTCGGACAGACATGTCCTACTCTATAACTACGGTTTTATAATGAACTGAAAATAAAAAATCCGACGGATTCCTTTTCTATCCACCACCCTATCACCCCATTTCCACTTTGACTATATTGTTCTTCAAGTACTAAAGTATACATTTACGTGTAGGATATTTTGTTACAAATCATAGTATGTTAGAATCTACCTTTAAGTTCGCAGTAGAATAAGGGTTTACAGACAACGAGTTATTTCTTTACGGTAGGTATAGATGAACTTGAGGAAATCATTATCCGTCCGTGCAGTCAAGTAATACAAAAAAAAAAAAAAAAGGAGAGTAGAAACCATTGACCGATTTTGAAGTTTGGTAGTTTATTAACTTTTGTAACAGTACCTTAGAGTTTTCCTAAGAAATTCTGTTGGATTGGAGTAAGGGAACTACTAGGTCTGCCCCTCTGACTCCGAGTAGATCTTTCATATCTTAAAGAGGAGTAAATGTATCGGTCAGTCACCGTCTCGGTCCTGATCTTAAACTTCGGAGGTTTAAATCCTAGATCACAGTTTTAATTTTGTTTTGTTTCGTTTTGACTGGAACCTCATTCTTTTTAGACCAAAGGTCAAAAACGAGTCTGTGAATGATTGAGCTAAAGATCGTTCAAAGTAAAAGAAACCCGGATAAACCGGTGGACATGTTAATTCTGGTCTTTTGGACCTGAAAGGGATCCCCATTCATCAGTCGTCATAATACATAAACTTTCATACACCGTGTATCACCCTTAAATTCTTTATTATTTAATGTTTCCTTGAACAGTGTAAGTAGGTAGTACAAGGAAAATCACAAAGGGTAGTGAAACTTCCATGGTGGTGGTGGGGTCGAATATATCGAATTTTAGGGTCTCTGATTAAACTGAACTGTCGTACGATATTCTCATTCCTACCTTCTCAAAAACTGGACGCTTACTTTCTACTCACTCTTAGAACAGAAACCAAAAGTCTAGAAACTCCTTGATAGGACTTCTCTGACTCGTCTGAAGAGACTCACCGGGGTCTCTCTTACCGATCTTGGAGACCTTCGGTGTCCTTCGGACTCAAATCGAATTGTTTTCCTTCTTGAAAACGTCTCAGTCCCGAAGGATACTTCCCTTACCTGAGAGAGTCTCTAATCATTCATGTAAGGGAGACTTTTATAAGTCCGTCTTTGATCGTTTCTAAAATATTCCACATCATTTAACCTCACTTTCTTTTAATACTAAGTATTTTTGGATGATACGTAGTCTATAGCACGATCTGTAAAATGTTCCCAATGAAGAAAATTAGGAAAGTTGTTTGGATACTATGCCTGTGATAAGAGGGAGATTTGTCAAAACCTCTTTAATTATAAAGAGTCACCCGAACGATGGAGTTTTCACCCATCATCCTTTTTGCGAAACGACATAGTTTGACCAACCGTAATTTATGTCATCATGAAGTAAGGAACACATGTTTTTAGTGTGAGGATCCTGGATAAAGATTTACAGGATACTCATGACAAAACTAGGACCAACCTTTATTCCTTATTATCTATACGAATCCTAGTGTTTGTCGTCCATTCATCGTCTGGGTCTTGAAATTATTCGACAGAAATTGAGTCTTTCACCTATGGGAAAGACAAACATGGTAGGTATTTTTACCTACCTTAATCACCTTATGTGTTGGAAAATTTCAGATTTGGTTGGGGTTTTCTATAACTAAGAGAGTAAGAAGAAAAAAGTTAGAGTACATTAAACAGTCGAAGGTTTAAGACGTCTAAGTAGAAGACACTACAGAACAATTTAAGTAACGGGGGAAAGGTAAGGGTATCAGTGGTGGAGGTCCCAGAGTAAGGGAAAGACGTAGACCAAATAGATGGAGAGTACAAAAGGATAAGGTCAATTCCATTGAGTACAAATGGTCTAATAAGAAGGACTTTGTGTCTAAACAGAAAAAGGAAATCGAGTCTTTGAAAGTTACTAAAAGGTTTCATACTACTTAATTTCTCTTTTAGATCGGAAGTTTCAGAAGGTACCAAACAGTAGTTAGATGGTACCGTTGAAATTGAAGGTAAAAGGTAGATTAACATTAGATTTTAGGTCAAGTCGACCACAAGAAAAGTGTTCGGGTCTCGAAGGGACTGAGGTTTGTCAACAAGAATAAAAAAAGAGACGAACCTGACGACAGACAGGACAAAGGTGGACAACTTTAGGATAGACACAAAGTACCGAGTAGTATTTATTATTATCAATTGCAAATATTTCACGAATAAAACCAGGTCGGTGACACGATTCACACACGTTAGTAAAGTGTGCCTAATAGATTAAATTAGGAGTGTCTGTAAATTATTTCATTCGAGATAATAATAGATACCGAAATCGGATCTAATTTTGTCTTAAGTCTCTCCCACATCATTAATACGAACTAGTTACAGTGTGTTCAATTATTTACCATCCCTACCCTAAACTCAAGTTCATCAGACCGAAACGTCGAGACTTTCCACGATTTTTCAATTTTTTTTTAGGTTTTTGGAAAAGACTAAAAGAGACCGAGTTGATCTACACTAGGAATAGACTGTTATAGTTTTGTAAAACTGTCCTAGAAATTTCGAATAGAATAAATTAGTGAGAATGTGGGTACTGCTCCACGATCACCCGTGTCTGATACAGAAATCCGCATACAGACAGAGTATGTCACACCGTGTCTCATCCACGAGTTACTCAGACAATACAACTTAACCTCCATACTACCCCACTTCCTTCCCTGACTTATTAACACATCCCCTTCTATTGGGTTTGAAAGGACGGAATCGGTGGGACGTAGTACACTATAACCAGTTTTGACGGTTGTAGATAGATTTAGTCTAGAACGTCAGAGACGAAGGGGTCGGATCAAAGGACCGTCCAGAAAAGAACAGGGGGTCAAGAGTGTCGACGGAATCGGAACCGGTTACAAACTCTATTCCGTCCTAGTTTTATAGTGACGGGACCCGAGTCAAAGGTCCTTACTTCCTAGTTCACTTTGGGTCGGACCACCCACTCCCACTTTTGACTTTCGGGGGTTTATCTCGGATGTTCGAGAAATGTGTTCGGGACTGAACGGGTCTCCGGTGCACCCATCCGGTCGTCGAGTTGAAGGAAGCCCTACGAAATGTTTATACTAGGCTGAGGAGGGAGGGAAGGGATTCGAGGATCTGAGAAAGAGAAGGAATAGAGGGTTGACGTCTATCCCACCAACCTACCAGGTCCGTACAAAGGTTTCCTGTATCCCCACGTCATTTTCGGATGGGTCCCCTTGACCGAGTGGTTCCAGTAGTCCCATAATCACGTCCAGGGACCGTAGAATGTGTCGTGAAAGACTTATGTCTACCCACCCATCTGTCTGACGGTGTCCTGTGGAAGGGTCATTAAGACTGAACCATCGTAGAATCGTCCTGGTAGGATTGTACTAGGACTTGAGGGTATAGATACGAGGTGTTTAGAGTTGGTGGAACGGTACGGTCTCTCACAAGGTGTGAATGGGACATTTACTTACCTACCTACCTAGAACGAGGTCGTTGTCTTAAGAACCTGTTTACATGGAGTCGCGCCCGGTTTATAGGGTAGTTCGGGGGTGAAGAGTCGGGGGTCGTAGGTATGGTGTGTGAGTCATCTACTTTAGGTACTGTCAGTTTCGAGACGAGACTGAGTAAAGTATACACGTCGTTGTTGTCGGTCTAGAATAAGAGAAAGGAAAGTACGATGACGGATGAAGGGGCGGGGGTACTTCGTCGATAACCTAGTGACGTCACAGATCCGCACCGATGTGTTTCTTCAAAGTGGGGACTGTCCCTCTCATCCCCTCCTCAACCCCTTCCCACCCACTTATCACTTTTTCGGGGCGGAAACCGTTCTTGACCTTTCGAGGTCCCTGATTTCGTCCCTCTTTCCCTTATCTTCGTCCTCTCCAACACCTCGACCAATTCTAGACACCAAAGTGACCTCCTCAACTCAGAAACACCGTCTCACAGTGAAGACATGTATTCGGAGTGAGTAAGTTCAGCAGGGAAACAGGTGACGTAATACGATTAAAGGAATGACAGTGACCTAACATTAGACATTATTAAATCAACTATTTAAACGAACCAACAAATTACAGACAGTAAAGGGAAGGTGATTAGTCATTCGTAATACTCGATTGTGAGTTATTGTTGTGAATACGTTGTGAACTATAGAAGGTCCGTGAGAAGAATTACAAAATGTATATAATTGATTAAATTAGGAGTATTAATGAGATCAAACTAACTGTTAAATCTCTATTCTTTTGACTCCGTATCAGACTAACGGGTTACAGTTTGTCGATTATTCACTGTCTCGACCCGTCCTCTGACCATATATCTTCTTCCTTATTTATTTAATTGATCTCTTGGTCCCCATTTCCTGTCTTACCTTCTCCAGTCTTTCTGAAACTTATACAAATTCAACCATCGGTGTCTCGGGGTGTCCTACTTCTTTACACTCAACCGTCGTTCTCCTGGAAATCGGACCCCCGTGAGGGGGTACCTGTGTAGGAACGACAGAAAATCGAAAATTTGTGTTCAGGAAAGGTCGATTCTACCCTTGTAAGAAGTTCCAGTCTCAATCCCCTGAAAGTTGTTGGGATCGGAGTTCTCGAGTTCTAGAAGGGAAGGAGGGAAGGGATATTTGGTACGGAGTAAAAAAACATGAAACAAAAAATAATAAAAAAATTTAATAACCTCATATCAACTAAATGTTACAACACAATCAAAGACGACATGTCGTTTCACTTAGTCAATATGTATATGTATATAGGTGAGAAAAAATCAGAAAAGGGTACATCCGGTAATGTCTCATGACTTATCGTAAGGGACACCTTGAGATTATTCATCCAGGAATAATCTATAGATAAAATATATATTATCACATATATACAGTCAGAGTTAGTGGGTTAAATAGGGAGGGAGGAGAATGTGAGACTATCGGTATTTAAACAAAAGATGTATACATTAAAATGAAGACAAAACATCTATTTAATCAAACAAGGATAAAAATCTAAGACGTATATTCATTATAGTATACTGTAAACAGAAAGAGATATAGACTGAATCTGAAGTGAGTCATCTTGGTTCTGAGTAAATTTTTGATGACGGAGTGACCATAGTAATAATAAATGGAAGGAGGAACACGAGTTGGAAAGATGAGTGTTTTGTATGAGAAGAAGGGTGACTTTTCATTTTAGAAGATGGTGTGACGGAGGGGGAGTTTATTATCGAAGTAGAGAGAAAGAAAGAGTCGGTTTAAAGACTGATTTCCTCAGAAGTGAGTGACAAAGGTACAGAAGTGAAAGGTAATCGAAGGGTTAAATAACATTAGACCGAAGATCGGGTTACGAGAAAGGGACTCCAGTGTTTACTGGAAATATGAAAGTGTAAAATCTTTTGTAAAAGTGAGTAAAAGAATAAATAAATAAATAAAAAAGTCATAATCGGTGGGAAAAGAAACCCTTTGTAATGAAGAACACAACCTTTTGTACCAGTAGAGGACCAAAGGAGACAAAGAGATTGGGAAGAGTCTAATACAGTTACCTATAAGAGGTCACTATATTATAACCGTCACGACCCTGAGACTGTTGTGAAATATGTATGTTAGAGTAAATAGGGTGTCTTGTTGAGAAACTTCATAATAAAAGGAATAAAATACGTACACCTTTGAGTTCTATCTGTTAAATTGACTTGTCAGGTTCCCGTGTGTCGTTCATGTTCGAATTAGGTCTTAATATTGGTCTTGGACTGAGATTCGTACGATGTAGTACGACAGAACGAGGTTACTCATTCCTGTCCCGTGTTATATTACAGAGACCTCAGATTTAACCCTAAGGGTCTTGACGGTGAATTTTAAACGTACGACACAGTAGAATCCGTTCATGAAGTTAGAGAGTCTCTAAGACAAAGGGATAGATATTTTATACCTTTCTTTGTTCCAATCTTCTAAACTCTTATAAATATCTGAAAGATTAGGTCAAGGTCTGTGTCCTTGAGTTATTGACCTTGGACAATCTTACTGTCACTATTATGATACAGATATTAATAATTAGAAAAGGGAGATAAAAAAAGATGGAAAATAATAATAAAATTGGAATAATCAGATGAAAGAACAGTGATCAAAGATTAAAATAAAATAAAAAAAGGACTAAGTTAGGAGGAGACTGTCTTACATTAAAGTTGACTCCGTTAATCAGTTTGGGGACACAAAAGGGATGTGTGATGGAAGAATCCGGATCCTGACCTTCAAGTCGTGTGTGACCGGTCTTCCGACATATTGAGACTGATAAAATGTGTACATAAACGATTATTATAATAAAATTTTGTTGTCCATCGTATCAGGAGATCTTAAGAAATATTTACATAAAGGAAATTAGGAATATTGATACCCTTCCACGGTAATAATAATAATACGGTTAAATAATTAACCTTGGACCTTTTCCTTTACCGTTAGGTGAGGTCATAGGAACGGACCTTTTAGGGTACCTGTCTCCTCGGACCGCCCGATATCATGTACTCCAGTGTTTTCTAAGCCTATGTTGAACCGTTGATTTGTTGTTGTTGTGATTAACCTTTGCGTTCTTTACGGTAGAGAACGTACACATGATATACGTCCCTGACTCTATCCGTCAAATATACAATAGAGTGATTGGGAAGATCTCGTGTAGGTTCTAGACTCCTAATAATAGAGATAGAATTTTTACTTTTTTTTTTTTCCTTATATATTTTGTAATTCACTGTACGTTTACTCGTGTCTTAACGATTCGTCTCCACAACTCTAAACTTGAGAAAAGTGATATGGTACGTTGAAGAGTGGATGACAGTCGGAATACCCCTATCTTTTGACAGTGACCCTTACCTTTTTTTTTTTCTAAATCTATAAAGTAAGATTTCGAGATGAATATCCTACTCCCGGTATCATTAAACTTCGTCGTAAAGACGTTTTATAATCCTAACGAATCGAGTCGAGTCAAAGTTTTACTTAGGTGTCGTACTATACGAACCGTGTATTTATTTGTGTATTCTTTTGTTATTTATTTACGTATTTATCCTTTTTCTTACTGCGATAACACTGTTGTGATTCCCTATGTGTTAGTATTTTCTAATTATTAGTATATTCCCTAAATAGAAGACGAAGACAATCCAGGTATGTTAAAGACAGGAAATAGCTCGGGTAGAAACGTACTTTACAAGGGAACCAAAGAGATTAACAGAACTTCTCTAGAGATCAGAAAGGGCAAAACAACAAAAGGAGATAAAAAAACGTACCTTGTGTCTGACCAAGGTTTATCCTTTTCCTCATGCAGTTCCGACATATAACAGTGGAACGAATAAATTTAATATACGTCTCATGTAGTACTCTTTGCGACCCGATCTTCTTCGTGTTCGACCTTAGTTATAACGACCCTCTTTATAGTTATTGGAGTCTATACGTCTACTATGTTGGGAATACCGTCTTTCACTTCTCCTTGATTTTTCGAAGAACTACTTTCACTTTCTCCTCTCACTTTTTCAACCGAATTTCGAGTTGTAAGTCTTTTACTTCTAGTACCGTAGACCAGGGTAGTGAAGTACCCTTTATCTACCCCGTTGTCACCTTTGTCATAGTCTGAAATAAAAAAACCCGAGGTTTTAGTGACGTCTACCACTGACGTCGGTACTTTAATTTTCTGCGAATGAGGAACCTTCTTTTCAATACTAGTTGGATCTATCGTATAAGTTTTCGTCTCTGTAATGAAACGGCTGATTCCAGGCAGATCAGTTCCGATACCAAAAAGGTCATCAGTCCATACCTACACTCTCAACCTGACACTTCTTCCGACTCGTGGCTTCTTAACTACGAAAACTTGACACTACAACCTCTTCTGAGAACTCTCAGGGAACCTGACGTTCCTCTAAGTTGGTCAGGTAAGACTTCTAGTTGGGACCCTAAAGAAACCTTCCTTACTACGATTTCGACTTTGAGGTCATGAAACCGGTGGAGTACGCTTCTCAACTGAGTAACCTTTTCTGAAACTACGACCCTCCCTAACCCCCGTCCTCTTCTTCCCCTGCTGTCTCCTACTCTACCGACCTACCGTAGTGACTGAGCTACCTGTACTCAAACTCACTTGAGACCCACAACCACTACCTGTCCCTCCGGACCGCACGACACTAAGTACCCCAGTGTTACTCAGTCTGTGTTGACTCGCTAACTTGACTTGACTTCCCTAAATAGATCATAGGCCTCTCGTCCAAGATTTTAAGAATAAGAATCGTAACCACTCTGTAGGTCTATGGGTCCGTAACGATGTAGGGTGTGGGGTGATACAAACCAAACGCTTCTGAGTTCTGAATCAGTGAAAGTTATAGACTTCCCTTTCCGACAGTGTCCCATCTTCCAAATGTACTCCAAACATAGAATTCTCCCGTTTCACTCCTGTATACCCATATTACATGTCCGTCTGTCTAAATGTGAGTCATATTTCATACCAAAAGATTATTAGTGTTACTTCCTAGTTCAGTCAGAAGTCCCGAGGTCTATTGTCAGAGAGGGTAAATAGAAGTGATTATATTACAATGGTCGGACCTCGACTCGTCGATACCAATAAAAGAAATCACAGACGGAGGACAGACCTAAACCTCACTAAGGTGGTCCCCTCTCAAATCTGGGTTCTAACGGGAGGTAGGTTGGTGGAGAGTTCTGAGAGGGATCATCCTAGAACACTTGAAACCGACACAAACGTAAGTCACTCCACGTTCAACCGGGGACTACTCTTTCAAGTTACGATTGGTCCGTCCGACCTCCTCCTTCACCTACGTTGGAATCGATATCTTAGATATCCGTCACAATGATGATTAGGAGTCCCTCATCCAGAGAGGTCTTTATAGGGATCTTTAGTCAGTCGTGGATCCTTACTCCACTTCCGTCAATCTCCCGGACCTGAATCTCTATCCCCATCCCGTTTCTCTTCTTCAATGGTCTTTTTTATTCCTAAGAATTCAAGAGGTATACGAGGATTCGATGATAGTCCGGGACAAGATTCACGAAATACACAGAATTTATTAAATATTGTCGACATACTCTATCCATAGTACTAATAGTAGGAATTAAAAGTCTTCTTTTGTTCTATATCTCTCCGGTTCCTTGAACAAGTACCATTACGTCGGTCTTTTGTCGTTACCTAAGGTCTTGAGAGTGAGTCCAGAGACCGTCGTCTTAGTAATGTACCTTTTAAAAAAACACACAAACACAAGAAAAAAATTTTATCTTTAAGAGATTGGGGTTGGGTCTAGATTACTTAGTCTTTAAAGGTCCCTATCCCGGTCTTTAGACACAAAATTGTTCGACAGGTTCCATTAAGACTACGGGTGAGTTTAAACTTGTGGTGACAAGATTATGTGATTTACTTTATTGAAGAGAGGAAGGGTTAATCTTCGAGAAGGAGAGAAGGGACGTGTTGATAAGATTTAAATATGTCAAAGGGATTTCAGGGATGAAACCGTAGAACAATAGTCAGGTCTTTTTACCTGGGGATGGGAATAGTAGTTCTTTTGTCTACGATAATCCATACTTGGGAAGGTAGTGAAAGGGAATACGGACATTCAAAAAGAGAGGTAGATGGGACCGAAAAGGAGAACCACCTCTCCTCTCTCTTACTCGGATTTGAGAGGACAAGGGATACGTGGGACGAAAAAATTGGAGAAAAGGTGTCCATGAAAATAACAAGTGGAAAGGAGAACACCGGTCAGTGAGATGGGTGTTTGTATAAACATGGTGTCGAAAGAATAGGTAAGTAGACGACTATCTGTAGATCCAACGAAGGTACGGGACCGATAATATTTGTCACGACGCTACTTGTAACCCCATGTAAACAGAGAAAGTTAAAACCAAAGGAACCACACATACCGGTTGTCTCCCTAGCGACCCAGTATTTCGTCAAAATAAAGGTCAAAAAAAAAAAAAATTCCTTAGAGGTGTGACAAGAGGTATCACCGACATGATCAAACGTAAGGGTGGTTGTCACATTCTCCCTCATAATGAGTCGGTAATTTTTCTTCTGTAAACTTAGTCACGATTACTCCACCTACTTTGACCTCGACTAATATGTCTCACTTCATTCGGTCTTTCTTTTTGTGGTCATGTCATATGATTGTGTATATATACCTTAAATCTTTCTACCATTGTTATTGAGACATACACTCTGTCGTTTTCTCTGTGTCAACATATCTTGTCTGAAAACCTGAGACACCCCTTCCCTCTCCCACCCTACTAAACCCTCTTACCATAACTTTGTACATATTATAGTATATTCTTTGTTTAGCGGTCAGATCCAAACTACGTCCTATGTCCTACGAACCCCGACCACGTGACCCTACTGGGTCTCTCTACCATACTCCTCCCTCCCGCCTCCCCCCAAGTCCTAACCCTTGAGTACATGTGGGCACCGTCTAAGTACAACTACATACCGTTTTGGTTATGTCATAACATTTCATTTTATTTCACATTTTTTCTTTTTTGTATAAACTTAAGGAGGGTAACCACCCCCCGTCCTTAGGAAAAGAGAACAAAAAAAAAAGTACTAAATGATACGGAGACCCAAATAAAGTTCTCTGAAGTTCTAAGAGGTCGTTGTTGGGGTACGGATGAAAGTGAGTTGGTGAAGGGAGTTGAAGGGAAATTATTGGAAAAAGAGGAATTAGGGGTCGGGAGGTAGATACCTCTTCGTCAAAGTGATTCGATTCTCCAAGGGGGTCGACTAGGTGGATCTTTAGTTAGAAGTCGGGGTCTTGTAGTAATCAATAGTGTAGTGGGGGACGACCCCTCTGGGGTGTGAATTCTTTACTCTTCTAAGGTGGGTGAAGATAGTGAGTCAAGTCAAGTCAGCGAGTCAGTACAGAATGAGAAACGCTGGGGTACTTGAAGTCGTGCGGTCCGGAGGGACAGGTAGTGGTTCAGGGTCTCAGGTGGGTTTGGGTACAGGTAACTCAGTCACTACGGTAGGTTGGTAGAGTAGGAGACAGTAGGGGAAGAAGAGGACGGGAGTTAGAAAGGGTCGTAGTCCCCGAAAAGTTTACTCAGTCGAGAGGTGTAGTCCACCGGTTTCATAACCTTAAAGTCGAAGTTGTAGTCAGGAACGTTTCTTATGGGTCCTGACTAGAGGAAATCCTACTTGACCAACCTAGAGGAGCGTCAAGGTTTTTGGATGTACTGTCGCAGGGTGACGTATACCGTATTTTAAACTTAGAAAATTACATATTACAACCAAACCTGAACCTACTTTGACAATTCTTTATCAACCTAAAACATAAATGAAATTTCCATTCTAAATCTAATAAAAGATAACTTCACCCATACCCGTCACACGTTTTTTTTCATCCTAAACTACCTAAGGATCCAAGATCCGACTTGTTGACCTACGTACCACTGTTGTGAATAAATCAACTCTTCTGACCGTCTCTTCGTCAAAATACCTCCATCTCTTAGTTCATACACAAAAACCCGTATAATTTAGATATAAAAAGTTTTATCACTATTAACGTTAATTATTAAAACGGAAAAATTTTTAAAATTACCTCAGATCAACTATATATTACAACGTAATCAAAGACGACATGTCGTTTCACTTAGTCGATACATATATGTATATAGGTGATAAAGTTTTCAAGAAAAGGGTATATTCTATAATGTCTCATAATTCATCTCAGGGGAGATGATAAGTCATCCAAGAATAATCAATAGATGATATATATCATCACATGTATACAGTTAGTGTTAGAGGGCCAAATAGATAGGGAGGGGAGGGGGTTGGAGTAATTTGGGACCATTGGTATTCAAGTAAAGATTTAGACATTGAGATAAAACTAAAACATTTATTCAATTAAACAAGGGAAACAAATCTAAGGTGTAATTCGTTATAGTATACTATAAATAGACAGACTTATACAGTGAGTCTTACTGTTAGAGATCCAGGTAGGTACATTAACATTTGTTACAATAAAGTAAGAAAAATAGTGACTATAATGTTGTAGAAGAAAATAGGTAAGGAGACAATTACATGTAAATCTACCGAAAGTACAGGACCGATAACATTTATCACGACGTTACTTGAAAGTCCACGTATATATAAAAACTTAATACCAAAAGAGGTCTATATACGGCTCCTCACCCTAGTGGTATCTTATACCATCAAGCTAAAAATTAAAAAATTCCATGGAGGTAGTCAAGTCAAGTCAACGAGTCAGCACAGGCTGAGAAACACTGGGGTACTTAACGTCGTGCGGTCCGGAGGGACAGGTAGTGGTAGAGGGCCTCAAGTGAGTTTGAGTACGGGTAGCTCACCTACTACGGTAGTCCGGTAGAGTAAGAGACAGCAGGGGAAGAGGAGGACGGGGGTTAGGGAGGGTCGTAGTCTCAGAAAAGGTTACTCAGTTGAGAAGAGTACTCCACCGGTTTCATAACCCCAAAGTCGAAATCGTAGTAAGGAAGGTTTCTTTAGGGTCCCGACTAGAGGAAGTCTTACCTGACCAATTTAGAGGAAAGTCAGGTTTCCTGAGAGTTCCCAGAAGAGGTTGTGGTGTCAAGTTTTCGTAGTTAAGAAGACGTTAGTCGAAAGAAGTGTCAGGTTGAGAGTGTAGGTATGGACTGATGACCTTTTTGGTATCGGAACTGATCTGCCTGGAAACAACCGTTTCATTACAGAGACGAAAAATTATACGATAGATCCAACCAGATGACAAGGGGTATCACCAACATGGTCAAATATAAGGGTGGTTGTCACATCCTTCCAAGGGAAATAAGGTGTGAGTGAAGTCGTAAATAACGAACATCTCAAAAACTATTACCCGTAAGACTGACCACACTCCACTATGGAATTACTCCATAACTAAACGTAAGGATATTATTAATCACTACAACTCGAAAAAAAAAGTACATGAAAAATCGGTAGACGTACGGAAGGAACCTCTTTACCTAGGAAACAAGTAAAAAACTGACTCAACAAACAAAAAAATCTATAACTCAAAGCACTCGACGGAAATATAAAACCTCTAATTAGGGAACAACCAACGAAGTAAACATTATAAAAGAGGGTAAGACTCCCAACAAACAACAAAACAAATACCAACGAAAATGACACAATTTCGAAAAACCAAATTAATATAAGGTATACAAATAAGAATCAAAAATTAAAATTAATGATATACTCTTTCTAGTTTTTTTCTGGAACGACGTTAAGTACAGTTTCGCACAAGACGGACAAAAAGAAATTCTCAAAATATCACAGTCTGGAATGTAAATACAAAAATTAGGTAAAACTCAAACAAAACACACACCATAATCTCTGACAACACAAAAGTAAGGAAATGTATATCGACAGGTCAAAAGAGTCGTGACGAATAACTTCTCTGACAGAAAAGAGGTGACGTCTAACTACGGTGGAAGCAGTTTCTAATCCACTGGTAACCACGTATCCTAATAAAGAGTCGAAAGACAGGACAAGGTAACTAGTTATAAAGACAAAAACACAGTCTTTATGACAAACACGGTATGACAAAACTAATGACATCGAAACATCATATCAAACTTCAGTCCCTCAGACTAAGGCAGTCGAGGTAAAAAGAAAGAGTTCTAACGAAACCGATAAACTCCAGAAAACACAAAGGTATGTTTGACAGTTTATAAAATAAGATTAAGACACCTTTTACAGTGACCATTAAACTATCCCTAACGTAACTTAGACACCTAACGAAACCCATCACTTTCCAACAACAACTTAGTACTGTGGCCCTAAGAACCGGGGGTCTCCTCTTCTTAAGTTAGACCCCGGTCTCTACTCCGAACTACCGAGTCTCGAAAACACATTATTTCAAAATAATTTCATATTCCCTCTATCGCTTTTGAAGACTGTATCCATAGTCTTCCCCCGTCTTTCTCACGGGGGGACGATCAGAAGTCGAACTACAATATATCAGTGATCGTCAGACAATTACTTTCTTTCCTTACAGAATTTTGAGTCTTACCGTGGTCCGGGGAGTGGGTATTCTACGTAAAACCCTATTAGAACCGAGGTTCACCAAGTAGACCCCGGTATTTTACTAATTGAACTTAGAACTTCTTCCCGACTAGTGGTATGTTTATCAAAGTAAGTATCTCTAATCTCCTTGTTATAGACTCGTATTGTATGACCAAATAGTTCATCCAAGACTCGGTTTTCCGTCTTAGCTGAACTTCTGTCTCAAACCCAATTTACGTATCATGTAATCGTAAGTTCGACCAAAATCTTTTCCGTCTCCTTGGTCTCTAGTTTAACGGTTGTAGGAGACCTGGTACCTTTTTCGTTCTCTCAAGGTCTTTTTGTAGATAAAGACGAAATAACTGATACGGTTTCGGAAACTGACACACCTAGTGTTCTTTGATACCTTTTAAGACTTTCTCTACCCTTATGGTCTAGTGGATTGGACGGAGAACTGTTTAGACATACGTCCATTCCTTCGTTGTTAATCTTGACCTGTACCTTGTTGTCTGACCAAGGTTTATCCTTTTCCTCGTACAGTTCCGACATATAACAGTGGGACGAATGAATTGAATATACGTCTCATGTAGTACTCTTTGCGACCTGACCTTCTTTGTGTTCGACCTTAGTTCTAACGACCCTCTTTATAGTTATTTGAGTCGATACGTCTACTGTGGCGGGAATACCGTCTTTCACTTCTCTTCGTTTTTTCGGAGAACTACTTTCACTTTCTCCTCTCACTTTTGCAACCGAATTACGAGTTGTAAGTCTTTTACTTCTTGTACCGTAGGTCAGGGTAGTGAAGTACCCTTTATTTACCCCTTTGTCACCTTTGTCGCAGTCTGAAATAAAAAACCCCGAGGTTTCAGTGACGTCTACCACTGACGTCGGTACTTTAATTTTCTACGAATGAGGAACCTTCTTTTCAATACTGGTTGGATCTATCATATAAGTTTTCGTCTCTGTAATGAAACGGCTGATTCCAGGTAGATCAGTTCCGATACCAAAAAGGACACCAGTACATACCTACACTCTCAACCTGACACTTCTTCCGTTCCGTGGCTTCTTAACTACGAAAACTTGACACCACAACCTCTTCTGAGAACTCTTAGGGAACCTGACGTTCCTCTAGGTTGGTCAGGTAAGACTTCCTCTAGTTAGGACCCTAAAGAAACCTTCCTTACTACGATTTCGACTTTGAAACCGGTGGAGTACTCTTCTCAACTGAGTAACCTTTTCTGAGACTACGACCCTCCCTAACCCCCGTCCTCCTCTTCCTCTACTGGCTCCTACTCTACCGACCTACCGTAGTGCCTGAACTACCTACACTCAGACTCACTTGAGGCCCTCTACCACTACTTGTCCCTCCGGACCGCACGACACTAAGTACCCCAGCGTTTCTCAGCCTGTACCGACTCGCTGACTTGACTTGACTTGACTTGACTCCTATTTGTAAAGGTATTTTTTTTCTGTAACCAATAGAGATCCAAACTCTTATCAATTGAAATCCCCTTTGGTCCACAGTACCGTCGTGTCTTAAAATTCTCCTTGGAGGAAAATTTAAATATACCTCTTCCTTTTTTATAACGATCAAACAAAGGAGAACGACGAATTCTCTCTATTTTTACAGACTGTGAACGTCCGATAAAGGAGGCAAACCTCTGCGGACCGGAAGGAAGGACATTGGGACAGTCATCATATCTATAAAAAGTGTTATAACTGAGAAGGTTAGACTCTTATATCATGTAGACAGGTAGACTGACACAGTAGAAACTAAAGAAAGTAGTCATAGAATGTCAAAAGACTCATATTCAGAAAATGAAGAAATCCACATAAGGATCGATAAAATAATAAAAACAACGTCACCATTTACCTCAATAAAGGAATTAAAGAGAAAGTATAAGTCACATAACCTTACGTTCTCTATAAATACATAATTGAAACATAGGACTTCGAAATGGTTTAAGTAACTACTCGAGATCATTAAAAGACGATCGTTTAAATTCCAAAAGATCCTCTACCGTTCTCACTTGTAGCTACAAGATCCTTAGTCGTTTGATTTTATCTGACCTGACCCACTTAAATTGAGTCTACTGGTAATATAGATGATGACGCCCGTCCTTAGGGAGTCTTCTTTACCTCATCGGTAGTACCAGTCGTTTTCTCAGACTTTACGTCATGAACCTACGTTAGAGTTTTTGCTGTCTTACTAGAGACAAACGGAGGTTCCGTTTGGTAAGTTATAGTGTCATTAGGTTCAGATACGGGGTTGGTCATTACGACTTCTTTGACTTCAACTTGCCAAGATACTTCTGGATGTTCTGGAAAATCTTAATTGTGGGTTTTTTCTACAGAAAAAGTAAGATCCCCTGACCTTACGTTTTCGTCCTTCAGTTCTTTGTGGACCTCAGTGTCCGTTTAAACCGGAACCTTACGCCTTACTTCGTCCCGTTTCTGATTATCTCAAAACGGTTCTTTTACGTGACCAGTATCGTTTGTGGGAGAAGGTTGTTGTGTTCTCTTCTGAGATGTGTACCTGTAGTGGTCTACCAGTTGTGACTTTAGTCTAACTAATATAAGAGAAGTCGTTTTCTACCTCTTCGAGATATGTCAGTTGTTTTTGTTCTGGTCCTCGACTGACACTGAGTCTAGTACTTGAGGAATAATGGTTTAAGTCTGAATTTAACTTCTTTCATCCCTTTTGGCGATCTGGTAAGTCTATACTGGATTTAGTTTAGGGAATACTAATATGTCACCTTCATTCTTTATCTAAATTCCCTGATCTAGACTATCTATCTCACGGACTACTTGATACCTTACTCCAAGTACTGTAACATGTTCTCTGTCCCTAGTTCTGGTAAGGGTACCTTTTCTTTACGTTTTTCCGTTTTACCGAGAGACCCCTCCGGAATGTTTATCGACACTTTTCTTCTCTCCGTTTTTCGTTTCCTCTTTTCCTTTCTATATTCGTAGACTTACGTCTCAAGGTTTCTTATCGTTCTTCTCTATTCTTTCGGAAGAAGTCACTAGTTACGTTTCTTTGTCTCCTTTTCTTGTCTTACCCTTTCTGCTCTCTAGAGAAGTTATTTTAATCTCTATTGTTCCCTTGTAAAGTACGTTTCTACCCGGGCTATTTCCTGTTTTTACCATACCTGAATTGTCTTCATCTTCTATAATTCTTCTCTACCGTTCTTATGTACCTTCTTGACAGGTTTTTTAAAAAGTACTGGGTCTATTAGTACTACCACACTAGTGAGTAGATCTCGGTCTGTAGGACCTTACACTTCAGTTCACCCGGAATCTTTCGAAGTGATACTTGTTTCGATCACCTCCACTACCTTAAGGTCACCTCGACAAAGTTTAGGACTTTCTACTACGACACTTTCACGACGTAAGTTATACGGTCGTGTAAACCTCTTGAGTCGACACCGGTGTCCTGACCTTTTCCAGTCAAAAGTAAGGTTGGGGTTTCTTTCCATTACGGTTTCTTACGAGTTTGATGGTTCGTTAACGTGAGTAGAGTGTACGATCATTTCATTACGAGTTTTAAGAGGTTCGGTCCGAAGTCGTTATGTACTTGGTACTTGAACGTCTACAACTTGGACCAAAGTCTTTTCCGTCTCCTTGGTCTCTATTTTAACGGTTGTAGGTGACCTAGTACCTTTTTTTGTTCTCTCAAAGTCTTTTTGTAGTTAAAGACGAAATAACTGATACGGTTTCGGTAACTGACACGTCTAGTGTTATTTGACACCTTTTAAGACTTTCTCTACCCTGATGGTCTGGTGGGCTGGACGGAGAACTCTTTAGACATACGTCAAGTCCTTCGTTGTCAATCTTGACCTGTACCTTGTTGTCTGACCAAGGTTTATCCTTTTCCTCATGCAGTTCNGTCTCATGTAGTACTCTTTGCGACCTGACCTTCTTTGTGTTCGACCTTAGTTCTAACGACCCTCTTTATAGTTATTTGAGTCGATACGTCTACTATGGTGGGAATACCGTCTTTCACTTCTCCTTGATTTTTCGGAAAACTACTTTCATTTTCTCCTATCACTTTTTCAACCGAATTTCGAGTTGTAAGTCTTTTGTATCTAGTACCGTAGGCCAGGGTAGTGAAGTACCCTTTATTTACCCCATTGTCACCTTTGTCACAGTCTGAAATAAAAACCCCCGAGGTTTTAGTAACGTCTACCACTAACGTCGGTAGTTTAATTTTCTGCGAATGATAAACCTTCCCTTCAATACTGGTTGGATCTATTGCATAATTTTCAGTCTCTATAATGAAACGGTTGTTTCCAGGTAGATCAGTTCCGATACCAAAAAGGTCACCAGTACATACCTGCACTGTCAACCTGACACTTCTTTCGACTCACGACTTCTTAACTACGAAAACTTGACATCACAACCTCCTCTGAGAACTCTCAGAGAACCTGACGTTCCTCTAGGTTAGTCAGGTAAGATTTCCTCTAGTCAGGACCCACAAGAAACCTTCCTGACTACGATTACTTTGAGGTTATGAAACCGGTGGAGTACACTTCTCAACTGAGTAACCTTTTCTGAGACTACGACCCTCCCTAACCCCCGTCCTCCTCTTCCCCTGCTGTCTCCTACTCTACAGACCTACCGTAGTGGCTGAGCTACCTGTACCCAAACCCACCTGAGGTCCTCAACCACTACCTGTCCCTCGGGACAGCACGACACTAAGTACCCCAACGTTTATCAACCTGTGCTGAATCACTGACTTGATTAATTGATTGATTCATAATCGGATTTCACAGAATGGATGATTCCGGTAAAGAAATGACGTAGGAAGTTTAGAATCAGGAATATAAGAGAGGTAAGTAGTGACGGTAGTCCATTCTTTAGAACGAACTAAGGAGAGGAGACCTCCCTCTTCTGGTACGTTTTGTTTGGTCTCGATGTGTATAAAGTTTTAAAAGTAAGAAATCTCTGTTACTACTACTATTTCGACTTATTCAACAATAAAAATATCAATGAACATAATGTCTCTGTCAAAATATTTTCACTAATAAGAACGTCTAATTTTCTAATTACCATTAATCATCTCCTTCCTGTGAAACTTGTGGTCCACCATGTCAACAATGTAGAATCACAATATAAAGGAACACCTGTAAACAATAAAAACGTAAGACAAAACTTAAGGACATCAAAACAGTTACAATAAATCCCATTTTAATCCGGTCTCTTATAAAGACTTAACTGTTTTCAATAATATAACCTCACTTCTTTTGTCAGTTTCCCGAGTTCTGAAAATAGTTTTATCCCCGATCATCTTGTAAAGTTGAAACAAATGTCTGTCCTAAAAAAAAATATCTTTACTTAAACCTACGGTCTTCGTTAGTACAGGGACGTACTAAAGAACTCCACCACCTCCTATGACAAGGAAGTGTAGAGTAGTCAGTTGAATTACGTCCACACTCACTTTATATCGAAATTACCACTGTTACTTTATCTACACCACAGAATACAATGAGTATGATTTTATCGTCTATTGTAGTACTTATGAAAGAATTTTCTGTGTTTACTTTGGAAGGATATTATGATAAAGGTTAAACATTTCGTGAACGTAATTTAGTGGATGAGAACACCCCATACGTAACATTTGTAACATGTCTACTTTTGACTTCAAGTCTCTCCTCGTACCCTGATTAGTTCCTAGTATACCGGTTCGTCAACTCGACCCTATTTTTACCTTTTGAAAACTGAAGGTTAAATCACCAGAAAAGTAATATGATGAAAAGTAGACTATAACCATCGTTATAAAATTTTCTTCTTTAGCAGTGAAACATCCGTTGACAAAACCGACAACTAAATGAGTAATCCAAATTGTTTTTTGTTAGTACAATGGAACAGGACCTCACCTGTGAATTGGTGTGGAAGGAGTAAAGCGACGATCTCTTCTTTCGTTTTATATTTTTTCCTTTGTTCATTATATGAAGTCTGAATAATAGACTATCCACGACACACACTGTGTACGTATTGATATACATGTAGAAACCGAGACATAGTGTGTTAAGTGATCATAAGAATATCTACCAGAAGTCAAATAATACTTTTATTTTAATGTGGTACATAAAGTTGTGTGATTTCGGTTCTTTAAATTTTACTAAGAGTAATTTTTGTAATTTTATCTCTCTCCGACCGTCAACTGTCACAGTTCGTGTACGTCCCGGGCGACCCCTGACCGGGTCCGGCCCGAACGGTCACGTCGTCGGGACTCCGCTGCCTTCTCGTCCGCGCACTTGGGTCCGGACACCGCGGATCACGATATTGCGCCTTCGGAGACTGTGGTCTGAGCGACCAGTAGATAACACTCTTTACGCTCAAACAGCTCCCACCCAGCCCTCGGTAGCTGGGGTCCCCTTCAGACTATTTCTTCGAGAAGGTCCGCGGTTCGTTTCTGTTCTGTGACCTCGGAGGGTCGTGGTGAGCCCACCCTCTCCTCAACCCTCGGTCCCGGGTCCTCCGGCGGCCCTGACTCGGACCTGGGAGGCTCGGGGGCCTCCCCCCGACGGGAGGACGGGTCAGACAGTCCCGTAGGAGGTACCAAGGCCGACACAGGGTCTCGAGTCTCGACGAGGCCCGGTCCTCGATCCCCGACGTCGTGATATCAGACTGAAGTCGAGTGTGATGAAGGACAAGAACCGGTTTAAACTGTGAAAGAAGGTTATGAGGCCGGACCTACGACTACACCATCTGTCTCCTTCGTTCGGTTACTACCCCTGAGGAACTCCATACAAACCTACTAACCCTGGGGTCCAGGTAGGAGTGACAGTCTAATACACGTCTTATGGGTTCACAGGTACACTAACAAGAAAAGGACCCTTATTTTATGTGGAAACTTCTTCGAACAGTAAAGTCTTCCAAACTTTACGACACCTCTTCCACCCTTGTGTGTTGAACCTTTATTCGACTCAAAAAAAAAAAAAAATTTATTCGACTCAAAATTGACAATACTGTGTCGACTTCGAGACCTTCCATAAAAGAACACAATCCACCTAGATAAAAACGAAGGTCTCCCGTTGTCTTCTTCCTTTCCGACGAACCTTTATAAAAGATACCGTAGAAAAACTTACCGAACGACTGTTTCGCCATGGTACTATGTAAAATTACTATAGAATTAATTAAAACTTTTCTTTTTTTCCGTTTCTCGTACCTATAGTTTGTATTACGGTACCACAAATGACGAAAGTTAGTATAACCTGTCTAACCGTGGTAAATTTAATCTCAAGACACTAGTATTCTAGAATTCTTCTAGTGTGTTTATGATACCAATTGTTTCTCGTTTGTGTATGAGTGTGAATGTGTAAGTGTGTGTATGGAGGGAAAGATTCGTGGTGACGTAGTATTTGATGTCACTTAAGGGTCGACACGTTAACTAGTAGAATACTTCACTTAGTCTTTCGTGAAAATTTTGGTGAACTCTCGACATTCCAGTGGGATATTTACGGTGAGGACAACCCGACATCTGCGTGTCACAATTGTAATTTTCTATTTCTCAGCTTTATGACGATCCTTTGGAAAAGTACATGAACCTGTCAAAGAAAGTTCAACCGTCTACTTATGACCTCGAAAGAAGGAAGTTTAGACATAGTTACAAGGAGAAGACATCGTGACACATCTTACACGAAGGTACCAAGAGAATAGGGGTCAAAGGCTTTTCCTATTTTGGGGAGATAAATCTGTCTTGTACCTGAGTACTGTACACTTTACGGGATGGAAAACCAGATTAAGAGTGGGGGTAGATAGTACATTAGTAAGGATTAAACCGTCGTCAAGTGATAGAGACTTATCCCACAAACTCTGTTCACCGTCGGGGACCCACCGACCCTCTGTCATCTTAGTCTCACAACCATTCCTCAATGACACTGGGATTTAGACAGGGTCGAGTACTACGATTCTCATTTAACTAAAGTTTAAGTCTTGGAAGACTCTCTTTAAAACCTCTTCCGTTACCGTGGGATGAGGTCATAAAAATGGACCTTTTAGGGTACCCGTCTCCTCGGACCATCCGACGTCAGGTACCCCATCGATCTCAGTCTGTGCTGACTTGCTGAAGTGAAAGTGAAAAGTGAAAGTACGTAACCTCTTCCTTTACCGTTGGGTGAGGTCACAAGAACGGACCTCTTAGGGTCCCTGCCCCCTCGGACTACCCGACGACAGATACCCCAGCGTGTCTCAGCCTGTGCTGACTTTACTGAATCGTCGTCGTCGTCGTCTCTCTTTAAAACATAGGTACTTTTGTTGGGTTTCTTAAAAAGTGGGTCAGTTTAGAATGTTACAAAATAGTTTTATACAGACTCTTACATTAATAATCTTTTCCCTCCCTTCTCTTTATCCAAAGAGTTCTCATTTTATAAAATATTTAGTTAAAACTATATAAGTAAATTAAGAAATAAGTGAATTATGACATAAGATAAAAACATTGAAAATGATACTCTTATCCAGGATCTCAATTTATAAATAAAAATGTATTAATAACCAGAAGTTTATCAAAAGGATGTGAAGTATACCAAAATCAAAATAGTCATATTAAAATTCAGTAAGACAGGAACCAATAGATAAATATACAATAAATTAACTTAAAAGTTAAACTGAAAGTCGTCGTACAAGTCATAAGACATGACACGAACCATGACATCCCTAAACAAACATTTATTCAATACCTACACGTAAACTCCTCCCATGAAGAGAGGTATATCTGAGACATTTCTGTTTCTAAGGGACGAGATTCTTTAAAAGGAAAAAAGAAAAATTGACGACGATAAAACGATAAATGACCTAATATGAATCAAATTTTCTATTACAGTTTCTACTCTCTAAAGAAATTTCCTAGAAAAACATAAACTTCAAGGGGATAAACGTCCAAGGTAATTAAAATATACACTTACGAAATTCAGTTTAACAATACACGGAAAGATGACAGTCTTATCCTATTTTATATAGGATCTAGTCTAAATAGACTCTAACTTTACTACACTTGAGATGGAAGGTACACCCGAAGGGGCCACTGGGTCATCATTTCTCAAACGGACGTCACGTCCTCTACGTCCTCTACGTCCAAATTAGGGACCCACATCTTCTAGGGGATCTCTTTCCGTACCGTTGGGTGAGGTCATGAGAACGGATCTCTTAGGGCACTTGTCTCTTTGGACCGTCCGACGTCAGGTATCCCAGCATGTCTTAGCCTACACTGACTTCACTGATCCGTCGATGGTGGGTACATTATCTACTTTTCACCTTTTTGTTTAACCAATGACAAATTTTCGTGACTCTAGAAGGTCTTAGTAAACGCATAGTCACTTCCACTAAGGTCCTTCATCTACAGTCTCCACCAATACTCCGTTCTTGTCCAACAGGGTCCGGGGTCTTCCTAGTCGAATTGTGAGGGAGAACAGACAGACCTAAGTACGGAGTAGAGTCCCGGACTCACACAGCAACCTCGGTCCTTCAGGAAAAGATTGAGACTTAATTGGGTTAAGTGACTCACTGAGACTCGTTTAGTTTGAAACATAGAGTCAAACTTATTTTTTTTATTAACGAAAAGTGTTCTTACTTGTTATCGATAATGACTTTTTATCAAAGTAAACAAGTCCTTTCTTATCGTATACTTTTTATACTAATCCGTGTTACCTCTTCTTTTCAGTAACCTTTTAATAACTATTTCGGACCTTTTATCGAACTGTTTATCGAATAGTTTAAGAACTTATATACCCATGTCTAGTGGTCACGGAGTCTGACTTTCCATCAATACACCACCTTTCCATCAATACACCACCTTTCAATCAATACACTACCTTTCCATCAATACACTACCTTTCTGACTTTCCATCAATACACCACCTTTCCATCAATACACCACCTTTCAATCAATACACCACCTTTCCATCAATACACTACCTTTCAATCAATACACTACACTATCAAGATATTGACTTTTCAAAGGAGTGATACGTATATCAAAAATTTGAAGACCAGTGACTGTGACCTTTTTTTCTCTTCCGAAATAGTTCGTAACGGGAAAAGTCACCCAATTTCCATGTCACGACATCAATATCAACCACTACGGTATTTTATAGTCCGGGTCTGTTAGCAATACCGTCAGATTTATCTCAATAAAAAATGTGTGATGAACGTTGTACTCACGTTATAACATATAAGACATAGTTTCTTTTATAAAAAATATTAAAAATTATATTGACACTTAAACATGTTATACTTTTTTAACTTCGTTCTCATACCAATAGTATTGATGAGTAGAAAAAGAGGGAAGAAGGATTTATAGTGGTGTGGTCTAATAGTCAGTTTTACTTCACATATAAGATTTTGGACTTGATCCTCTTAGTACACCGTAGATTTTAGAGGTCAAGAGAGACCTCTATCTTATATTATTTTAGTCAACCTTATAAAATTTTTTAAATTTTACGTTGAATCGTAAATTTACGAATTTAGAAAGTTTATTGAATGGTCCTATAAAGAGAAAGACCTGTATGTCTTCGTCACATAATGATGAACTAATTCTGAGAAAATTCGGGTAGTCTTTAGATATTGATCATTAAGTTGTTTATAAATGTCTCAGGAATCGCAGACGGATACTACGTCCTCTAGGCCCAAGTTAGGGACCCAGCCCCTATAGAGGACCTCTTCCTTTACCGTTGGGTGAGGTCATAAGAACGGATTTTTAGGGTACCTACCTCCTCGGACCGTCCGATGTCAGGTACCGTAGCGTTTCTCAATCTGTACTGACTCGATGAAGTGAATAGTGTTCAGTCCGTGACTCTATACGATACCCCATGTGACACAGAAATATTCTTTATCTATAACGATACTTATACAAGTCAAAAATTTAGGGAAAATAACACTTTATGAAAAAAAAAAAATTGGTCCCATAACACACCCCGACCCAGAACCACCGTTTTCCACCTGAGTCTCTCTCGAGTGTGACTAGTCATAAGGGACCCAGAAGCTTGAAGGTCACAGGAACTGAGGTACCATTCTGTGTTATCTGGAAGTGAAGGGGTACTCTGGGAGGTTCTGGCGAACTATCCACATAGGTTCTAAGGATACCTTTATGACGAAACACTACTCTGGGTCACGTGTACTCCGGAACACACATAGGAGGTTCTCACCTTACAAAGAAGGGGATCGGGACACCTCGAGGACGTGAGTTCGGGGTGACCGGAAGTTCCGATTTTCGAGACTCCCCAAGAAGGAGACCTACAATCTGAGAGTCTGACAAACCTTCCGATAGATTAAGAAAAAAAAAAAAAACGTCATATTAACTAAATGTTACAACACAATCCAAGATGACATGTCGTTTCACTCAGTCAATATGTATATGTATATAGGTGTGAAGTTCTAAAATAAGGGTATATTCAGTAATGTTTCATGACTTATCTCAAGGGACACACACTTCCTCCAAGAATAATCAATATGTAAAATATATATCATCACACATATACAGTCAGGGTCAGAGGGTTAAATAGGGAGAGGGGAAAGGAAGTACCATTGATATTGAAACAAATTTTTGTAGACACTGAGAGACAAAACATTTTTCTACGTAAACATAATATAAAATTCTAAAGTGTATATTCATTATAGTATACTATAAACAGAAACAGACAAACTGAAGGTAGTCATACTGTTTTAGATCCAGGTAGGTATAGTGACATTTACTGTAATGAGAAAGAAAAATTATCTACTAATTTTGGATCTATCGTATAACTTTTTCGTCTCTGTAATGAAACGGTTGTTTCCAGGCAGATCAGTTCCGATACAAAAAGGTCATGAGTACATACCTACATTCTCAACCTGACACTTCTTTCGACTCACGTCTTCTTAACTACCAAAACTTGACACCACAACCTCTTCTGAGAACTCACAGGGAACCTGACGTTCCTCTAGGTTGGCCAGGTAAGACTTCCTCTATTCGGGACCCTAAAGAAACCTTCCTCATTACGATTTCGACTTTGAGGTCATGAAACCGGTGGAGTACGCTTCTCAACTGAGTAACCTTTTCTGAGACTACGACCCTCCCTAACCCCCGTCCTCCTCTTCCCCTGCTGGCTCCTACTCTACCGACCTACCGTAGTGACTGAAGTACCTGTACTCAGACTCACTTGAGGCCCTCAACCACTACCTGTCCCTCCGGACCATACGACGCTAAGTACCCCAGCGGTTCTCAACCTGTACTGACTCGTTGACTTGACTTGACTTGACTTATAAGGTAATATATATGTACATAGTGTAGAAGAAATAAAATAAAATACATAAAATCAACCTCCGATTAATGAAACGTTATAACATCACCAAAAACGGTATGTAACTATACTTAGTCGGTACCCAAATGTACACAAGGGGTAGGACTTGGGGGGAATGTGGAGGGAAGGGTAGGGTAGGGAGACCTAGTAGGGTCACGTGGTAGGGACCCGTGGGACAAAGTACATAACTTGGACCTGACCGCTAGATAAAGTATATACTATTATATGCACAAAGTTACGACAAGAGAGTTTACAAGGGTGGGAGTGGAAAAGGTGTCTCAGGTCTTCTGAATATATGAAGACACATAGAAAACGACAGAGCGTATATCCCAATAACAATGGTAGAAAGATTTAAGGTACATATATACACAATCATATGACATAACCACAAAAGGAAAGACCGAATGAAGTAAGACATATTATCCGAGGTCAAAGTAGGTGGAGTAATCTTGACTAAGTTTACATAAGGAAGATTACCGACTCATTATAAGGTAACACGTATACATGGTTTCAAAAGAATAGGTAAGCAGACGACTACCTGTAGATCCAACGAAGGTACAGGACCGATAATATTCGTCACGACACTACTTGTAACCCCATGTACACAGAGAAAGTTAAGACCAAAGGAGTCACACATACGGGTCTTCACCCTAACGACCCAGTATTCCATCAAGATAAACGTTAAAAAATTCCTTAGAGGTGTGACAAGAGGTATCACCGACATGATCAAACGTAAGGGTGGTTGTCACATCCTCCCAAGGGAAAAGAGGTGTGGGAGAGGTCGTAAATAACGAACATCTGAAAACCTATCGTCGGTAAGACTGACCACACTTTACCATGGAGTAACACCAAAACTAAACGTAAAAAGACTCTTACTCACTACAACTCGTAGAAAAGTACACAAACAATCGGTAGACATACAGAAGAAACCTCTTTACAGACAAATCAAGAACTCGGGCAAAAAACTAACCCAGTAAATAACAAGACCTGAACTCGAAGTCCTCAACGAACATATAAAAACTCTGATTAAGAAACAGTCAATAAAGTAAACGATAATAAAGGGGGGTAAGACTTCCGACAGATAAGTGGAACGAATATCAAAGGAAGTAACACGTTTTCGAAAATTCAAATTAATCTAGGGTAAACAAATAAAAACGAAAATAAAGGTGATGAGACCCTCCACCCAGTATCTCATAGGACGGAACTAAATACAACCTCTCATAAAACGGACAAAAGAGGAGATCCTCAAAACATCAAAGACCAGAATGTAAATCTAGACATTAGGTAAAACTCAAATAAAAACACATACCATAATCTTTCACAACATCAAAGTAAGGAAATGTTCACCAACTGGTCAAAAGGGTCGTGGTGAACAATTTCTCTCACAAAAAAAAGAGGTAACATATAAAAACGGAGGAAACAGTTTCTATTCCACAGGTATCCACACACCTAAATAGAGACCCGAAAGATAACAAGGTAACTAGATATACAGACAGAAACACGGTCATGGTATGACAGAACTACTGACACCGAAACATCATTTCGGACTTCAGTCCGTCCAACTAAGGAGGTCAAGGTAAGAAAGAGTTCTAACGAAACCGATAAGTTCCAAAAAACATGAAGGTATGTTTAACACTTTAATAAACAAGACCAAAACACTTTTTATGACAACCATCGAACTATCCCCAACGTAACTTAGAAATCTATCGAAACCCATCATATGAGTAAAAGTGATATAACTAGAAAGGTTAGGTACTCGTACCATATAAAGAGGTAGATAAACACAGGAGAAACTAAAGAAAGTGGTCGCAAAATATCAAGAGAGAGATATATATCCAGAAAACAAAGAAATTCATCTATATAAGGATTTATAAAATAAGAAAAAGAACGTTACCACTTACCTTAACGAACGAATTAAAGAGAGAAAAAAAGAGTAAAAATCACATATCCTTACGTAATGTACATGATGTAGAAGAAATAGGTAAGAAAACAGTTACCTGTAAATCCGACGAAGATATCGGATTTCTAACATTTACTTGTAACCCCCAAGTACATCGAAGAGTTTAAAACCAAAAGAGACATATGTACCGGTCCTTACTCTAATAACCGAGTAAACAACAACAAGTCAGTGATTCATTATAGACTCAGAAACACTGGGTACTTGACTTCGTACGGTCCAAGGAGACAGGAGGTGATAGAGGGTCTCAAACGAGTTTAAGTACAGGTGACTCAATCACTATAATAGATTGGTAAAGTAGGAGACGACGAGAGAAGAGGGAAACGGAAACTAGAAATGGTCGTAGTCCCAGAAAAGGTTACTCAGACAAGAAGGGTAGTCCACCGATTTCATAACCTCGAAGTCGAAGTCGTAGTCAGGAAGGTTATAAGTCCCAACTTGACGTCACACGACTCTATCCGTCCTAACTTCGGACCGAAGGGACCCTCCCTTCAGTGGCTCATAAAAAGGAGATCTCGAAAAGTGGATAATCACACGAGACGACACAGTGAAAAGTGGGTGACACACTCAAAAGTCTAAGGTGCCAAAAACCGTGACGAGAACCCGGGTGGAATTGGTATACATACGGGTGTCAACCGGGATCACAAAGGGTCTACAATAACAATGGTCCGATGGTCACTTATAGGTGACTTCAGTCCAGGGTTGTAACGTCATTAATACCTAGACCTGACTGACACCCACGATACCCCCGTTGAGTCTGAGACCGGAACGAGTTGGACACGTATGTGCACGGGTTCTTTAGATGTCGACTATTTCCATCTGGACAAAACAGACGCTCTCGTAAACAATAGGTAAGTCTATAAAACATCCGTGACTCAAATGTTTCGACCAACACTCCCACAGTTAAATGATAAGTGTGTTGATGTTCCTCACTCAAGTCGAAAAATAAAAATTCCAAAGTGTCGAGAACTTCGATTTGACACCAAAGTCGGGGTGGAGATTGCAACCCGGTTAGTGTCCCCAGACGGGAGTTCCAACGGGATCTCGTGTCAATCTTCTCCCTTCACCCATCACCACTGGTCTAAGTACTCCTAAAGACGGTTCCTCCCCTGTCTTACGTCTCATCCTTCGTCATCGAAGAACCTAACACGGATGGTAACACCCCTGTTCCATGTCTCCACTTCCACCGTCGGTGTCTCCAAAACCCTCGGGACCACCCCTACCCAACGTTCCCCCTCGGTCACTAGGGTACAATTTCTCTCGACCGGGACCACCCCTGACCCACGTGTCTTCTTGGTCGTTGATATCCGTACTTCTCTCGGTTGAGGTTACCCTCGGGAAAGATCACAGGTCCCTCCATCCCCGGTGACACACACCGTTCTCCGACGTTACCTCCGTAACGGTTGATACACAGTGAGTCATTACCATTGAACGAAGATACCGTCGGGTCCAAAGGAGGTGTTTGTAAGGACCAACACCTAAAGGAGTGAGGTTAGGGGAGTCCGACAAAGGAGTGTCTGTTGTCGTCGGAAGAGGGACCCAAACGAGAGGTTTGGAGTACAAGGTAGTGGGTCAGGGACAGGTCTTGTGTCTGTGTACAGAGTCCCACCCCATGTGAGACAGTACTTGGTAGACACATCCAGAGTGAGAAGACGGACGACTTATCTGGCCAACGACGTGAGAGGAGACTATCTGGGGTTTCAAGGGTAAAACAGGGTCAACTAGAAGGGTGCACTCCCCCTAAAGGGACTACGTCTTTGGAGAGGAGAAAAAGTCGAAGGAGGGTCCTCGTGTCTAGGACAGGGTGAAGGAAAGGAAAAGAAAAAGGGAATAAAAAATAAAGTAGGATAGGTCAATGTGCTCCTAGAAGGAACAGAAAAATTCACAGGCATCAGAAGACGATCACAAGTTGGTCACAATACACTCTTAACAAGGTAAACATCTATATAAAAACTACGTAAACACCCCTCTCTACTTGAGGTCCAGAATGATGAGAAGACGGTAGAACCGAGCGTACCTGTATAATTAAAAAAAACTTAAAAACTTAAAAAATAAAATAAAAATAAAAAAAATTAATAATAAAAAATTAAGTAAAAAATAAAAAATTTAAAATTTTAGAAATTAAGAATGTACGCAAGGGTTTGTACTTGGGGGGAGGGTGGAGGGAGGGGTGTTGTAGAGAGACCCAGTAGGGGTACGTGGTCGGGGTTCGTACGATTACACGAATAATATAAAGGGTCTCCAAGTCGTGTATGACTAAATCTTCGACACGGGTAACTCATTGACCCTAATTCGTTGTCGTCCTCAGTTTTTTTTACTCTCGGGGATTTATTAGTCTTCAAGTGATTATACCAAGAAGAATGTCTCCCTCAATCATTCTTTTTGTTATTTTTCACACATGATCTTACCGTTTACTATAAATCTTGGTAGATCGTCTTATCATTCAAACCTTCATTTACAATTCAGACAGATTATGTTGAACAGTAGACTACGACCTTAGAGTAAATATGGTAGGGTAATTTAATTAGGTTGGAGAAGAATTAGTGGAAATCGGTACTCCTATTTAAGTAGACTTCGAAACTTCAACGGGTAAAAGTAGTGGAATTTTTAGTCGTGACGTAATTCCATCATCGAGGTATGGTGAGATAAGGGTGACCTTCACAAAAAGAGACGACAGAAGGAGTAAGGAAAAGTAGTCGGGACACGGATGAGGTTGGATCTCGACACCCTATTGTCATTAATAAAAGATTGATGATGAAATCTTTCTCTTTAGTTATAGTTACGAATCATTACATAGGTTTCGTAGGAGTTGAGGGGGATAGAAGGATTACTCATAACGTAGTCTGTACTTTACGGTATGGAAGTATCAAGATAATTTTTAATCTCATATAGTGTTCTGTTTTCCGGGTTAACCCCTTCCCCGGACTTAAGTACGGGATTGTCCTTAGTGATATCATTTACTATTATAAGTTGGATATCTTCCCTTATTAACTCTCCGTTTACCATATCCTTTGTTTGACTAACGATCGAAATCCATGAACTCTTCGACAGTATTCCTTACTCCTTTTAGTCAAAACAATCACAACGGTGACCACTTCCTTACTCACACACGTACGTTCGAGTCAGAGAGTGAGTACAGACTGAGAAACACCGTGGTACCTGATATCAGGTGGTTATGAGTACAAATTTTGTATATCACCCGTCTTTCTGTTACCACCTCATCTTCCTGGAACTCGAATAGATGAGAGTGCTCGTGTAGTTTTAGTATCGGTTGACAACTTTCTGTTAACTAAATTTTCTGACCTTGGATGGTTTTTTCTATAAGATGTAGGACCGAAGACAAGTTCTACCGTTTCTTCCTGTATGTGAATAGAGGAGGACACTCTCGTGGTTTTAGTGTTGATCGACAACTTGTTGGTAGTTGTTCTTCTACGACCTTGGATGGTTTCTTTCTATGGAGTACAGGTGTTTTTTTCTTCTTCGGTGTCGTTCTACCAACCTCCCCATTCTATTTTAGTTTAGGGTATGGGTAGTCCACCCACTTCGTGTTTAACCTCTTGTGATTATGGTTTCTTCAAGAGGGTGACAATACTTCCAAGACTTGGGGTGTAGTCCGAAGGGTCGAACCCCTAGACTGTTTCTCTGACCCTTAGAGGTCCCTTGGACTGGAACTTCCGGTCGTACTAAACTAATGTTCTGAAGGTGTCCTGACCCACTTTGTCTCTGAGGTCGGAACCTCACTTTCAGTGAGTCAACACAGACTGAGAAACACTGGGGTACCTGATATGTCAAGTACCTTAAGAGGTCCGGTCTTATGACCTCACCCATCGGAAAGGGAAGAGGTCCCCTAGAAGGGTTGGGTCACTAGTTTGGGTCCAGAGGGTGTGACGTCCGTCTAAAAATGGTCGATTCGGTGTTCCCTTCGGGAGTCAGAACCGTCCGTGTTTGTTTTAGAACACACGTAGTTTTGGGTCTCCTTTCCTCGTCACTAGGGTGTCCTCTGACTTGTTCTGGATGGACGATCACAACCTCACAGAAGACACCCCTACACCCAACCGTCCCCGAGTGGTGTCCTTACCCCCGTGACCGTCGTCGTCAGACACTTCCGGAGGGAACCGCATTTGGGAGAACCTTTAGTGGTAGTCGGGATGGTATATCGGGTCCTGACCCAACGAAGTCCGGTTTTTTGATGGTCCCTCCCTCCCGTTGGGGTAAGTAGTCGTCTATTAACCTAATTTCGAAATAACTCGTTCCGGGATGTGTGGTCTCGTTCTGGGTCAAAAGGGGTGGTGGTCGGGGAGGACAGTCTTTCGAATGTGTTCGGAGAATCCAAGGAGGTAATTTCCTATCTGTCTTCGTTCTTCTTGGTGTCAGGGAGTCGTTCATTTTGTTTTTGGTATAATATCTTAAAATTAGTCCTACTTTTTCGTCTTTCAATATAGGGTCTACTTTCCTGTTATATTTTGGGGTCTTTTTGTTGATTTACTTCATCTATATCCGTTGGAAAGTCTTTTTTTCTTAAGTCTTATTACTATCACTTCTACTAATTCCTATAGTCTTTTTCTTACCTCCGTTTCTAACTTTTCTACGTTCTTAACAAATGGTTTCTGGATCGTCTTGATTTCTTGTTTGTTCGTCTCTGTTTATTATGTGATCTTACCTAGTTATCGTCTTATTGACTTTGTCTTCTTGTCTATTTACTGGACCTCCTGTCTTACCACCTTTAATGACGACGTCTTATCTTATATCCTTTTTCTTACCTTTTTTTTTACTTCTGTCGAATTCTTTGGAGACTCTGTTACAGTTTGTGTGGTTGTAAACGTAAAATCCCCAAGGTCTTACTCTTCTTTTTCTCTTTCCTGGACTTCTTTATAAAACTTATCTATTATTGACCTTTGAATGGATTGTACCCTTTCCTTTATCAGTTAGTTCAGGTCCTTCGTGTTTCTCAGGGTCCGTCCTATTTGGGTTACTCTTTGTGTAACTCTGTGTATCATTAAATTGACTGTTTTCAATTTCTGTCTCTATTTTATAATTTTCGTTGTTCCCCTTTTACTGTTTATTGTATGTTCCCTTGAGGATAGTCCGATAGTGAACTAATGAGTTGTCTTTGAGATGTTCGTTCTTTCCTTACTGTACTATATAAATTTCACTACTTTCCCTTCTTGGATATCGGTTCTTATGAGATTGGTCGGTCTGAGAAGGAGTCAAAACTACCTCTTTGGTTTTCGAAAGGTCTATTCGTTCTTAATTTTCTTAAGTCGTGGTGGTTTAGTCGAAATGTATGACTTCCTATTCTTTCGTTCTTCATATGATGTATCACTAGTTCCCTAGTTAGTTTCTTCTTATATATTGTTAGTATTTATATACATGTTTGTTGTATCCTCGTGTATTTATACTTTCCGTTATAATTGTCTGTATTTTCCTGTTTAATTGTCATTGAGTTATTATTACCACCTGAACTTGTTTGGTGAATGTTGTTTCCTGTCCTGTATGTCTGTCTTAGTAATTCCTTTGTGTCTGGAATTGACTATGTAATCTGGTCTACGTGGATTAACTATAAATTTCGTAAGGTTGGCTTTCGTCGTATTATGTGTAATAAAAGTGTACGTGTGACTTGTAAAACGTCCTATCCATTGTACGACCATTGTTTCTTTCGTACCATTTAAATTCTTTTTACTTTAGTATAGTTCGAACAAAAGGTTGGTGTTACGATACTCTACTCTTTAGTTGATATTCTTCTTTTTGACGTTATTCGTGTTTGTATACCCTGACCTGTTTACGATGATTTTTGGGTTACTTAATGACTTTTTATTTTGTTTCTCCCTTAAATTTTTTAGATCTCTGTTTAAATTTAGTTTGTTTTACTAGGTTTTAAATACCCTACGTCATTTTCGTCAAAATTCACCCTACAAATATCGTTATGTTCAGATGGATTCCTTCGTTCTTATTAAGGTTTATTTGTTTCATGAGTATAGATTTCTTTGTCCTCTTTCTCCTTGTTGTTTTGGGTTTCAATCTTCTTTTATTAAATATTTCTAGTCTCGTCTTTATTTTCTGACTTCTTTGTTATCTTTTCCATTTTACTTCGATTTTAGAACAAGAAAGTTTTCTATTCATGTTAACTATTTGGGAATCAGTCTGAGTAGGTCTTTTTTTCCTCTCCCGGGTTTTGTTATTTTAGTCTTCACTTTTTCAACTTGACTGTTTACTGTGATGTCTTTATATATGTGTTACCTCATAATGAGTCGGTAATTTTTCTTATGTAAACTTAGTCAAGATTACTCCACCTACTTTGACGTCGGATAATATGTCTCACTTCATTCGGTCTTTCTTTTTGTGGTTATGTCATATGATTGCGTATATATACCTTAAATCTTTCTACCATTACTACTGGGACATACGCTCTGTCGTTTTCTCTGTGTCTACATATCTTGTCAGAAAACCTGCGACACCCTCTCCCTCTTCCACCCTATTAAACCCTCTTACCGTAACTTTGTACATATTATAGTATATTCTTTACTTAGCGGTCAGATCCAAACTACGTTCTATGTCCTGCTAACCCCGATCACGTGACCCTACTGGGTCTCTCCACAATACCCCTCCCTCCACCCTCCCCCCAAGTCCTAGCCCTTGTGCACATGTGGGCACCACCTAAGTACAACTATATACCGTTTTGGTTATGTCATAACATTTCATTTTATTTCATTTTAATTTTTTTATATTTCGTGGTTTCTCTGATGATACTTTTTAATATAGGGTTATTTTACCTCTTTGATCTCCTTTACCTGTTTAAGAATCTTTCGATCTTAGAGAGTTTCGACTTTGTCCTTCTTTTTGTTTTATACTTTTATACTTAAGGTTCATACTTTAACTTAGACACCAGATTTTAGAGGGTTGTTTCATTTCAGGTCCTGGTCTACTGAAGTGTCCTCTTAAGATGGTTTGTAAACTTCTCCTTAATTATGGATAAGAAGACTTTGAAAACGTTTTTTAATATGTACTTTCTTGTAAGAGACTCCGGTATTATTGAGACTATGGTTTTAGTCTGTTTCTATTGTGTTTTTTCGTTTTAATGTCCAGTCATGGAGATTACTTGTATTTATGTTTTTAAGAGTTTTTTTTATGATGGTTTGGTTTAGGTTGTTATGATTTCGGACAGTATGCCTCACTTCATTCAGTCTTTCTCCTTTTGTTTATACTATATGATTACGTATGTATACCTTAGATCTTTTTACCACTTTTTTCACTTCAGAGAGTCAGCACAAGTCGAGAAACGCTGGGGTACCTGTGATCCGAGGAGACAGGTACCCTAAAAGATCCGTTCTCATGACCTCACCCAACGACAAAGGAAGAGGTCCCTTGAAGGGTTGGGTCCCTAGCTTGGGTCCAGAGGGTGTAACATCTGTCTACGAAAGGTAGACTCGGTGGTGAACTAGAATCGGTTTTTCGTCACACTTGGATAAAAGTCCTGTCCTTATCTCTTTGTCTACATCTCTTACTTAAAAGTCTGTTTCCCCTCATTCCTCTCACACCCTACTTAACTTACTCATCGTAACTGCATATATGTGATAGTATACATTTTGTCTATCCATCTCTCTTCGATGACATAACTTGTGTCTCGAGTCGAACAATGAGACACTACTGGATCGTCTCACCTTACCCCCTACCCTCTCTCCGAGGTCTCCCGCTCCTATATACATATATATACCGACTAAGTGTGACAACATGTCGTCTGTGATTTTGTTGTAACATTTCGTTAATATAAGGTTATTTTTTATTTCCTGGTTCTACCTTTAAAATTTTTTTCTAGTATGAGACAGTAGTTCATCCTAAAGATTGAACGAAAAACTGGACGTATGTCCAAAGCGTCCTCCGTCCATTCCACCAGACCATGAAGGTATAGAAAATCTTAAAAGGTGTCAAAAAAACACTAGGTATGTCAGTTTCCGAAATCGGATCAGTTACTTCGCCTTCATCTACAAAAAGACCTTAAGAAAACGACCCTGGTGTTTTATTTCCTTTACATTCCTTGTAAATAAAGAACACGTATATGATTCAGGGTCCGAGAAAGGATTTTGTTGACACGTTCAATCTGTCATAATAATGTGGTAAATTTAAAATAACCAAACATACATACACGATTCGAGTGGTAATAAATACTCCTTCGACTCTAAGTACCGTAGGCCAGGGTAATGAAGTACCGTTTATCTACGCCTTTGTCACCTTTGTCACCGACTGAAATAAAAAGACCCGAGGTTTTAGTGACGTCTACCACTAACGTCGGTACTTTAATTTTCTGTGAATGAGGAACCTTCCTTTCAATACTGGTTGAATCTGTTGTATAATTTTTCGTCTCTGTAATGAAACAGTTGTTTCCAGACAGATCAGTTCCAATACCAAAAAGGTCATCGGTACATACCTACACTCTCAACCTGATATTTCTTTCGACTCGTAGCTTCTCGACTACGAAAACTTGACACCTCAACCTCTTCTGAGAACTTTCAGGGAACCTAACGTTCCTCTAAGTTAGTCAGGTAAGATTTCCTATAGTCAGGACCCACAAGTAACCTTCCTGACTACAACTTCGACTTTGAGGTTACGAAACCGGTGGACTACGTCTCTCTACTGAGTAACCTTTCCTGGGACTACGACCCTTTTTAACTCCCGTCCTCCTCTTCCCCTGCTGTCTCCTACTCTACCGACCTACCGTAGTGGCTGTGTTACCTGTACCCAAACCCTCCTGAGACCCTCAACTACTACCTGTCCCTCCGGACCGCACGACGCCAAGTACCCCGGTGTTTCTCAGCCTGTGCTGACTCGATGACTTGACTTGACTTGACTCTAAGTCTCTCTCCTTCACTGAATGAGTTACAGCGTATGGAAGCGGGCCTGGTTCTGTATTGGATTTCAGTTATTCTCTGGGGTTTAGACAATAAAAAGATGATATAGTATGTCATCAATAAGAGACTAGACATGTTAAACACCTGATCTCCTTCCTTATTTCCAAATGTAAATGCTTCAAAATTGTGATCGTAAAATCGGGGTAATCTCAAGACATCAAAAAGAGAGACCTCTAAACCTCATATTCACTCGGTACTCCGTAAAAAAAAAAAGGGTACACTGTATAGGAAAGACTTCAGGACGAACAAGGGATACTCGAGTGACAAAATGGGTGATACCCCTGTACATACCATTGATAGGGGTGAGGGGTGGAGTGGAGAGATGATATAAAACATTTTAAGGACATTTTAAGGAGAGTCCTTTCAGAATCCGGGAAGAAATACTGTATCTTCTCATTTTTAAAATAAAAGTCCATATAACATGTATTTCTTTTCTTCTCACTCAGTCTCTCTTTCCCTCCACACCTCCCTCACTCGTTTACTACTCCCCTATATTTACTATTGTACGTTATTACTTTTTATAAAAGAAAAGAACAGAGATATTTGTGATATCAAATCAAACCGGATAAAAATTTAAAATACACCTACTTAGTATATAATACAAGAGAAAATACAGAACGAAGAAGGTGAGTTATAATACTTACACTTTAAGTAAGTTCTATATCCATAATGTCAACACGTAAGAACAATGATCAGTAAAAGAACTTGTTTATATGTTTTATATCATATTGGATATTTAAATATACAGGAAAAACATATCCCGGTACGTTTAGTAGATTGATTACGAGGATAAAATGAGATATACGACACTTCCACTCATACTCGAAATTAAAGAAGTAGTCATTTCATCTCTATTATCTGAATCGAATGAGTAGTTAAATGACACTCTAAATTCTACGTTCTGTCTGTGTTCAAAACGTAAGTATTACGGACCTACCACAAGACAAAGAACGTGGTACTCTTCGAAATTAAGTGTCTTATACACCGAAACCTTGGTCTATGAACCGTAACTAAAGATCAAGGTAACGGAGGTGACGTAAAAAGTTCGGAGTCGAAAGAGTACACATCCTGTCTCTAACTATTATAGGGAGTCAGTAGTGTTATATATGTCTATAACTAAGTAATACTATATGTACACTTTGATTATACAGTATACAGTTAATATAGAGTCGTTTTTCAGGGGGTTGGTCAAAAACAGGGTCCCCGGGATAATTTTTCATATACTATTGACCGTCATACCATCCATAAACCGTCTAAACTAAATAAATCTGTAAGATCTTACACCACAAATCTTTGGTGTGGTATGTATACCATTCTCTCATAGATAGAGTATCGAATTGTGTCTCTCCGTCGTCCTACTTTGTGTCTCTTTACCACTTCGATAAAAGGACACTAGACTGGATTGGAACGGATCTTTATCCCTCCCTCTCGGGAAATCTTCACCTCGGATTTTTTTTCCGACTGAGTTCTACACAGAAAGAGACTCACACCCTAAGATTACTCACTCACTAGATTACTTTCACAACAATAATAATGTAAACAGAATATCACTATTGGTTTGTACTTGACGTGTTCTGACTAAAGGACCTCTTTATATACGACCAGTTAGTCTTTGTCAAAACGGTCAACAATAAGTAGTAACTTGTTTTCAGGAAGGAGGAGTCCTTTAACTGAGTTGGGACAGTTGTGAAAGATGAACGGAAATACTTTCTATTCCTCCCACTCGGAACCTGATGGAAATATGGGAGGGGTTGTTTACTAAAAATAGTATCACCCCACTCAATAGACAAAACCGAGAAGGTACAGTCTCGGACCCAGAAAAGATGAATTGACCCAGAAGAAATTGTTTGTAGTTTAAGATTTCTACCAAGACTGAAAAAGAGTTATAAGAATGTATAAAAGGGTGGAATGACATGAGGTGAGACGAGATAGAGTATCTATAGTTATTTTATCGACAAGTCTTAGACACTACAACGTCTCATACTTTCTAGTTGACTACCAGTTTCCCTCCGGAGTTCTTTTTGAGAGTGGAAACTATTCAATGAGTACAAAAGACCCGGAATCGAAGAGGTGGACAGTTTACCTTTGTTATCAGGAAAGGGACGAGAGTCTCGTAACGACTTCTATCGACATTTTTTAAGAAGTTTTGTCTTCGGGAGTCATATGTATTCCATATCATTGTTGTTGTTGGTTTGAATAATTCACTAAAAATTCACCAATCATATTTGATCAGTGAGACGATTCAAGAAATATATGTTATAGAATAAATAGGGAATTTTGTACTCCGTTTATTCAAATGGTAGAATTTACATACTTGCATCAACTCCGAGTCTCTCTACGTCAATGAACGGGGTTTAGTATACTGGTCATCCACCCTCTCGATTCAAATTTCGGTCTTTCAACCTAATATCCCGGGTACGAGGATTGGTGAACAGGTAACGGAGAAACGATAATAATGATATAATACGTACGAAAAATTTTTTAAATAAATAAAAAATTGAACCTCCTATTAACGAAATGTCACAAACAACCAAAGACGGTATGTTGTTGTATATAGTCGACATTCATATGTATATAAAGGAGGGAGAACTTGGAGGGAGGGTGGAGGGGTGTAAGGTGGGGAGATCCAGTAGTGTTACGTGATCCAACCCGAGCGACAAAATATGTCGTCGAAGAGTGATGAATGTATAAAATGTGTATCATCACATATATACAGTTACGATGAGAGTTAAACAGGGTGGGAGAGGAAGGGGGTGACACAGGTGTGTATAAACGTCCCGTCCTTATCTTTGTGGCTGTATCTTTTACGTGAACACCTAGGTATATAAGAATAGACGATTTTAGGACGAGTAAAGGTAGGGAAGGTCCTTCGAAACAGATTGGTTAAGTAGGTAATACATATATCAAGGAGGAGACTCGACAAATAAATACCATATACTGATTGACCTATAACTGGAATAACGGGATAGAGGGGACAGTATAACAATGAATGTAAAAAGTATTTACAATCTGACTAGAAGAGTATACATGAAAAATTTTAATTAATTAAATAAAATTAACCTCCGATTAATGAAATGTTATAACACCACCATAAACGGTATTTAACTGTACTTAGTCGGTACCCACATGTACATAGGGGGTCAGGGCTTAGAGGAAGGGTGGAGGGAGGGGTAGAGTAGGGAGACCCAACAGGGTCACACGACCGAAACTCACGGGACAAAGTACGTAACCTGAAACTGACCAGTAGATAAAGTGTATACCATTATATCTATGAAGTCACGATAAAAGAGTTTAGTAGGGTGGGAGTGAAAGAGGGTGTTTCAGGTTTTCAGACAAGAAATATAGACACAGAGAAAACGACAGAACGTATATCCCAGCAACAATGGTAGAAAGATTTAAGGTATGTATATACGTAATTATAAGACATAACTATAAAAAGAAATACTGAATGAAGTGAGAAATATTATCCGAGGTCAAAGTAGATAGAGTAATCTTGACTGAGTTTACACACGGAAAATTATCGACTCATTATAAGGTAACCCATATACATGGTGTCGAAAGAATAGGTAAGTAGACGGTTACCTGTAGATGCAACGAAGGTACAGGACCGATAGTATTTGACACGGTGTTACTTGTAACCCCATGTGTACAGAGAAAGTTAAGACCAAAGGAGTCACACATACGGGTCGTCACCCTAACGACCAAACACACCGTCAAGATATAGGTCAAAAAATTCCTTAGAAGTGTGACAAGAGGTATCACCGACATGATCAAACGTAAGGGTGGTTGTCCCATTCTCCCGAGGGAAAAGAGGTGTGGGAGAAGTCGTAAATAAAAAACATCTGAAAAACTACCGTCGGTAAGACTGACCGTACTCTACCATGGAGTAATACCAAAAGTAAATGTAAAGAGACTATTACTCACTACAACTCGTAGAAAAGTACACAAACAATCGGTAGACATACAGAAGAAACCTCTTGACAGATAAATCAAGAAACCGGGCACAAAACTACCCAGTAAATAACAAGACAATAACTCGACTCACTCGACGAACATATAAAAACTCTAATTAATAAACAGTCAACGAAGTAAACGATAACAAAAGAGGGTAAGACTTCCGACGGAAAATGTGAACGAATATCAAAGGAAGTAACATGTTTTCGAAAGTTAATCCAGGATAAACAAATGAAAACGAAAATAAAGGTAATGAGACTTTCCACCCAGTATCTCCTAGAACGACACTAAATACAGTCTGTCATAAAACGCGGTTACAAAAGGAGATCTTCATGATATCAAAGACCAGAATTTAAATCTAGAGCTTACGTAAAACTAAAGTAAAAACACATGCCACAATCTTTCACAAAATCAAAGTGAGAAAATGTCCACCAACTGGTCAAAAGAGTCTTCGTAAACAATTTCTTTAACAGAAAAGAGGTAACATATAAGAACGGAGGAAACAGTTACTATTCCACAGGTATCCACGTACCTAAATAGAGACTGGAAAGATAAAACAAGGTAACTAGATATCAAGACAGAAACACGTCATGGTATGACATAACTACTGACATTGAAACATCATATCAGACTTCATTCCGTCCAACTAAGGAGGTGCAGGTAAGAAGAAAGAGTTCTAACGAAACCGATAAACTCCACAAAATACAAAGGTATGTTTAACACTTTAATAAAAAAGATCAAGAGACTTTTTACGGTAACCATCGAACTGTGTCTAACGTAACTTAGATATCTAACGAAACCCATCATATAATTAAAAGTGACATAACTAAGAAGACTAGGTACTTGTACCATATTAAGAGGTAGATAAACACAGTAGAAACTAAAGAAAGTAGTCATAAAATACCAAAAGATATATGTCCAGAAAACAAAGAAATCTATCTAAATAAGGATTTATAAAATAAAAAAAGCAACGTTACCACTTACTCTAACAAAGGAATTGAAGAGAAAGACAGGAGAGTAACAATCATATATCCTTACGTTCCCCAAAGACACATAATTAAAATATAGGACGTTGAAATGATATAAGTAACTAATCGAGATCATTAAAAGACCACCTCAGAAATCCCAAAAGATACATCTCCTAGTACAGTGGACGTTTGTCACTCCCAAGATGAAGAAGAAAAGATTAGACCTAAGGATAATCAAGTAAAAGAAAAGACTAACGACACCGATTCCGAAGGTTTAGATACAACTTATCATCACCACTCTCACGCATAGGAACAGAACAAGGAATGAAATTCCGTTTACGAAAGTTAAAAAGTGGTAACTCCTATTACGAATGACACCCAAATAGTATATACCGAAAATAATAGAACTCCATACAAGAAAGATACGGACGAAAGACTTCGTAAAACTAGTATTTACCTACAACTTAAAACATTTTCCGGGAGAGACACACATAACTCTATTAGTTAAAAAATTACACTACATAATGTCACTAACTAAACGTTTATAACTTCTTAGGAACGTAGGCACTCTATTTCAGGTGAAGTAGTACTACATACTACAAAAATTGTACAACAACATAGGACAAACGATCTTAAAACAATTCCTAAAAACGGAGATACAAGTAGTCACTGTAACCGGACGTTAAAAGAAAAAACTACCGTAGAGACAGTCAAAACCATAATCTCACTAACACCAGAGTATCTTACTCAAACTGTCAAATGGAAGGAGACGTTAAAAGAGCTTCTCAAACTCATCCTATCAACAATCGAGAAGGGATTTAAAAACCATCTTAAGTGGACACTTCGGTAGACCAGGACTCGAAAACAAACGACCTTCTAAAAAATAATGTTAAAGTTAAAGACACGAATACTACCCAGACAATTCTAAAAGATATAGAAGGACCAAGTCAAAACCTTCAAATATGAAACTATTCTTAAGCAGGTAAAGAAGGTTCAACAGGTAAAATAACAGAATATCAACGACTATCAACAGAGAACACTAGGAAACATAAAGACACAACAGACAACACTAAAGAGGTAAAAACGAAGATTAACACAACTAAACTAAGAAGAGAGAGAAGAAAAAAGAACTACTCAGACCGATTGCCAAACAGATAAAATAAATAGAAGAGTTTCTTGGTCGAAAATTAAACAACTAAAAACGATATCAGAGGAAACAAAGTAAAAGTAAATAAAGACTAGACTAAAAAAATACCAAAGAAAGGAGGACGATTGAAACCCCAAGAAGAACAAGATCAACGAAATCTACATTCTAATCCATTAACTAAACTAAAAAGAGAACAAAGAACTCCATTCAAACATGACGATGCTTTGAAAGAGAATCGGGACGAAAAGGACTTAGAGAATCTAAAACCAAACATCACAAAAGTAAAAATAAAAGAAGGTACGTATAAAACTAAAGGAAAAACTTAAGAAGACATTGACCAACCAATAAGTCTTCACACAACAAATCGGAGGTACAAACATAAAAATTATCAAAGAAAAAGGATATCAACTGTAGATTAGAATGACGTAACACTAGTCTTCTCAACGATCTTTACTAAAGTTCTAAAACTTAAAAGTTTCCGACCTAAATACCATTTGATAGGACCTCTCACAAGACACACGTAAACCCTTTTTCCACTTTAAGTAACAAAACCCTACTTTACAGGAATCTATAGTCAATCCAGATTGACCGGGTAACATAGTAAATTACGAACTAAAGGAGTGATTAAAGGACAAACAAATTAAATAGGTATCCACGCTCACCCCATAATTTCAGAGGGTGATAATAACACAACGACAATTAAAGTGGAAAGTAGTCAAGTCAAGTCAAGTCAACGAGTCAACACAGGCTGAGAAACACTGGGGTACTTAGCATCGTACGGTCCGGAGGGACAGGTATTGGTTGAGGACTTCAAGTGAGTTTGAGTGTAGGTAGCTCAGTCACTACGGTAGGTCGGTAGAGTAGGAGAGAGTAAGGGAAGAGGAAGACAGGGGTTAGGGAGGGTCGTAGTCTCAGAAAAGGTTACTCAGTTGAGAAGTGTACTCCACCCCGGTTTCATGACCTCAAAGTCGAAATCGTAGTAAGGAAGGTTTCTTGTGGGTCCTGACTAGAGGAAATCTTACCTGACTAACCTAGAGGAACGTCAGGTTCCCTGAGAGTCCTCAGAAGAGGTTGTGGTGTCAAATTTTCGTAGTTAAGAAACCGTGAGTAGTAAGAAGTGTCAGAATGAGAGTGTAGGTATGTACTGATAACCTTTTTGGTATCGGAACTGATCTACCTGGAAACAACCGTTTGATTACAGAGACGAAAACTTATACGATAGATCCAACCAGTATTGAAAAGAAGGTTTCTCATTCGTAGAAAATTAAAGTACCGACGTCAGTAGTAGACGTCACTAAAACCTCGTGGGGAGGGGGGTTTTTTTTCTGTGACAAAGGTGACAAAGGGGTAGATAAATGGTAATTCACTACCCTGGTCTACGGTACTAGAAGTAAAAGACTTATAACTCGAAATTCGGTTGAAAAAGTGAGAGGAGAAAGCGAAAGTAGTTCTCCGAAAAATCAAGGAGAAGTGAAAGACGGTATTCCCATCACAGTAGACGTATAGACTCCAATAACTATAAAGAGGGTCATTAGAACTAAGATCGAACACGGAGAAGGTCGGGTAACAAAGAGTACTACATGAGACGTATATTCAATTTATTCGTCCCACTGTTATATATTGTAACTGCATGAGGAAAAGGATAAACCTTGGCCAGACAACAAGGTACAGGTCAAGATTGACAACGAAGGACTGGACGTATATCCAAAGAGTTCTCCGTCCAGTCCACCAGACCATAAGGGTAGAGAAAGTCTTAAAAGGTATCAAAGAACACTAGGTGTGTCAGTTTCCGAAACCGTATCAGTTATTTCGTCTTTATCTACAAAAAGACCTTGAGAGAACGAAAAAGGTACTAGGTCGTCTACAACCGTTAAACTAAAGACCAAGGAGACGGAAAAGATTTTGGTTGAACTTGTAGTCCTTCAAGTACCAAACACATAACGACTTCGGACCGAACCTCTTAAAACTCGTAATGAAATGATCGCACACTCTACTCACGTTAACACACCATCAAACTCGTAAGGAACCGAAATGGAAAGAAACCCTAACCTTACTTTTTACTGGAAAAGGTCAGGACACCAGTGACGACTCAAAAGGTTTACACGACCGTATAACTCGCGTCGTGAAAGTGTCGTAGTAGAAAGTCCTAAACTTTATCGAGGTGACCTTAAGGTAGGGGAGGTGATCGAAACAAGTATCACTACGAAAGATTCCGGGTGAACTGAAGTGTAAGGTCCCTACAGACCGAGATCCACTCACTAGTATGGTAGTACTAATAGAACCAGTACTTCTAGAAAAAACATGTCAAGACACATAAGAACGGTGGACAGGAATTATAGAAGACGAAGATAATCCAAGTATGGTAAAGACAGGAAATAGCTCGGGTAGAAACGTACTTTACAAGGGAACCATAGAGATTAAAAGAACTTCTCTAGAGATCAGAAAGGGTAAGACAACAAAAGGAGATAAAGAAAGGTAACTAGCGACTCCTTCCGAAAGAATAGAGCAGAACGATAAGAAAACTGGAGACTTAAGTTTGCCAACATAGAAAGGAAAAGAGGAAACGGAAAGTGAAGAGAAGAGAAGTGTCGATGACCATTCCGAAGGAGTCTATTGGTAAAATGGAAAGATGTAAAGAAAAAAAAACCACTACTAGAACTAAGGACTGAGGACATGTTACAGTACTTGGAGACAGGTATCAACAAGTCCGTGAGACAGATAGTCTATATTAGGGAAGTTAGACAAAGAGTCTAACTTCTTTGGATTGGGGTACAGGTTCCTCGTCACAGACTCGTCGCAGTCCTCCCGGATCTCCTCGATGAGGTGCAAGTTCCAGTCCTCCCCGTCCGTCACTCCTCTATGGGGAGCAGGTTCCATTCCTCGTCACCGACGTGAAACGATCTCGTCGACACTTCTCTATGGGGTGTAGGTTCCATTCTCTTTGGGTTCATTCTACCATCCACAACGTTCTCCCATAGTCTCCCGTCTGTGTGACTTTGGTATTAGTGTCTTTTGATATCAGTTAGATTAGTGTGATCCTGGTATCGGAACAGATTGAGTTACTTTGATTCGGTACGGGACACCCCGGTGGGTTCTACTCACAGAGTGCCACCTCTCCATACTGTCTTACACCAGGTGACCTCTTCCCTTACCGTTTGGTGAAGTCATAAGAACGAAACTCTTGGGGCACTTGTCATACTTTCCGTTTTACTCTCCTATGACTTTCTCCTTGAGGGGTCCAGTCATCCACGGGTTATACGATCACCTCTAGTCATCTCTTTATTGAGGTCTTTCTTACTTTCCTACCTGGTTTTACTTTTGTTATGGGTATGATTTATGAAAAATTGTAAAAGAAATACATAACTCCATGAGTATATAATCCATGTATATATAAATATTAACAATATGGAAGAACCTAACAAGGAAACTAGTATACATCACAGTAAGAAACAGAGAAAAGTACCGGAAATGAAGTTTCATATAAAATAGACTGTACTCATAACGATGAGAACGAACGAAAGAAAATCAGAGGTAAACGGACTTTACAGTAAAAGGTCGGGAAGTGATAGTCAGACATACACAGGAAACCAAACTCCACCCAGAGAATATCTGTCGTATATACCCCCAGAACAAAAACATAGATAAGTCGGTCAGAAACAGAAAACCAACCCCGTAAGTCGGGTAAATATAAATTGCGTTAATAACTATACATCCTAGGGTAACTGTAAGTGAAACAACAAAACCCAAACTAAAATATTTGTAAAAGACACGAAGAACAGATCTCTTTTAGGAAATCGATCAAACCACAACGACTTAAGATAATCGAAAACGAACAGACATTTTGAAAACCAAAGAGGAAGTATAGACTTATACTAGGAACGACCCATATCATTAGACCCAACATTCAAAAAGAGAAAGTAGTGAAATTCATACAGGACGGTGAGGGAAGACCGGACTTCTCAAAGATAGCTTTCTAGTCGACAATAGAAATACCCCTAGGGAAACACACAACAAATAACGAAAAGAGAACGACGAAAATTTTAAACAAGAAACACAAATTGGAAGTAAACAATCTAATTATACACAGAACGTCACAAAACGGAAACTAAATACGACAAATCCTGAGAGACCAAAAGAATTTGATAAAGGAAGGTAAAATCCCTTCAAAAATTGATAATAGAGAAGTCCATAAAAGCGTACGGAAAAGAAAAACAGAAGAAGAAGACCCTGTGGATACTAAGCTTACAACCCCGTAAATTGTAACAGGGTCTCCAAAGACTCCAACAGGAATAAAGAAAATTAAGAAAAAAGAAAAAAGGAGAGACGGAGTAAATAAAGGTGATCAGATAGAAGGTGGAGTGAATAGGAGAGATGGGGGAGTCAATAAGATGAGAACCAAGGGAGGTCTCACGAAAAGTAGAGTCAATAACGTAATAAGTAATAACTAACTGAGAAGAAATAGAAGATCCAGGAACAATTTGTAAAGAACGTAGAAGAGTTAGGAAGAGAGATCAGATAAATAAACATTGAGGTAAAACAAAAGTTCTAAAACCTAGTAGAAATGATAGTTAAAAGACTTAATAAAAAGTCCATCTGAGGAATATAGGAGGAGAAAACAAACCAAACCACCAAAAAAAAAGCACAAGGAAGTGGACGACTTATAAAAAGACGGAAAAGTAAAACAAATGTAACAACACAAACCCCACGGGAAAGACATCTGACCTTCAAACACAAAGGAGAAATAACACCTTCAAGGAGGGATACCCATACCAACCTGATCACCGAACAGTTCAAAAGAACCAACCCCTTCGAACGTAAACACAATAACACCCACCTCGACCTAGAGAAGAGACCTCACGTTACTTCACAGGTCATCATGCAAAACCCCACAGATACCCAAACCGTACCGAAACCCATCGGACGGAAAATTTGTGAGTTCCGACACAAGGACGGAACGACCTCTTAGTCGCACCATACAGAACGTTACCTGGAACAACCGAGAACCCACCTAGAACCAAAGTCACATCCATACCTCTGAAAACCCACTCGCGAACAGATAATTACAAGGGACCTTAGTCCTCACGAAACTACAAGAGTTCAAAACCCCACTTCGGAGAACGGAGACCGAAAATCAGGAAGAGAATGACATCGGAGTTATGAAGAGGTAGGTATGTTGTGTCTACTATTTTGTAGATCCAATTACCACTTTTTTAAGAGGTGTCACTCCCTGTCGGTCTCTTTACGTGTCTTAATGTATCTATTCCATTCTCCCTTCTACCTATATCTCCACTGGTCCTCTTCTTCTCCCCCTCAGTTTCCGATCGGTCATGTCTTGTCATGTCTTGTCAGATCGGTCATCAGTCCGGGATTCACAAGAGGTGTCGGGTCTTGTGGGTCTTTCTAAGTGTCTAAGTTCATCTCTTCTCTTCTCCCTCCTTCCTCTATCTCCACTGGACCCCCTCGTTTTCTTCTCGGTTTTCACCTCTCTCGTTAGTTCGGTCATTAGTGTAGGGATTCACTTTTACCTATGACTTCTAATCTAAGAATTTCCATGTTTTAACTATTCTTCATGGTTTTTCGTTTTTAATTTTTAGATCTTATATCCAATCTGAGAGTTTTTAAGTTACATTTTTATGTTTTTTTTTAGTTAGTGTTTTTAATTACATATATATACCTTAAACGAAATTTTTATCACAGAAAAAACGTTGTATTATCATCCAATATTTTTAATTTTAATTTCCTCATTATTTCTTGAATTTAATTTTTTATAATTATCATTTTTTATATAGATCCTTAAAGAGACCTTGACAACACCCGTCACACCCCAGTCAAGTCAAAGTCTATCAAAGAACAATGTCGAACATAAACAACAGTTCCAGATATCCGAGGAAGGTTACAAATCAGCTACGATTGATGTCCCAAAATTGGACAACGTGGACAGTGAAGGTCTCACCAAGGGAGAAGAAACGAATAAAACCGAGGGAGACAAACGTTCAGAGAGGTCACAGATTAAGACGGGACTGTGTACCCTCACTTCCACTAGTGAATAAATCCGAATGAACAAGTCAACACAACGTCCCTCCATCCCTGTGACGTTTGTTTATAACGACAACACGTACCCCTCACGAGCGTCACATACCCGGTGTGACCCACCGGTGTCGAGTTCCATCACACACCAAGGGTCCAGATTTGACGAGTCCGAGGTACCACGAGACGTTCCCGTGACAGACTACACCCGGGACGCAAAACACGTGAAGGGTACAGATTCAGTGAGTCCAAGAGCTCATAAGGTGTTCCCGTGTCTGGACCAACCCACACACAAAACACGGGAAGGGTCCAGACTCGTCGAGTCCTCTGGTCTACGAACCGTTCACGTGACAGGGTCTACCCAACACGTAGAATTAGACCAGGACCGGTGAACCAAAGGGTCCACACGGTGTTCTCGTGGTAGAGTCCACACGACACACAGAGGAAACCCCTCGACTAGAGTCCGACACGGGGAGAACCACCTACAGTTGATGGGTCCTAGAATCCTTCTATACCAATCGTCGATCCTCAGACGAGCGTCAAACCACCTTCTAAGACAGAGACCCCGGATCTAACGTCGTCGGGGAACGGAAGACCGAGACTGACCACGTACGGACGGAGAGACAGACCCCCACCCCCTCTTCCTCGGACATACCTCGGCCGATCGAGAGGAAACCATAAACGAGTTAACAAACAAGACACTCACCCGGTCCGACGTTTAATTCAATCTCGGAAAGCACCCTTTCAAGAGAGAGAAAGAAAAAAAAAAAGAGAGAACGGTAGGGTGTCAAACCCAACAATAGAGTGCAATCGAGGGAGTCTAACAGGAACCCCGTAAGTCCGGATCAGGAATGAGATTCGTAACTACTACACCGGGTACGGAGAGACCGGTCGGGGACGAGTGACCACCGTCTACCTTCACAGACCCGATGAAGAGGTAACCGTCAACACCAATCCTCGTATAAAACACCCGAAAAAAAAAGAGAGGAACAATACAACGGGAAACTCTAAGATTTTGAGTGGTATCTGGACGGACACACTCCTAAAGGATGACACACCTTTGAAGAAGGGGAAGTGCTGGGGGAGGGGTCCTACCCAGAGACAGGAATTGTGAAACGGAGAGAAAAACAGAAAATATAAAACAGGATGGAGGAAAACTTCTTTTACCCGACGGAAAGACCCACGGACGATAGGAGGTGGTCACAAGTCTTCAACAAAACACCTTCAACGAGTCGCAAGTTTACGAGAAAACTACTTAAACACCCCCTCTTTCACCAGAGGGACAGGATAAGAAGGTGGTAGAACCCTGGTGGGGAAGTGTATATGAAATTCGAGTAACCTTGTGTATAGGATAGAATGTGAAGTCATAGGGGGTATCATAGTTCCTGTTCCATCTTAATGTTTGAGAACCTGTTTTCAGACTAATCAATTACAATACCGAAAAGGACATCAGTACATACCTACACTTTCAACACGGTACTTCTTTCGATTTGTGACTTCTTAACTACGAAAACTTGACACCACAACCTCTTCTGAGAACTCTCAAGGAACCTGAAGTTCCTCTAGTTTGGTTAGTTAGGATTTCCTTTAGTTAGGACTTATAAGTAACCTTCATGACTACGACTTCGACTTTGAGGTTATGAAACCGGTGGTCTACCCTACTTGATTGTGTCACCTTTTTTGGGACTACGACCCTTTCTAACTTCCGCCCTCCTCTTCCCCAGTTGTCTCCTACTCTACCAACTTATCGTAGTTGAGTTACCTGTACTCAAACTCGTCCGAGACCCTCAACCACTACCTGTCCCTTCGGACCGTAGGACGTCACGTACCACATCGTCTCAGTCTGTACTGACTCACCGATATGATTTGACTTTCACTTTCACTTTCACTTCAGCACACACAGAGAAACACTGGGGCACCTGACATCGGGTGGTCCGAGGAGACAGGTACCCTAAGAGGTCCGTTCTTATGACCTCACCTGACTTTCTAGAAAATTGACCCCGAGAAAAAAGTTATCACCAGATTGATACCACTTAAGAAAATTTCATTATTTTACTCCTTCTAATAAAAGGTGGGAGGATTTCTACGTGTGAATTTTTTATATAAGTAAATAAAATTAATCTCCTGTTAGTGAAGTGTTGTGACACCACCGTGGATGGTGTGTAAAAATAATTATGTGAGTACTCAACAAGTAAACAAGTAAGTAAGTAAATCGGTTGTTATGACACAATAGTTCACGATACTGTTCGTCATTTAATTTTGACTTAGTTTTGTCGTTTCTTTTATTTGTTTCAGGAACGGGAGTTCCTCAAACGTTGAATTATCTTCTTCCGCCCACACATACAATTACACACCATGTTTCATAAATTCTTTTGTAAATTTACAAATTCCTATATAAATATTCATCTTACCTCTTGTGTTCTTTTCTTCAGTCAAGATTAACCCCGTTCCCCATTGTGTCAGTACCTTTATAAGGAGCTCCTCCATTCGGTAACTTATACACATAACCTTCTTGTTCAAGTTCCTTGTAAGGTCATCTCTTTCGTTAGATTCAATAAACTGTACCTTCACACTTTAGTGACTCCTTAAATATGAGGTGCGATTTATTAAACTTGAAATAGGACATTCATGATTCCTAGGACATCTCCTAGTAAAGTCAAATCTCTGACCTAATTTCAGACCTTGTTCCGACGTCCTCCGTCCCTCTGGTTGATTTTCTTTTGCACCTACTTCCCTCTTGGTTAATCTTCTGATGTATCTACTTCCAGAATTGATTCCGTCGTCGTTCCGTCTACCCTCTCCCTGTTGCTGTCCTGTTCATAATCGTTCTCTCTTATTTATCCCGAATCAAAGATGAACCTGGATATCCACTACTCGTTTTCACTCCTTAGATTCTAATACATTGCGTCCAACTACAATGACGAACCCACTGACCTATCCACTACCACTGTAAATAACTTTTGGTTCCCACTTCCTGTGTTAACCTTCTTTGTTAATACTCCCTTCCAACCCTGTGTCCTTCAAAATCTGACTTCAGTCCTGTTTTATGACCCGACACTTAGACCTTAATCATAAATTTTTTTAGTAAATAATTCATTAAAGTGAAGTGTTCGTAATATAATAAATTAAAAGTGTACCTGGAATACTAAATACTTCGTAAAATAAGGGTAAAAATGACTACTCATTTGGTTTCGAATCTTATCCAATCCATTGAGTGTGTCGTTTATTCATCGTCTCAGTCCTAAATTTAGGTCCAGTCAGACCGAAATCACGGACGTAAAATTAATGACGATACTTTCTTCATAAGTCTCACATACCCGAGTAGGTTTCATATGGACGTCTGACTCTTTTCTCCTTCCGGTTACTCACTTTAGAGATCCGTGTTCTTTGAAAATTCACATACCTTTTCTCTTAGGATTGTCTCCTACGACTCTTTCATACTACTATCCCTATCATCTTCGTCCGTACTGTCGATGTCATCTTCGGTTCTCTAATATCTTAAAGTACTCTTCTTTCACCTGTTCTCTCAGTTTTCGGTACCCCGTCCACCGGTTCATTTGCTCTAACGACGTTTGTCTATAAACCTAAGTCAAATAAGTCGATATTTCTCCAACAACTACTAGAGATGATCTCGTGAGAATCTCCTCACTCTCACCCTTGACCGTACGTCAGTCAATATCTCACTCCTCTACGTCTCTGACTCCACTCTGAGAAAACAACCCCATGAATGGATATTTCCCTTCTCCTGTCTGTTCCATTGTCTTACTTTCTCTAACTCGCTTGTCTCAAAAAAGAAAGTTGACCTCACCTTATTTATCAAACTCATCACCCACTTCTAATACCTTATGGACTACACCTCTTACCCTTCACCCCGACTGGGTCCTGTGTAATTTTACTAACAGTTGACACCGTTACTTGCGGATCGATTCCTACCTCACGTATCTAAAATATCTCGACATTATACGAAACGACATACCATAGACATTGAAGTGTCGATATAACACTTTTCCCTCGTGTGTCATTCCCAAGAGTTTTAAAAGGGTGGGTTTGTGAGAACTTCTCACACTGTCCTTGTTATTAATTACTAAAGACTCGTGAATGGTAAGAGGTCCGTGACAAGATTTACGAAATGTATTCAAGTAAGTAAATTGGGAACGTTATTGAGATCCCAAATTCTCAGATAAGATAAGAGTAAAATGTCTATTTATTTAATTTTACGCTCCAATAAATGTGACGATCATTTGACTCCTTAGTCCTAAGTTTATGTCCATCAGACTTATATTCACGTGTTAACATTGATGTTGTGATATCGACACGGAATAATATCCCGTCACTCATATTTGGGTCCGACCTTACCCACACCTTGCCTTAGAGATCTTTCCTCAATATAACCGAAACTTATAAGGTAGGGGTGAAGTGGGATGGACAGACCTAGGTGATAGGACCTATAAGACTCTATTGAAGACCGACTCTTAGTAAACAGTCTCACTCACACGTATTTTATGTTCCCTTGATGTAGTAATGTCAATATCAATTATACTACACAACATCTCAGATCCGAGACATCCCTTTCTCCATCTCAGTCGGTATGTCCTAATTGGTTGATCCTTCTTTATGATCCCATTAGTCTGACCACAATTTCTTCTTTTATGTGACTCATCCTTAGTTCCTCTTTCCGTCTTTCTATATTCTAACACAAGGTTCATTCCTTTACAATAAATTCTAAGACATTCACCTATTTAAGGACTACTACTGTTCTAGGTTCCCTATGGGACTTTAGTTCTACTATAGGTAGAAAGAAAAAAAATAATTGTATAGTGTGACAAATAAGAATGACTAAGTACAACTACACACCACTTTGGTTATGTTATAACATTTCATTTTTTTATTTTTTTATTTATTTTTTATAAGAATGACTTGAAAGACTGTAGTTTCTGAGGTTTAAATTTGAAGAGTGTATCAATGACCCGATATTGTATGGAGAAAGTCAACCTTGAATCTATGAACATAAAAACCTAAGTCTACTTCTTGAAATATTAGTAATGATATAAACAGAATTAATCTAGTCAAACACCTGTATAAAAACTGGGAGGAAACAGTAGTTCGAACAAACGACAGGGAAGGTCGAAGTATTGTACGGGTGTAACCTGTATGTATGGAAGGTCTGGACGGAGGTTCATCCTTAATTTACTTATAATTCAATCAATTTCCTTTTTTTAGAGAGTCATGTAAGGTACACGTTTGGGGATATAATCTACGATGACTTCCCACGTTTTATTTATTTATAAGTTAGGTGATTAATTGTTCGAAATGAAACCCTCTTCACGATTCTCTACTCCATAACCGAAAATGATTCACGGATGTTACACGATAGGTCATTTGATCCGTCCAATGTATACTATCGAGTAAATTAACAGTGTTATTGATATACACTCTATATATCTTTGATTCCAAGTGTTCAATTATTCGTAAAATTTCAGTGTCTCTGAATTCCGTCGTTTCCCGGAACTTTGATCAAGAAAGACCGGGATTATAAGTGGAAAGAAAATAATGTCGTGTCCTCCCTTCTATTTTATGGACGAAAACCCTTCGAGTATCAGATTAACATTTTATTAACAAGAGATTAATAAAGTGTATTTTCAAAATTCCTCATTTAATAGAGACGGGGGTTCCCTTCACTGGTGAGTAAAAAGGGTCTGTTCCTCAGTTCACATCATTAATTTTTATGAGAAATACCTCAGTCTGTCGTGACCTACGACTGATATGTGACCCTTGTTATATATCTATGTTTGTTTGTACTTTAAGGACCAAAATACCTCAAATGTCAGATGATCCCCTCTTTACTTTATTAACTCAGTTGTTTAATTCTATTGAAATCTTACTATAGTTGATGTTCTTACTTTACTGTTTTTCCTCCCTCCCTCGTTTCTTCCCTCCCTTGTTTCTTCTCTCCCTCTTTCTTCCTTTCTTTCTTTCTCTTTCTTTCTTTCGTCCCAGTCCGTTTTTCTCACTATCCCCGTACACATATACTTTCGATAAAATCTCCGTTTCTTTCGGAGTTTCACTGTAGACTTAACTCTAAGTTTGTTCACTTGCTTAGTTGGTACTATTATTTATATTCCCCTTGTCTCAATTAATCTCTCTCTGATCGTTCACATTTCTGACCCTCCACCCTTGTGTAAACTTGATAGACTCCTTGTCGTTCTTTATAATATAACTTGTTCAATTAATTTGTAACAAGACTAATAGTACACAAACAATTTAAGTACCAAGAGATGAGACTGAGATCGGTTGACCGAGACGTTCTTTCGGTTACCAGACCGTGTCCTACTTCCCTCCCCTCATCAACATGATCTACTATGAATACTATATCCGTTATTAAATAAAAAGGAGAAGACGTTTCACCCTTATTATTATCATGAGTGTTCCCGATCTATTCATTATTTATTCTATTACGTAAGATTCTCGAACTAGGTTTAGACTGTATACCATTCACGAGTTTTATATACGGTAGTAACAATAATAATATTCCGACTGGTACGGATCAAAACGGTGTATTAACCGTTCCGAACTTAATCTCCATAGTGAGTTCCGTCCTCTGAACACTTCGTTCGTCTTGGTCTCGTAATCGTCTCTATTCCGTCTTCCTTTATCCTTCATTCTAGACGTAGGAAGTGACCGTGTATGACCTCACTACAGTATATCTTACTGAGTATAAATCCTATCCCTTCTTTCTGACCTTGTAACCTTTGTCCTAACTTCTGGTGTTGTAGTACTACCCAGTGTTCTCCTTCCCGTGTACGGACTCAATCCTCCGAAGTAGAAGAGTAGACATTTTGTCCTTATTATTGATGAAGTGACTAAATTATTCTAATTACTTTCGTGGAACACGTGTGAACTGTATATTATTCTCGTCTTTTGTGTGTGTGTGTGTGTGTAATATATCTATCTATCTATCTATCTATCTATTAAGGAGGAGAGAAACGACAGAACTGAAACGGATTCGACTAGAATGATTAGAGAGGTGTACATTCACGTAGAGAAGGAACATACACACACGAATCAGCAAGTCAGTACAGACTGAGAACACTGAGGTATCTGACATAGGACGGTCCGAGGAGACAGGTACCTTAAGAGGTCCGGTCTTATGACCTCACCCATAGACAAGGGAAGAGGTCCCCTAGAAGGGTTGGGTCCCCAGTTTAGGTCCAGAGGGTGTAAAGTCCGTCTAAGGAATGACAGACTCGGTGGTCCCTTCGGGAGGGTTAAGTGTCGGAGGTTTGTTTGTTCACATAAATAAACGAATGAATAAATTAATATGAATCCATCCATGTCCCATATGTCCTTTTCCGTAGAAACCATCAAGAACGGATTTTTCGAAGAACTACTTTTACTTTCTCTACTCACTTTTTCAACCGAATTTCGAGTTGTAAGTCTTTTGCTTCTAGTACCGTAGACCAGGGTAGTGAAGTACCCTTTATCTACCCCTTTGTCACAGTCTGAAATAAAAAAGTCCCCGAAGTTTTAGTGACGTCTACCATTGACGTCGGTACTTTAATTTTCTGCAAATGAGGAACCTTCCTTTCAACACTGGTTAGATCTATCGTATAAGTTTTCGTCTCTGTAATGAAACAGCTGATTCCAGGCAGATCAGTTCCGACACCAAAAAGGTCACCAGTACATACCTACACTCTCAACCTGACACTTCTTCCGACTCGCGACTTCTTAACTACGAAAACTTGACACTACAATCTCTTCTGAGAACTCTCAGGGAACCTGACGTCCCTCTAGGTTGGTCAGGTAAGACTTCCTCTAGTTGGGACCCAAAAGAAACCTTCCTTACTACAATTTCGACTTTGAGGTCATGAAACCGGTGGAGTACACTTCTCAACTGACTAACCTTTTCTGAGACTACGACCCTCCCTAACCCCCGTCCTCCTCTTCCCCTGCTGTCTCCTACTCTATAAACCGACCGTGTTGACTGAGCTACCTGCACTCAAACTCACTTGAGACCCTCAACCACTACCTGTCCCTCCGGACCGCACGACGTTAAGTACCCCAACGCTTCTCAACCTGTGCTGACTCACTGACTTGACTTGATTTGACTTGTCCCTTCTCTTAGAGTACCTGTCTCCTCGGACCGTCCTATGTCAGATACCCCAGTGTTCTCAACTGTACTGACTCACTGATTCGTGTGTGTGTGTCCCTTCCCTACTCGAATTTACACCTCTCTAATCATCCCGGTCGAAATCGGTTTCAGTTCTGTCGTTTGACTCCTCCTTCATACGTTCTCCTATGTGTGGTAAAACGATGAAAGACCTCCATATATTAAATATTTGTTTTTTAATTCCTTAGTCTTTCATAAAACTTAGTCCCGTGAGTCAAAGACAAATTGATGACCGACTTGGTGGAGAGCCGGGAGGTCTGGTGTCCATTAACTAAAACCTACCTTTATAGACATTTTTCTTTAATTGGTCGACCCAGTGACCACTGACCCTTACGTAAGACTGTGTTTAGTCTTATGATTTTTTCACGTAATTGGCGTAATAAGACCCAACTGACATCAAACACCAAACAATTAAAATACTTTTACCATTAGGCATAAAGAGATTATTAATCACTACAACCCGTAGAAAAGTACATAAACGGTAGTCATACAGAAGAAACCTCTTTACAGATAAATCTAGAGGACGGGTAAACAAACTAACCCAACAAACCAAAAGACTATAACTCCATGTACTCGACAAACATATGAAACCTCTTATTAGGGAACAGTTAACAAAGTAAAAGTTTATCCCTCTTTCATACGGAAAAGTAGAACAAATACCATTAAAAACGACACGTTATTTTTCTTTTTCGAAAATTCAAATTAATCCAGAGTAAACAAATGAAAACTAAAGTACTGAAATCCTCGAGCCAGTTTTTTTCTAGATCGACGCTAAATACAGTTTCTGACAAGACGGATACAAAAGGAGATTCTCGAGATATCACAGACCGGAATGTAAATCCAGAAATTAGGTAAAACTCAAATACAAACACATACCACAATCTCCCACAAGATTAAAGTAAGAAAATGTACGTCAACAGATCAAGAGGGTCGTGGTCAATGACTTCTCTGACAGGTAAGAGGAGACATATAAGAACGGTGCAGACAGTTTCTAATCTACTGGTGTCCATGTACCCAAATAGAGACCCGAAAAATAGAACAAATTAACTAGATATAAAGAGAAAAACACGGTCATGGTAGTACAACAGAACTAATGACATCGAAACATGATATCAAACTTCAGTCCCTCAGACAAAGAAAGTCAAGGTAAAAAGTAAGAGTTCTAGTGTAAACGATAATCTCAAAAAAACCACACACTAAGGTATGTTTGATATTTGTAAAGCACGATTAAGAAACTTTTTGCAGTGACCATTAAACTATCCCTAACACAACTTACATATCTAACGAAACCTATAATATCAGTAAAAGTATTATAACTAAGAAGGTTACATTGTTGTGTAAACATAGTAGAAACTAAAGAAAGTAGTTATAGAATATCAAAAGACACATGTCCAGAAAACGGAGGAATCCATCCATATAAGACGGAATCCCACACACGAATCAGTGAGTCAGTACAAACTGAGAAACACTGGGGTACCTGACATCAGACGGTCCGAGGAGACAGGTACCTTAAGAGGTCCGTTCTTATGACCTCACAACGGTAAAGGAAGAGGTCCCCTAGAAGGATTGGGTCCCTAACTTTGGCCCAGAGGACGTAACGTACGTCTAAGAAATGGTAGATTCGGTGGTCCCTTCGGGGTTTATAAGGAGGAATCTATCCAAGATAAGAAAAACAATGATACCATTTACACTAACAAAGGAATAAAAGAGAAAGAGTAGAAATTAACAATCAAATATTTTTACGTTCTATAAAGACACATAATTAAAACACAAGATTTTGAAAAGATATAATTAAATAATCGAGATCATCAAAAGACCACTGTAGGAATCGTAACAGATACATATCATAGTACAGTAGACGTTTGTCAGTCTCAAAATGAAGAAGAAAAGGTTAAACCTAAGGAAAGAAAAAGAAGAGAATAACGGTACCGATCTCTGAATGTGTTGGTACAATTTATTGTCACCGTTCTGACCTTTAGGAACAGAACAAGAACTAGAATCTCCTTTACGAACGGTGAAAAGTGACAACTCTTATTACAAACGACACCCAAACAACACATAAACCCCCGAAAGGACCACCGAGTCTACCATTCCTTAGACGGACGTTACGTCCTCTGGACCTAAGTTAGGGACCCGTTTCTTGTCTGACACCTCTTCCCTTACCGATGGGTGAGGTTATAAGAATGGACCTCTTAAGGTGTCTGTCTCCTCGGACTGACCTATGTCAGGTGTACTAGTGTTTCTCAGTCTATGTTGACTTACTGATTGTGAAATAGTATATATCGGAAATAATACAACTCCATCAAAGAGAGACACAGGTAAAAGACCTCAAAAAAAATTAGTATTTACCTCTCAAAAAGACCTCTCAAAAATAGTATTTACAACTTAAAATAAATTGTGAAATACGTAGGTGACTCTACTAGTATCCCTAAAATTAAGAAGTTAAACAATTACACCACATTAACTAAACACATATGACTTCTTAGGAACGTAACGACCCTATTTAGAGTGAACTAGTACCACATACTAGGAAAATTACACAACAACCTAAGATAGACGATCATCATACAACTCCTGAAAACACAGGTACAAGTAGTCTCTATGACCAAACATTAAAATAAAAGAACACTATAAAAACAGACGAAAACCATAGTCCCATTACCGACGGAGTAACATACTCGAACCCATACAAGGAAGGAGACACTATGAAACCTCCTCGAACTCTTCCTATCCACAATCGAAAAGAGATTTAGAAACTATCATAAACGGACACTTCGGTAAACCAGGCCCTAAAAAAACAACAACAACAAGAACAACCTTCAAAAAAAAAAAAAAGGTTTATATTAACGAAAAATTAAAATTAGGTCTATATAAAATAGTTTAATGTTCTTTATATGTACGAAGAAATAAACTTTTTCGAGGGATCCCGAAAACATGTTGTATAGTGGTGCAGATACGTAGATCGAAAGAAAAAAATTAAAAACTCCTATTAATGTTATAACACTACCAAAAACGGTATGGTATCCATATGTATACAGGGGAGGGAAAAGTTGGAGGGTAGGTGAAGGGAGGGATAGGGTGGATAGGTCCAACAGCATCTCGTGAACAAAACCCAAGGGACGTAGTATGTAGTTTGAGGGTAACCGATAGAATGTATACCTTTACATATACAAAGTCACGATAAGAGAGTTTAGTAGGACGGGAGAGGAAAGGAGTGACACAGGTTTTCAGACAAGAAATACAGAAAAGACAACCGTTTAGGTAGTCAGAAAGGACAGACCTTGGATTGAAACACCGCGGTAAACATTTCGGGTAAGAATTAGGGTTCAACTATCCTTCTCAGTGTATATAAAAACAGATCATGAAAACGCCAAAACTTAATGTAAATAGAAAAAAAGATAATTTACTATGAAAATCACTATATTTTAAAACAATAAAATACAACTGGTCAGTACTATGTCAATAACATAATTCGTTTTGGGTGTTTTCATCTTCTACAAATAGTCAAAAGTTTTAGTTGTCGGTCTGTTTTTTATTTTCTAGTAATATTAACGTTCAGTATTACCTTTGTACTAATTGGATTGTTATGTTTTATTATTGTATGTTAAACCCCGCAATTCGTTTCACTACACCATTCACCTTCACGTATGTACATGTACGAAAGTAGACGGGTCGGTCAGATACAGAAAAACAAGCACGTAAATTACGTAAATGTAAATTCCATTAATAGTTATATATACTAGAATAATGACAAAAGAATTGACCAAACCCAAATAAAACACATCCATAAAAGGAAGAGTACACAAAGGACGAATCTCTTCAAGGAAATCGTATACAACATTTCGACTAAACCACCACGACTTAAAAGAATTGGAAAGGAACAGACCTTTCGATAACTGAAAAAACAGTTTAAAATAACTCTCAGAACGTCCCAACTCATGAGAACCAACATCCAATAAGAGAAAGTAGTGAAAGTTATATACTACGGTAAGGAAGAGCGAGTATCTCAAAGATAACTCTTTAGTCAACTATTGGAATACCCTCAAGGGAACATACCATAAACACAAAAAAGGGAACAACGAAAATTATAAAATAGAAACAGAAATTAATAACAGTCAAAGTAATGATACACAGAGTCATACAAGGAGTGACTCGAATAGGACGGACCCTGAGAGACACTAAGAACTTGAGTCAACTGTTAAAAGAAAGAATACAATCCCTTCAAAATTCCATAATAGAGAAGTTTATAAAAGAGTCCAGGAAAGATAGAAAAAAAAAAAACCTCTGGAATATTACCCTTACAACCACAAAAAATTTTTAATAAATAAAAATTTACTTTCTACTTATAAAAATTACTGTTCTCCATGTTAAGTGTTTCTTCTTTCTGTAGTATTTGGTAATCTGTGGATTGTTGTTTCTTTGTTTCTCCCTCTCCCTCTCCCACCCTACTAAACCCTCTTACCCTTAAGATTGTACATATGACAGTACATTCTTAACTTAGCGGTCAGGTACAGACTGTATCCCACGTCGTACGAACCCCGACCACGTACCCCTACTGGGTCTCTCTACAACACCCCTCCCTCCACCCTCCCCCCAAGTACAAACCCTTGCGTACATTCTTAATTTCTAAAATTTTAAATTTTTTATTTTTTTTAATTTTTTAATTTTTTTTTTCTTTATTTCTATGTATTTCTTTTTAGTCTTCTTTGTACTCTTTTCTTTTTTTTATATTAGTATGACTCTGTATAATTGTAAAGACACTCTTATAAAATAGTTCACGTCTTTTTTACTCTTATCCTCGTAGAACTCACTATAGTAGTTATTAAATTTATATTATCCAAATATAATTATAATTAAATATAATTAGAATATGTGTTTATATAAATTTAAAAAATAGAGTATGCAACAATAATCTAAAGGTATTCTGTAAGTCTTTTTAACCGTTTTTCGATTTAGAACGATTTAAAATTTTTCTTAATTAAAAAACACACACTAAGTCAATATGTATATTTGTATATAATAAAAACTTTAATAAAATGTAATATCCAATTATGTAGTATAACTGATATCAAGGGACACGATATGTCATTTGGAAACAACGAACAACGTATAGATAAAAATTTTAATCTTTAGATCGTAAGATAATTATGATTCAGTTTTTCACCTTAGTTTTACAGTATTAATAAATCTGTTTTTACAAAAGATTTTATATATATATATACTATGTATAATAAATATATATATCCATATGTTTTCGAAAAGATACACAACCACGTGAATTACAACAGGGTCTCCAGAGAATCCGATAGAAGTAAAAAAAAAGTAAGGAAAAAGGTATAAGACAAGACGTCGTCACTAAAGGTAGTAAGACGGGCATTCAAGTAAATAGACGAGAAGATGGGGTCAATAAGACGATAACTAAGAAAGATCACATAATAGGTAGAGAACCTAAACAAACAAGAAATCAAGAAGATCCAGATACCATTTATAAAGAAAGTAGAAGAGGTAACAAAAGGACTCTAGAACCTAGTATAAGTAATAACAAAACTTATGAAAAAGACCTTCCAACGGATAGAGGTGATTTCAAATCAACGAAACGACCCGAAAATTGAACAGGGAAGTAGACCCTATAATGAAAGACTAAAAAGTACGACTAATTGAAAGACATTACAACGAAAACAAAATCTATTACACCCAAATACCAAGTACGAAAAAGACAGACGAAAGACTACATTCTCCGATTCTCCGAAGACATTCGAAGGACTACCCTCCCTGATCACCACCCTTTTTGACCCAGAACGAGACCACCCGTTCCGGAACGAATCAAGTCGAGTCAGCGACTCAGCACAGGCTGAGAAACGTTGGGGTACTTGACGTCGTACGGTCCGGAGGGACAGGTAGTGGTTGAGGGTCTCTAGTGAGTTTGAGTGCAGGTAGCTCAGTCACTAAGGTAGGTCGGTAGAGTAGGAGCCAACAGGGGAAGAGGAGGACGGGGGTTAGGGAGGGTCGTAGTCTCAGAAAAGGTTAGTCAGTTGAGAAACGGACTCCACTGGTTTCATGACCTCAAAGTCGAAATCGTAGTAAGGAAGGTTTCTTTAGGGTCCCAACTAGAGGAAGTCTTACCTGACCAACCTAGAGGGACGTCAGGTTCCCTGACAGTTCTCAGAAGAGATTGTAGTGTCAAGTTTTCGTAGTTAAGAAGTCGCGAGTCGAAAGAAGTGTCAGGTTGAGAGTGTAGGTATATACTGGTGTCCTTTTTGGTATCGGAACTGATCTGTCTGGAATCAGCTGTTTCATTACAGAGACGAAAACTTATACGATAGATCTAACCAGTATTGAAAGGAAGGTTCCTCATTCGTAGAAAATTAAAGTACCGACGTCAGTGGTAGACGTCACTAAAACCTCGGGGGGTTTTATTTCAGACTGTGACAAAGGTGACAAAGGGGTAGAGAAAGGGTACTTCACTACCCTGACCTACGGTACTAGAAGCAAAAGACTTACAACTCGAAATTCGGTTGAAAAAGTAAGAGGTGAAAGTGGTTCTCCGAAAAATCAAGGAGAAGTGAAAGACGGTATTCCCAGCACAGTAGACGTATAGATTCCAATAACTATAAGGAGGGTCTTTAGAACTAAGGTCGAACACAAAGAAGGTCAGGTTACAAAGAGTACTATATGACACGTATATTCAATCTATTCGTCCCACTGTTGGTGTACCTATAATGGTCTTCCGTCCAGTCTACCAGACCATAAGGGTAGACAGAGTCTTAAAAGGTGTCAAATAATACTAGGTGTGTCAGTTTCCGAAACCGTATCAGTTATTTCGTCTTTATATACAAAAAGACCTTGAGAGAACGAAAAAGGTACTAGGTCGTCTACAACCGTTAAACTAGAGACAAGGAGACGGAAAAGATTTTGGTCGAACTTGTAGACCTTCAAGTACCAAGTACCTAACGATTTCGGACCGAACCTCTTAAAACTCGTAATGAAATGATCGTACACTCTACTCATGTTAACACACCATCAAACTCGTAAGAAACCGTAACGGAAAGAAACCCTAACCTTACTTTTTACTGAAAAAAGGACAGGACACCGGTCACGACTCAAGAGGTTTACACGACCGTATAACTCACGTCGTGAAAGTGTCGTAGTAGAAAGTCCTAAACTTTATCGAGTTGACCTTAAGGTAGTGGAGGTGATCGAAACAAGCATCACTACGAAAGATTCCAGGTGAACTGAAGTGTAAGATCCTACAGACCGAGATCCACTCACTAGTGAGGTAGCACTAATAGACCCAGTACTTCTAGAAAAACATGTCAAGAAGACACATAAGAACGGTGGAGAAGAATTATAGAAGATGAAGGCAATCCAGGTATGTCAAAGACAGGAAATAGCTCGGGTAGAAACGTACTTTACAAGGGAACCATGGAGATTAAAAGAACTTCTCTAGAGATCAGAAAGGGTAAGACAAGAAAAGGAGATAAAGAAACGTAACTAACGACTTCTTCCGAAAGAATAGAGAAGAACGATAAGAAACCTTGAGACGTAAGTCTACGAATATAGATAGGAAAAGAGGAAACGAAAAGTGAAGAGGAGAAAAGTGTCGATAAACATTCCGGAGGGGTCTGTCGGTATAACGAAAAAACGTAAAGAAAAGGTACCCCTACCTGAACTAGAGACAGAGAACATGTTACAGTGTTTGAAGTAAGGTATCAAGTAGTCCGTGAGATAGATAGTCTAGATCCGGGAATTTAGATAAAGAATGAAGGTGACATATTAGTATTCCCTAAACTAAATCCAGTATGGATTTACCAGATCGCCAAAAGGTATGAAAGAAGTTAAACTCAGACTTAAACCATTATTCCTCAAGTACTAGACTCGGTGTCAGTTGAGGACCAGAACAAAAACGACTGACATATCTCGAAGAGATAGAAACCGACGTCTCTTATATTAGTTAGACAAAAACCACAACTGGTAGATCACTACAGGTACACATCAGAAGAGAACCCAACAACCTTCTCCCACAAACGATACTGGTCACGTAAGAACCGTTTTGAGATAATCAGAAGCGGGACGAAGTAAGGCGTAAGGTTCCGGTTTAAACGGACACTGAGGTCCACAAAGAACTGAAGGACGAAAACGTAAGGTCAGGGGATCTTACTTTTCCTGTAGAAAAAACCCACAATTAAGATTTTCTAGAACATCCAGAACTGTCTTGGCAAGTTGAAGTCAAAGAAGTCACAATGACCAACCCCGTATCTGAACCCATCGACACTATAACTTACAAAACCGAACCTTTGCTTGTCTCTAGTAAGACAGGAAAAACTCTAACGTGGGGTCATGACGTAAAGCCTGACAAAACAACTGGTACTACCGATGAGGTAAAGAAGACTCCCTAAGGACGGGCGTCATCATCTATATTACCAGTAGACTCAATTTAAGTGGGTAAGGTCAGGTAAAATCAAACGACTAAGGATCTTACAGTTGCAAGTCAGAACGGTAGAAGGTAAACTGGTGAAGGTTAAACGGAACTAAGTACCTGGACTGTAAGGTCCAAGGATACGTAATAACGAGAAATGTCGTAACCTGGAACGCAGATAGAGGTCAGTGTTGGTGTTGACTCATAACAAAAACAAAACCGAGGTAGGGAAATAAGAAAGACCTCAATAAAGAGGTGACTAGAGGTCATCGTACAACCCGAGGATGACTGGATCCCTCAAGGACAAAGTAATAGGAGAGTAAAACGGAAACGTATGAAAGTACCCCAAGAGTTCCGTTCTTATGACTTCACCGAACAGTAAGGGAAGAAGTCACCTGGTGTAAGACAATCTGGAGAGGTGGTATGGGGGAACAGAACCCAACGGGACACCCGTACCGAGTCAAAGTAACTCAATCTGTTCCGACACCAGGATCACACTAATCTAACTGATCAAAAGACACTCATACCAAAGTCACACAGACGGAAGACTACGGGAGAACGTTGTGGATGGTAGAATGTACCAAAAGAATGTAACCACCACCCCATAGAGAAGTACCGACGAGGTCGTTTCGCGTCGGTGACGAGGAATGGAACCTGCTTCCCATAGAGGAGTGGCGACGGGAAGGACTGGAAGTTGTACCCTATCGAGGAGATCCGGGAGGACGTAGTCGCGTCGGTGGCGAGGAACCTGCACCCCAACAAGGAGGTACGGAGGTGAGTCATTTCGAAATTAGGTTAACAGACGACTACCCATCTCAACACGAATGAAGAACAATTAACAAATCGGACTCCACTCAGTCGGTACCTCTGATACCCGAGATACCATCACAAATCACCACTGAAGACTCTCCTGAATACGGCACATCGGGGAAGTCCTGACGACGAAGGGTTGAGGTACCGGTACTATTCGGTGCCGAGGTACGGACACTGTTCGGTGACGACTGGGTGAAGAGATATGACAATGACGATTCAGTGAAGTCAGCACAGGTTGAGACACAATGGGGTATCTACCGTCGAGTGGTTCGAGGGGCAGGGACCCTAAGAGGTCCGTTCTTGTGACCTGACCCAACGGTAAAGGAAGAGGTTACACACTTTCACTTTTCACTTCCCCTTCAGCGAGTCAGCACAGGTTGAGAAGTACTGGGGTACCCGACGTCGGATGGTCCGAGGAGGTAGGTACCCTAAAAGGTCCACTCTCATTACCTGACCACACGGTAGCGGAAGAGATATTCTCTGGGAGTTTGTGATTGTCCATCCAGACCAAGTCAGAAGACACCCCAGCGACGAGAAAGGGGACCCAGAACCACGTACCTTGTGAAACACGGGAGGTTCTGACCTCAGACAAAGAGGGTCAGTACACCTTCATGACATTAGTTTAGGGTGACCGGAACTTTCAGTATAAGGGACCCTTAAGGGACAGGGAAATGACTTAGGGGTCCGACCCTTCGGACTCAATCCCGAGTCTTGGAAGTGTTGTCACCCTCCTGAAGAGACTATAATAACAAGAGGTCAAACACCCAACGGGTAGACCGTCCATACTCTATACTAAAATAGTACTAACACGGGGTTGTTAGTCAAGGGACCCTTCAACGTACCGGGTGGACTTTGACATGGGAACACCGTGTGAGCCTTCGGGTTCATCGAACCGGGACCCTCCACGTGAGGAATGAACACGACACCATTGGGGGTACATCAGGTCGGTGACACCCGTAAGGTTTGTGTGCGGTCACCGTAAACGTCACAGGGAGGGAGAGGTATTATGTTGACTTGTTTACTCGGACTAATTCACCGATGAAAACAGGACAGTACAGTTCCGTCTCTAGTCTGTGACTTCTGTCTGAACGATCGTCTCCGCCCAGTTGTACTCGTTTCGTTCCTTTCTCCCTCACGGGGTTTTCACCGTCCACTTTGTCTAATGTTAGGACGTCAATTTTGCTCTGACACATGAAATCCCCGTTGACATCTGAATCTCTTGTTTATGTTCGACCTTGTTCCCTACTACACTCTGACTTTACTGAGGTATTACGGGTATTGTCCAGGTCTCTGAAAGGATCTATATAACCTTCTGGAGGACTCATCCGTTAAGCTGACCTCGTTCTTTTGTCTCCTTAGGGTGTTTGTAAGGAGAGTGATGGGGACATATATATATAAAGACCGGAGAATATTTTTAAATAAAATATTAAATAAATATTAAATAAATAAATATAAATAAATATTAAATAATAATAAAAAAAAATTTAAATTTTAAATAAGAATAAAAAGGAAGAAAGAAGACGGGGGAAAAAAGTAAAAAGGGAGTATGACAGGATTATAACAGGAAATAAAGAGTAAATTAAAAATATCGAATGAAAATGGAAAGATTTTTTATTGGAGAAAATTAAATAAGGTGTAACAAAAGTAAAAAAAACGTACACTAAAAAAAATTTTATAACATAAAACTCTCAGATACAAAATAAGATCTAAAAACGAAAAACGAAAAATCGAAAACAACAATTAAAACATAGAAACTTTCAGATTAAAAATCATGGTTAAAAGTGGATACCTAAACTAATAACCGAGCTAAAGAGAAAAGACTGAGAGACAAAAGAGGAGGAACAGTGGAAAAGAAAAAGAAGGGCGAAAAGAAGAGATATGTTGATACTAAGAGAAACCCACAAGGACCGACAACTCTCAACAAAGTGGTAATTAGATACCCAAAACAGAAGACACGACACACCTGACTCTTCAGAACTACAATGACGTTCTTCATCCCTGACTTTGGGTCTCCGTCCTCTGAGTGGAGGTCCTGAGATCTAGTAGTCTCTTGAGGTCTGGGGTCCCTTGTAATCATCTGTTCGTGATCGGTTTTTTCGGAAGTATAAATGTGACCCTGATTCGAGGTGGATTCTCGGTCGTTCGGGTCACGTTCTGTGGGGTACGGTAAGGAGGTGCTTTTGTCCTAGTTTTGGTACGTGTAATTGTCTGTCCGACGAGTTTCGACATGGTTTGGGTGTCTGTGGGGTTTTAGTGATGACCTGTGACGTGAAGAGACGTCTCTCTACTCTAGGTCAAGATAAGCGGTCTTGTGTCTGTGTTCAAGGGGGTTGGTTCTTTGGAAATTTTCCGTGACCAGATCGGGAAAACTACCTCTCTTCTACGTTATTAGTTCTCCTTAATGTTAGGAGGCCGGATGTCTTTCCTCTGAGGGTTGGTGTCGTTCGATTTGTTTACTTTTCTCTCTCTTTATAGGTCGTCCACTTCGTTATGTCATTTTTGGATGGTCTGGTTTATTTTTTCTCTACCTATATTCCTTCAATGGACTTTTTTTAATCTTACTACTATCATTTCTAATAGGTTTTAGAACTTTTGTTTTACCTCTATTCCTGTTTATGTGACCTCTGTACCTAACTCTTGTACGTTATTTACAAATTGTTCCTGGATCTTATTTAGTTCTTATCGGTTAGTAGTTACTTGTTACGTTATTGACTCTAATTTTGTGAGACCTCCCTTTTTTCTCTTCTCCTCATTTCCGTCTTCTTACCTATTCACTCGATCTTGTATCTTACCACCTTTATTTAACTCGTCTCACCTTATTTCTTTGTTTCTTATTTTTCTTTAATCCTGTCGAAGTCTCTGGAGACCCTGTTGCTATTCGTTGGTTTGTAATCTTAATATACTTAGGGTCTTCCTCTGTTTCCTTTGCCGTACTCCCTTATAAACTCTTAACGACCCTCTTTATAGTTATTGTAGTCTATACGTCTACTGTGGTGGGAAAACCGTCTTTCACTTCTTCTTGACTTCTAAATCGGATTACTACTTTCACTTTCCTCTCACTTTTTCGTCCGAATTTTGTTTTACAATTTTTTTTGATTCTAGTCCCGTAGGTCAGTGTAGTAAAGTACCGTACATCTACTACTTTGTTACCTTTGTCACTTTCTGACATAAAACCTCCCGAGATTTTAGTGACACCTGTCACTGACGTCAGTACTTTAATTTTGTGCGAACGAGTGACCTACTTTTCGATACTGTTTGGATCTGTCGTATAATTTTTCGTCTCCGTGACGAAACGGTTGTTTCCAGACATGTAGTTTCCATACTAAAAAGGTAATCAGTACATACCTACACTCTCAACCTGGTATTTCTTCCGACTCCCGGTTTCTTAACTACCAAAGTTTGAAACGACAACCTCTTCTGAGAACTCTCAGGAACCTGACGACCTTCTCGGTTGGTCAGTTGGGATTACCTTCAGTTAGGACTTATAAGTGACCTTCCTGACTACGACTTCGACTTCGAGGTTAGTAAACCGGTGGACTACACTTCTCGACTGTGTGACCTTTTCTGGGACTACGACCCTTTCTATCTTCCGTCCTCCTCTTCCCTGTCCTGTTCTACCAACCAACCGTAATGGTTGAGTTACCTGTACTCAAACTCGTTCAAGACCCTCTATCACTTTCTGTCCTTTCGGACCGTACGACATCAGATACCCTAGTGTTTCTCAGCCTTTACTAACTCACTCACTTGTTGTTATCAACTTATGAAGTCATTTTGTTCTTTTCTTTATCGGTGAGTTTCTTTGGGTCTCTCTGGGTTTGTCCTATTTGAGTTCCTCTTTATACGGTTCTGTGTTTAATTAGTTTTATTGTTTTTAATTTGTGTTTCTTGTTTATAATTTCCGTCGTTCCCTTTTCGTTATTTATTATATGTTCCCCTAAGGGTATTTCGATTGTCGACTAGAAAATTGTCTTTGAGACGTCCGGTCTTTTTCTTACCGTCCTATGTGAATTTCACTACTTTCCCTTTTTAGATGTTGGTTCTAATGTGAAATTCACTACTTTCCCTTTTTGGATGTTGGTACTAATGAGATGAGTCGTTCGTAGAGTAAGTTTAAGACTCCTCTTTAGTTTTCGAAATATCTTTTCGTTTTCGCTTTTCTTAACTTGTAGTGGTATGGTCAGAAAGTTGTTTATGATTTACCGAAAGAGATTTGTCCTTTGTGTCTTCTCCGGATATTTTTATTTGGGTTTTATTATTTCATTTACCATTACCCTGGTATGAATAGTTATTAATGCAATTTGTATTTACCCAATTTACCAGGTTGAGTTTCTATATCTGACCGGTTTACCTATGTTTTAGTTCTGGAGATTCTCTGAATGGACTTTGGATCCCTGTGTATATATGACTTTCAGTCCCCGACCTTATTCTATAAAATACGTTGACCTTTGGTTTTCTTTCGTTCACATCGTTATGATTATAGTCTATTTAGCTAAAATTTTATTTATGGTAATATTCTTTATCTCCTGTAATGTATTACTGGTTCCCTAGTTATGTTCTTCTGTATTGTGTTAATAGTTATATATACGTGGGTTGTATTCTCGTGGAGTTATGTATTCCGTTTACGGTTGTTGATAATTTCCCCTTTAGTCATCATTGTGTTATTGTCATCCCCATAAATTATGGGGTGAGTGTGGTTACCTACCTAGTTGGTCTGTCTTTTAATTATTCCTTTGTATTCGAAATTTACTATGTAACCTGGTCAACCTGGACTATAGGTGTCCCGTAAAGTGACGTTTTGTTACCCAAAGTAGAAAAGAAACTTACATGTACTTTATTAACGATCCTATCTAGGGTAGGACCCGGTGTTTAACTTGAGACCATTTAAATTTGTTTGACTTTAGTAAAGTTCATAGAAAAGACTAGTGTGACGAGACTCTATTTCTTAGTTGATGTCCTTTTTTTTTAGATACTTTTTGTGTTTGTGCACATCCACTTTGTTATGTGAAGATTTACCAGTTGTCTAGTGACTTCTTTATTTTTCCCTATAGTTGTATCCGTCTCTTTGTTTACTGTCACTTCTGTACTGTTGGATTTTAGATACCCTAAGTCCTTTTCGTCATGAATTCACCCTTCAAGTGTCGTTATGTTCGAATGGAGTTCTTTTTTCCCTCTGTAGTTTATTTTTTGGATTGGAACATATATTTCGTTGATCTTTTTGTTTTGGTTTTTTATTGGGAGTTTCAATTGTCTTACTTTTTTTAGTATTTCTACTCTCGTCTTTATTTACTTTTTCTTTTCTTCTTATGATATTTTTTCTAGTTATTTTAATTTACGACCAAGATCCTCTTCTATTTGTTTTACCTGTTTAAAAAATCAGTTTAAGTCATTCTTTTTTCCCTCTTCTGAGTTATTGTAATCTTTACTTTTTCCTTTTAAATGTTGTCTGTCGTGTCCTTTTATTTCCTAGTATTCTCTGATGATACTCGTTGGGATACGGTTATTTTACCTATTGAACCTTCTTTACCTGTTTAAGAATCTTTTCATACTGGAAGGTTTTGACTTGATCTTTCTTTATCTTTTATACTTGTCTGGTTAGGGTTCGTACCTTTAACTTTGATGTTATTTTTTAGAAGGTGGCTGGTTTTCGGGTTCTGGTCTATCGAAGTATCCCCTTGAGATGCTTTGTAAATATGTTCTCGATTGTGGATAAGACGAATTGAAAAGGTCTTTTAACGTCTCCTGCTTTTTGAGAGTTAGAACAAGATACTTCGGTACTAATAGGACTATGATTTGGTCTGTTTTTGTTGTGTGTGTTTTTTCTTTTAATCTTCGGTTATAGTGACTACTTGTATCTGTGTTTTTAGTAGTTTAAGATTGTTTGTCTTAGTTTGTTTTTAAAATTTTACAGTATGTAGTACTAATTCACCCGAAATAGGGTACCTACATTATTAGGACGTCACATACGTTTAGTTAGTTACACTACGTGGTATAATTGTTTAACATTCTAATTTATGGTATATTAATAAAGTCATCTACGTCTCTTTCGGAAACCATTTTAAGTTGTGAGTAAATACTAATTTTTGAGAGGTCTTACATCCTTATCTTCCTTGTATAAAGTTGTATTATTTTCTGTATCTGTTCTTTGGGTGTCGTTTGCAATAGGAATTATCATTTTTTAAATTTCGTAAAGGAGATTTTAGTCCTTGTTCTGTTACCACGGGTGAGATTGGTAATAACAAGTTGTATCGCAACCGTCAGAATCGGTACCTTTAGTCTCTTCTATTTCTTTCTTTCCTTAGGTCTAACCTTTTCTTCATTTTGAGAGTGACAAACGTCAACTGTATTAAGAGATGTATCTTTTGGGATTTGTGTCCTATCGATTCTACCACCTCCTTATCCTCCCCGCTGGTGAAAGAGGGGGTGTTTAAGTAACTTTCTAGTAAACTTTCGACTCGCTTATGGTGTGTGTGTGTTTTTTAGACTTGTGACCGTCTCCTGTGGTCCGTGGATCTTTCCGTCGGGTAACCGAAGCTTACCTCCATCCTGTTTTATATTTTCTATTTTTTTCTCTGTTTTCTCAATCCCTGTCTCTGGGTAGGGTCCCTCCCTTAGAATTTTCTCCTCTTCAAAGGTTTGTGGTCCTTTGGGAGAGTGACCGTCCAGACACCCCTCAAAACCTTAGAGTCTCCCGTTGTATTGGTCCTCCTTTTTCATTTATTTATTTTGGGTGTCTAATGCGTGGATTGACGTTGAGGGTCACTTCTTCATCGACTCTACGAGTACAGGTGGGGGTCGTTCGCCTCCGACTTTTCTCTCCACGTCCGACTTAACGAATGCCATTCCTGACCCGGACTTACGGGACTCCCGTTATACTCCCTGGATTACACTCTATCGTTGTGTTTGACACCCTGTCGGTCTCTCTCTCCTTTTTTTTTTTTTTTTCTCCTTTCTCTCTCTCTTGAAAGGACACTTTTCGAAATTGGATTCCGGGAAGACCCAGACGAGTGTCTTGTTTCCTGACTCGCTTATGGTCTCCTCTCGATCGACCTTCACCTGACCGGGTAGGGGGCGGTCTCCCTCTCCCCGTCCGACCGCTGTCCGTTTCGGTCTTCCGTTCCCCATTTGAGCTGGGGTCTCTACCGTAGGAGATGGTTTGACACTCGTCCGAGGGTCAACGATTGTTTAAAAAAGACCCTAGGACCTATCAACTGTAGGAGGTCCTCCCAGCGTCACTCTCTAGTCGAGGGGTCTCCTCTGTGTGTCGTGTGGACTCTACCGTGAGGATGACGTGTGGGTCCTTTGACTCGTCGACCCTGTCCCCTCCACTATTCTACGTGGTGGGGTGGGCCCCTCACACACGAACGGTTCGTGGACCAATGGACTCGACGAGGCTGTATTCTTCCCGTGTTTTCCGTCCGGGTTTGTTCAGACACGGAAACACCTCATGACCTCTTGGACTTGGACTCACCGAATCTAGACCCTTCACGTGTGTGGGGTCCCGGACGGAATCTGTCAAGGGGACGTCTCGTTGCACCTCGGACTCGTCACATCTAGTCCTTTCGTGTACACGAAACTCGTCCCCGTTTGGGTCACACTGGGTCTGTGACGTTCGTGAGGGGTGTGTGTGGTCACTATAAACAAACGTCATAAGGAGGGAGGGACATCGTGTCAACTTGTTCACTCGGATTTATTTACTGGTGGAAACGGGGGAATACAGTCCCTCCTTAAATCTATGACTTCTCTGAACGTTTGTCTCCTTCGGTTTTATTTGTTTCTTCTCCCTTGGTGAAACCTTTACTATCCACGTTGTCTAATTTTGGGACATCAATCGTGACTGATGTAACCTTCCCTGGATATCTGGAACTCTTCTACATATTCGACCTTGTTCCTTGATAGACTATGACTTGACTGGGGTGTGACGGGAGTTGTCGAGGTCTCTTTAAGGATCTATATAAAATGATAATAGTAAAAAATTAATTAAATTTCAAGAAATAATGAGATTAAAAGTAAGAATTTTGGATGATAATGGAACGTTTTTTTGTGGGATAAAATTTTCGTTTAATATATATATACATATATATATATAAATTTTGAAGACAGTAAAACAAAACAAAAAATCATAACATCAAAACTCTCAGATTGGAGACGAGATCTAAAAATCAGAAACGAAAACAATAAACAATAGTTAAGACATGGAAATTCTTATGTTAGGAGTCATGGATAAAAATGAACCCTCACACTAATGACCGAACTAACGAGAGAGGGGAAAACTGAGGGAAAAAGTGGGGGTCCAGTGGAGGTAGAGGAGGGAGGGGAAAGAGAAGAGATGAATTGAGACACTTAGAGAAACCCACAAGGTCCGACACCTCTTGTGAATCCCTTAACTGTTGTCCGATCTGACCATAGAGGGGAAAAGTGGTGGGGAGAGGAGAGGAGGTCCAGTGGAGATAGAGGAAGGAGGGAGAAGAGAAGAGATACCTTAAAGCACTTGGACAGACTCACAAGGTATGACACCTCTCGTTTATTCCTGAACTAATGACCGATCTAACTAGAGAGGTGAAAACTAAGGGGGAGAAGTTTATAGTACCGTAGGCCAGGGTAGTGAAGTACCCTTTCTCTACCCCTTTGTCACCTTTGTCACAGTCTGAAATAAAAAACCCCGAGGTTTTAGTGACGTCTACCACTGACGTCGGTACTTTAATTTTCTACGAATAAGGAACCTTCTTTTCAATACTGATTGGATCTATCGTATAAGTTTTTGTCTCTGTAATGAAACGGCTGATTCCAGGCAAATCAGTTCCAATACCGAAAAAGACACCAGTGCATACCTACACTCTCAACCTGACACTTCTTCCGACTCGCGGCTTCTTAACTACTAAAACTTGACACCACAACCTCTTCTGAGAACTCCCAGGGAACCTGACATTCCTCTAGGTTGGTCAGGTAAGACTTCCTCTAGTCGGGACCCTAAAGAAACCTCCCTTACTACGACTTCGACTTTGAGGTCATGAAACCGGTGGAGTACTCTTCTCAACTGACTAACCTTTTCTGAGACTACGACCCTCCCTAACTCCCGTCCTCCTCTTCCCCTGTTGTCTCCTACTCTACCGACCTACCGTAGTGACTGAGCTACCTGTACTCAGACTCACTTGAGTCCCTCAACCACTACCTGTCCCTTCGGACCGCACGACGCTAAGGACCCCAGCGTTTCTTGGCCTGTCCTGACTCACTGACTTGACTTGACTTGAAGAAGAGGACCAGTGGAGATAGAGGGAGGAGGGAAAAGGAAAGAGGTACATTAAGACACTTGGAGAGACCCACAGGGGGTGACACCTCTTAGAAAAGTGGTAATTGGATCTACAAAATAGTAGTCACGACATACCTACCTCTTCAGAACTCCGATTACATTCTTACTCTGGTTTTCGGTCTCCGTCCTCCGAATTTAGGTTTTGAACTCTTGTGGTCTTTTGTGGATTCAGGTCCCTTATAATTAGCTGTTCTCGAGTATGTTTCCGGAAGTATGCATGTGACTTTGGTTCGAGGTGGATTCTCGGTTGTTCAAAGTCTCGTTCCGTATGGTTCGTTTAAGATGTTGTTACGTCCTTGTATTGGGGTTCGTAATTTTAAGTCCACAGTTTTCAATGCGGTTTGGGTATCTGTGGAGTTTCGAGTGATGACCTGTGAAGTAACGTGAGGTCTCTCTTCTCTAGGCCGAGGTGGGTGTTCTTGTGGTTGCGTTCGAAGGGACTGGTCCTTTGGAACTGTTCGGTGAGCAGGTTGGTGTGGGTGTCCCTCCTTGGAGGTGTTACTTCTCCTTGGTGTTTGAAGATCGTATGTCTTTCCGGTGGGGTTTGTGTCGTTGGATTTGTTCTACTTTTCCATCTCTTTATAAGTCGTCCATTTCCTTGTACTGTTTTTGGGTAGTTTGGTTTGTTTTCTCCTCCTCTATCCCTCAGATGGACTTTATATGAAGTCTTTTAACTATCATTTTTACTAGGTTTTAGAAGTTTTGTTTTACCTCAATGTCAATTTATCAGACCTCTGTTCCTAACTCTTCTACGTTCTTTTCAAATTTTTCCTGGATCTTCTTTATTTTTTCTCAGTTAGTTATTACTTATTACGTTATTGACTCTACGTTTCGTGAGACCTCCCTTGGTTGTCATCTTATTGACTCCGTCTTCTATCCTATTCACTTCACCTGCTATCTTAACACCTTTATTTACTTCGTCTCTTCTTTTTTAAATTTTTCTTAATGTTCTTTACTCCTGTTAGAGTCTCTGGAGACCCTGTTACAGTTTGTGGGATTATAAGTTTAGTATCCTCAAAGTCTTCTTATTCTGTTTTCCTTTCCGGTACTCTTTTATGAACTTCTCTATTATCAACTTTTGAAGGGGGTTTACCCCTTCCTTTACCGGTGGGTTCAGGTTTTTTGGGTCCCTCAGGGTTTGTCCTATTTGGGTTCCGTTTTGTGGGGTTCTGTATATGATTAGTTTAATTATTTTTAGTTTGTGTTTCAATTTTATAATTTTCGTCGTTCCCTTTTTGTTGTTTATTGAGTGTTCCCCCAGGGGTATTCCTGTTGTCCACTAGAAAGTTATCCTTGAAAAGTTCGGTCTTCCGTTACCGTCCTATGAATTTCACTACTTTTTCTTTTTCGATGTTAGGTCTAATGACTTGGGTCGTTCCTAGAGTAAGTTTATACTTTCGTTTTAGTTTTCGAAATGTCTGTCCGTTTTCGACTTTTTTAACTCGTGGTGGTTTGGTCGAGAAGTTGTTTACGATTTCCTTGAAGACATCTGTCCTTTGTGTCTTTTCCATATATTTGAACTTGAGTTTTGTTGTTTCATTTACCGTTGCCCTAGTATGAATAGTTATTAATGGAGTTTACATTTACCCAACTTACGGGGTTGGTTTTCAGTTTCTGACTTACTTACCTATATTTTTGTTCTGGGAATGTATACGACAGATGGTCTCTGGGTGGAGTTTGGATTCCTGTGTATGTCTGACTTCCACTTCCCGACCTTTTTCTATAAAGTACTTTTACCTCTGTGTTTTCTTTCGTCCTCATCGTTATGAGTATAGTCTATTTTATCTGAAACTTTAATTTCGACACTTTTCTCTGTTTCTTCGTGTGATATAGTACTAGTTTCCTAGTTAGGTTTTTCTATGTTGTTAATATTTATATATACGTGGTTTGTATCCTCGTGACATTATACATTACGTTTATGATTGTAGATATTTTCCCCTTTAATTGTTATTGTCTCATTATCACCCTCTGAAATTATGGGATGAATGTGAATACCTATCTAGTTAATTTGTCTTATAATCGTTCCTTTGTGTTTAAAATTTACTATGTTACCTGGTTAATCTGGATTAACTATGGATATCCTATAAAGTGGTATTTTGTTACTTAAAGTGGTAAAAAGAGTTCACGTGTACCTGGGAAGAGGTCCTATCTAGTGTAGGACCCGGTGTTTAGATCGGAACCATTTAAGTTTGCTTTACTCTAATGGAGTTCGTAGAAAAGACTGGTGTTACGTTATTCTAATCTATAGTTAATGTCCCCTTTGTTTTGCTAATTTTGTGTATGTATACCTCCGATTTGTTGTGTAAAGACTTATTGGTTCTTTAGATTTTTTTCTTTAGTTTTATCCATATCTTTGTTTACTTTTACTTTTGTGTTGTTGGGGTTTGGATACACTAAGTTAGTCATTTTCGTCACGTTTACCCTTCCAATCGGGATCTGGTAAGTCCATACTGGATTTATTTTAGGGAATACTAATATGTCAACTTCAATCTTTATCAAAATTCCCTGATCTAGACTATCTATCTCACGGACTACTTGATACCTGTATCCAAACACTGTAACATGTCCTCTGTCCCTAGTTCTGGCAGGGGTACCCTTTTTTTTTACGTTTTTTTCGTTTTACCGACAGACTCCTCCGGAATGTGTCTAGACACTTTTCTTCTCATCGTTTTTCGTTTCGTCTTTTCCTTTCTATATTCGTAGACTTTCGTCTCAGGGTTTCTTATCGTTCTTCTCTATTCTTTCGGAAGGAGTCGCTACTTACATTTCTTTCTCCTTTTATTGTCTTACCCTTTCTGATCTCTAGAGAAGTTCTTTTAATCTCTATGGTTGTCTTGTAAAGTACGTTTCTACCCGAGCTATTTCCTGTCTTTACCATACCTGGATTGTCTTCGTCTTCTATAATTCTTCTTCACGGTTCTTATGTCTCTTCTTGACATGTTTTTTCTAGAAGTACCGGTTCTATTAGTACTACCATACTAGTGAGTGGTTCTCGGTCTAGGACGTTACACTTCAGTTCACCTGGAATCTTTCGTAGTGATACTTGTTTCGATCACCTTCACTACCTTAATGTCAACTCGTTAAAGTTTAGGACTTTCTACTACGAGACTTTCGCACCGTGAGTTACACGGTCGTTTTAACTTTTGAGTCGTCACCGGTGTCCTGACCTTTTCCAGTAAAAAGTAAGGTTAGGGGTTTTTTTCCGTTACGGTTTTTACGAGTTTGATGACGTGTTAACGTGAGTAGAGTGTGCGATCATTTCATTGCGAGTTTTAAAAGGTTCGGTCCAAAGTCGTCATGCACTTGACACTTGAAGGTCTACGAGTTCGACCAAAATCTTTTCCGTCTCCTTGGTCTCTAGTTCAACGATTGTAGGTGACTTAGTAGCTTTTTCATTCTCTCAAGGTCTTTTAGTAGATAAAGAGGAAATAACTGATACGGTTCGGAAACTGACACACCTAGTGTTATTTGAGGCCTCTTAAGACTTTCTCTACCCTTATGGTCCCGTGGACTGGACGGAGAACTTTTTGGACATACGTCCCGTCCTTCGTTGTCAATCTTGACCCGAACCTTGTTGTCTGACCAAGGTTTGTCCTTTTCCTCATGTAGTTCCAACATATAACAGTGGGACGAATAAATTGAATATACGTTACTTGTAGTACTTTTTACGACGCGACCTTCTTCGTGTTCGACAATAGTTCTAACGGTCCTCTTTATAGTTATTGGAGTCTATACGTCTACTGTGGTGGGAATACCGTCTTTCATTTCTCCTTGATTTTTCGGAGAACTACTTTCACTTTCTCCTCTCACTTTTTCAACCGAATTTCGAGTTGTAAGTCTTTTAATTCTAGTACCGCAGACCAGGGTAGTGAAGTACCCTTTATCTACCCCTTTGTCACCTTTGCCACAGTCTGAAATGAAGAAACCCGAGGGTTTAGTGACGTCTACCACTGACGTCGGTACTTAAATTTTCTGCCAATGAGGAACCTTCCTTTCAATACTGGTTGGATCTATCGTATAACTTTTCGTCTCTGTAATGAAACGGTTGTTTCCAGACAGATTAGTTTCGATACCAAAAAGGTCACCAGTACATACCTACACACCAAACCTGACACTTCTTTGGACTCTCGGTTTCTTAACTACGAAAACTTGACACCACAACCTCTTCAGAGAACTCTCAGGGAACCTGACGTTCCTCTAGATAGCTCAGGTAAGACTTCCTCTAGTTGGGACCCTAAAGAAACCTTCCTTACTACAATTTCGACTTTGAGGTCATGAAACCGGTGGAGTACACTTCTCAACTGACTAACCTTTTCTGAGACTACGACCCTCCCTAACCCCCGTCCTCCTCTTCCCCTGCTGTCTCCTACTCTACCGACCTACCGTAGTGACTGAGCTACCTGCACTCAGACTCACTTGAGGCCCTCAACCACTACTTGTCCCTCCGGACCGTACGACGCTAAGTACCCCAGCGTTTCTCAACCTGTGCTGACTCACTGACTTGACTTGACTTCCCCTTCCAAGTAGTGTTATGTTCGGATGGGGTTCATTGTTCTTTCTGTAGTTTATTATTGGATTGAGAAGTGGATTTGGTTGTCAATTTTCTTCTTTACTTCGTGGGGTCCAAATCATGTTCCTTTCTTTAGTATTTTTAATCCCGTATTCATTTACGTTTCCTTTGTTTCCCCTGGTATCGGTTTTAATTGTTTCGATTTTCGACCAAGAACCTCTTCTATGTATTTTATTTGTTTGGTAATCGGTCTGAGTAGTTCTTTGTTTCCCTCTTCTCAGTTTAGTTGTTTTAATCTTTACTTTTATCTCTTTAGTATTGTCTGTAGTGTCTTTATGTTTCCTAGTATTCTCTGATGGTAGTCGTTGATTTACGGTTATTTTACCTGTTGAACCTTTGTTAATGTTTAAGAATCTTTTCATATTGAAAGATTTTGACTTGGTCCTTCTTAGTCTTTTATAATTGTCCGGGTATTTTTCGTGTCTAGTTTTGACGTTAGTCTTTAGAAGATTGTTTGTTTTCGGGTCCTGGTCTACCGAAGTGTCGACTTAAGATGGTTTTTAAATCTGTTCTCGATTGTACATAGGATGAGTTTGAGAAGGTCCTTTAACGTCTCGTACCATTTAAAGGTTTGAGTAAGATACTCTGGTGGTAGTGGGATTATGGTTTTGGTCTGTTTATACGGTGTTTTTCTTTTGATGTCCGGTCATAGTGACTACTTGTATCTACGTTTTTAGGAATTGTTATAAGATCGTTTGTCTTAGGTTTTTGTAATTTTTTTAGTATGTAGTACTGGTTCACCCGAAATAGGTCGTTACGTTTCTAAGGTGTAATTGTTTAACTTTCTATTTTTTGTATACTAATAGAGTTATCTACGTCTCTTTCTGAAACTGTTTTACGTTGTAGGTAAATACTATTGTTGGGGGGTCTTTCGTCCGTATCTTCCTTGTAGTCAAGTGAAGTCAAGTCAGTGATTCAACATAGACTAAGAAACGTTGGGGTACTTAGCGTCGTGTGGTCCGGAGGGACAGGTAGTGGTTGTGGGCCTCAAGTGAGTTTGAGTGAAGGTAGTTCAGTCACTACGGTAGGTCGGTAGAGTAGGAGACAACATGGGAAGACGAGGAAGGGGGTTATGGAGGGTCGTAGTCCCAAAAAGGGTTACACAGTTCAGAACTGTACTCCACCGGTTTCATGACCTAAAAGTCGAAGTCGTAGTCATGAAGGTTTCTTGTGGGTCCCGACTAGAGGAAATCTTACCTGACCAACCTAGAGGAAAGTCAGGTTTCCTGAGAGTTCTCAGAAGAGGTTGTGGTGTCAAGTTTTCGTAGTTAAGAAGTCGAGAGTCCAAAGAAGTGTCAGGTTGAGAGTGTAGGTATGTACTGGTGACCTTTTTGGTGTCGGAACTGATCTGCCTGGAAACAACCGTCTCATTACAGAGACGAAAAGTTATACGATAGATCCAACCAGTATTGAAAGGAAGGTTCCTCATTCACAGAAAATTAAAGTACCGACATCAGTGGTAGACGTCCTTAAAACCTTGAATTTTTTTATTTCAGACTGTGACAAAGGTGACAAAAGGGTAGATAAAGGGTACTTCACTACTCTGGCCCACGGTACTAGAAGCAAAAGACTTACAACTCGAAATTCGGTTGAAAAAGTGAGAGGAGAAAGTGAAAGTAGTTCTCCGAAAAATCAAGGAGAAGTGAAAGACGGTTTTCCCAGCACAGTAGACGTATAGACTCCGATAACTATAAAGAGGACCGTTAGAACTAAAGTCGAACACGAAAGAGGTCGGGTCGCAAAGAGTGCTACATGAGACGTATATTCAATTTATTCGTCCCACTGTTATATGTCGGAACTGCATGAGGAAAAGGATAAACCTTGGTCAGACAACAAGGTACAGGTCAAGATTGACAACGAGGGACTGGACGTATATCCAAAGAGTTCTCCATCCAGTCCACCAGACGATAAGGGTAGAAAATTTCTGAAAAGGTGTCAAAGAACACTAGGTGTGTCAGTTTCCATAACCGTATCAGTTATTTCGTCTTTATCTACAAAAAGGACCTTGAGAGAACGAAAAAACTACTATGTTGTCTACAACCGTTAAACTAGAGACCAAGGATACGAAAAGATTTTGGTCGAAATTGTACACCTTCAAGTACCAAGTGCATAACGACTTCGTACCGAACCTCTTAAAACTCGGAACGAAATGATCGTACACTCTACTCACGTCAACACGCCATCAAACTCGTAAGAAACCGTAACAGAAAGAAACCCTGCCTTACTTTTGACTGGCAAAGGTCAGGACACCGGTGACAACAAAAGGTCTAAACGACCGTGTAACTCACATCGTGAAAGTGTTGTAGTAGAAAGTCCTAAACTTTGTCGAGTTGACCTTAAGGAAGTGAAGGGGATCTAAACAAGTATCACTACGAAAGATTCCGGGTGAACTGAAGTGTAAGGTCCTACAGACCGAGATCTACTCACTAGTGAGGTAGCACTAATAGAACCAGCACTTCTAGAAAAAACGTGGCAAGAAGACACATAAGAACGGTGGAGAAGAATTATAGAAGACGAAGACAATCCAGGTATGGTAAAGAAAAAAAATTGCTCGGGTAGAACGTACTTTGTAAGGAAAATAAAGAGATTAAAAGAACTTCTCTAGAGATCAGAAAGGATAAGACAACAAAGGGAGATAAAGAAACGTAACTAGCGACTCCTTCCGAAAGAATAGAGAAGAACGATAAGAAACCTAGAGACGTAAGTCTACGAATATAGAAAGGAAAAGAGGAAACGAAAAACGAAGAGAAGAAAAGTGTCAATAAACATTCCGAAGAGGTCGGTAAAACGTAAAAAACGTAAAGAAAAGGTACCCCTACCAGAACTAGGGACAGAGGACATGTTACAGTACTTGGAGTAAGGTATCAAGTAGTCCGTGACATAGATAGTCTTGATCAGGGAATTTAGATAAGGAGTGAAGGTGACATATTAGTATTCCCTAAACTAAATCCAGTATGGACTTACCAGATCACCAAAAGGGATGAAAGGATTTAAAGTCAGACTTAAACCGTTATTCCTCGAGTACTAGAGTCGGTGTCAGTCGAGGTCCAGAACAAAAACGACTAACATGTCTCGAAAAGGTAGACACCGACGTTTTTTACATTAGTTAGACTAAAGCCACAACTGGTAGACCACTACAGGTGCACATCTCAGAACACAACAAGCTTCACCCATAAACGATACTGATACGCAAAAGGAACGTTTTTAGATAATCGGAAACGGTTATAAACGACTATTTAGAGGTATAAAGGACGGGAATATTACTTATATTGATCGTATATCCTCTTTATTCATAGTTGTAAATTCTAATTAGTACAATTTGGAATCCGATTCATTTAAGGAAAAGAACTAACATTGGGTGTGTGGGAGTGGGATATCCTTATGTTGAAATAAACCTCCCACCGCGGACCAAATTCTTTTTTAGTGGGAACCTTTTTTATTCAAAAAACCAACTGACTGGCAATAGTCTTTATTTCCTAGTATTTTATTGTAGTCCGGAGTACTGGTCTGCTACTACACTTTGGGTACTCTGGAAACATATGTAAATATACTTTTGGACTAAAACTCTTCCCAGTCCAGACGACTGGGGACACACTGAGACATAAGTAGGGATACATATTGTTTTTCATATATTCGTTTGGACTTTTTATTTCTTTACCCTAGTCAAAGACCTTTCTGACTAAGGGGGTACAACAAGAAAGAAAAGGGAAGAACGACTTAAGGGTAGATTTTGCACCCATGAGTGGTTCGGACGATTACAACGGACCCGAAGATTATAGCCTGACCCCTCCGAAGTCACGGAGGAGAGGAAGCTCTCTTACCTTTCTGCGGACACCGGATGCATCTACAACGTTTAAGGAACAGAACCTCAAAATAACCATAAGGTGTATTTGGTTCAATAAGTCGTAGAAAAAGAGGTGATTAAAAGGATGATGTGATAAAGAAAGATTAGAAAGAAATATGAAGATTAATTTATCGGAGGGACAAGTCCGCGGTGAACGGCCCGAGATCGTGACCACCTAGGTCCCATTAAGTTTCCCCTCTGCCTTAGTCGCAGGATCCTTTTTCGATAAATTAATCTTCATATTTCTCTCTAATCTTTCTTCATCACATCATCCTTTTAATCACCTCTTTTTCTCCGACTTATTGAACCAAACGCACCTTATGGTTATTTTGAGGTTCTGTTCCTTAAACATGGTGGATGCCTCCGGTGTCCGTAGAAAGGTAAGAGGACTTCCTATCCTCCGTGACTCGGGAGGGGTCAGACTATAATCTTCGGGTCCGTTGTAATCGTCCGAACCACTCATGGGTGCAAAATCTACCCTTAAGTCGTTCTTCCCTTTTCTTTCTTGTTGTACCCCCTTAGTCAGAAAGGTCTTTGACTAGGGTAAAGAAATAAAAAGTCCAAACGAATATATGAAAAACAATATGTATCCCTACTTATGTCTCAGTGTGTCCCCAGTCGTCTGGACTGGGAAGAGTTTTAGTCCAAAAGTATATTTACATATGTTTCCAGAGTACCCAAAGTGTAGTAGCAGACCAGTACTCCGGACTACAATAAAATACTAGGAAATAAAGACTATTGCCAGTCAGTTGGTTTTTTGAATAAAAAAGGTTCCCACTAAAAAAGAATTTGGTCCGCGGTGGGAGGTTTATTTCAACATAAGGATATCCCACTCCCACACACCCAATGTTAGTTCTTTTCCTTAAATGAATCGGATTCCAAATTGTACTAATTAGAATTTACAATTATGAATAAAGAGGATATACGATCAATATAAGTAATATTCCCGTCCCTTATATATACCTCTAAATCGTCGTTTATAACCGAGTTGTTTACTTTTGGGAAATGGTTATATTAAAGATTAGTTAGATGATATGATATGATTATTAAAAGATTGAAGAGTTTTCTCAGACATATATCTTTCAAATTTAGTAGAGTACGGAGAGTGTCAACCCTCCGACATTTGTTAGTGTACACCGGCCTGCTTGGACGAGTCCGTCCGATCTTTTGGAAGTCTCCTCAAACATTCAACTTTGTGAGAACAGTGCGCTCCTTAAAAATAATTGACCTCGACGTTCAATTGAGGAAGAGGATCTCTCCACCACCCTCTTGTCGGGGAACATTTCAGTCTCCATATACACTCTCGTATTTTGTCTGAGACCAAAACCCCCATCTACGACCCCTTGTCTCCCAAAGGACTCCGAACTAGGACGGAAACGTATACGGCTTCGGAGGAAGGAGTACTGGAAACGGTACCCGCCTCAAGGAGTGTGACCGAGGGCCGTGACGAAGTAAGGCACAAGGTTCCGGTTTAAATGGACAATGAGGTCCATCGAGAACTTAAGGATGAAAACTTAAGATCAGGAGATATTACTTTTCCTGTAGAAAAAACCCACAATCAAGATTTTCCAGAACATCCAGAAGTATCTTGACAAGTTGAAGTCGAAGAAGTCGTAATGACCAACCCCGTATCTGAACCTATTGACACTATAACTTACCAAACGGAACCTTTGCTTGTCTCTAGTAAGACAGCAAAAACTCTAACGCAGGTTCATGAAGTAAAGTCTGAGAAAACAACTGGTACTACCGGTGAGGTAAAGAAGATTCCCTAATGACGGGTGTAATCATCTACATTACCAGTAGACTCAATTTAAGTGGGTAAGGTCAGGTAAAATCAAACGACTAAGGATTTTACAGCTGCAAGTCAGAACGGTAGAAGGCAAACTGGTGAAGGTTAAACGGAACTAAGTGCCTGGATTGTAAGGTCCAAGGATACGTTATAACGAGAAATGTCGTAACTTGGAACGAAGATAGTGGTCAGTGTAGGTGTCTACCCATAACAAAAACGAAATCGAGGTAGGGAAGTAAGAAAGACCTCAATAAAGAGGTGACTAGAGGTGATCGTATAACCCGTGGATGACTGGACCCCTCAAGGACAAAGTCATAGGAGAGTAAAACGGAAACGTATGACAAGTACTCCAAGAGTTCCGTTCTTATGACTTCACCAAACGGTAAGGGAAGAGGTCACCTGGTATAAGACAGTCTGGAGAGGTGGTACTCTGTGGGTAGAACCCACCGGGGTGTCCTGTACCAAATCAAAGTAACTCAATCTGTTCCGACACCAGGATCACACTAATCTAACTGATCAAAAGACACTGATACCAAAGTTACACAGACGGGAGACTACGGAAGAACGTTATGGATGACAGAATGAACCCATAGAGAATAGAACCTACACCCTATAGAGAAGTGTCGACGAGGTCGTTTCACGTCTACGCCGAGGAATGGAACCTACTCCCCATTGAGGAGTGACGGACGAGGAGGACTGGAACTTGCACCTCATCGAGGAGATCCGGGAGGACACGGACGCATCGATAACGAGGAAACTGTACCCCAACGAGGAGAGCCGACGAAGGGGACTGGAGCCTACGACCCATCGAGGAGAACCAGTGTGAACACACGACAGCGTCGGTGGGCACAAACACGATCTTCCTTGTACTTTCTTTCACTTTCACTTCAGTGAGTCAGCACAGACTGAGAAACGTTGGGGTACCTGACATCGGATGGTTCGAGGAGACAGGTACCCTAAAAGGTCCGTTATCATGACCTTACCTAACGGTAAAGGAAGAGGTCCCCTAGAAGGGCTGGGTCCCTAGTTTGGGTCCAGAGGGTGCCCATTTCACATCTGTCTGCGAAATGGTAGACTCGGTGGTCCCTTCAGGATCTCCCTTGTATGGAGTTGTATTATTTTCGGTATACACTATTTGGGTGTCGTTTGTAATAGGAGTTACCACTTTTTAACTTTCGTAAACGGGATTTCAGTCCTTGTTCTGTTCCTACGGGTGTGAGTGTTGATGATAAGCTGTATCAAAACCTTCAAAATCTCTGTCCTTAGACTCTTCTTTTTCTTTATTTAGTCAGATCTAACCTTTTCTTCTTCGTTTTGAGAGTGCCAAACTTCTACTGTACTAACAGATGTATCTTTTGGGATTTCTGAGGTGGTCTTTTAATGATCTTTATTCGTTACTTATGTCATTTCAACGTCCTACATTTTAATTGTGTGTCTTTAGGGAACGTAAGAATATGTCATTGTTACTCTTTTGTCTTTCTCTTTAATTCCTTTGTTAAGGTAAGTGGTAACGTTACTTTTCTTACTTTATGAATCCTTATTTAGATGGATTTCTTTGGTTTCTGGACATATATCTTTTGATATTTTCTAACTACTTTCTTTATTTTCTACTGTGTTGATATACCTCTTTATATGGTATAAGTACCTAGTCTTCTTAGTTATATCACTTTTACCCATACGATGGTTTTCGTTAGATATCCAAGTTACGTTAGACAAAATTCGATGGTTACCATAAAAAAAAATGTCTTGATCTTGTTAATGAAAGTATTAAACATACCTTTATGTTTTTTGGAGTTTATCGGTTTCTTTAGAACTCTTTCTTCTTACCTTGACCTTCTTAGTTGGACGGACTGAAGTTCGATATGATGTTTCGTTGTCAGTAGTTCTGTCATACCATGACTGTGTTTCTGTCTTTGTCTAGTTACCTTGTTTTATCTTTCGGGTTTCTATTTAGGTACGTGGATACCTGTCGAATAGAAACTGTTTCCTCCGTTCTTATGTTTTACCTCTTTTCTATTAGAGAAATTGTTCGCCAAGACCCTTTTGACCAGTTGGTGAACATTTTCTTACTTTGATGTTGTGAAAGATTGTAGTATGGTATTGGAGTTTTACCTAATTTCTAGATTTAAACTCTGGTCTTTGATATTCTGAGGATCTTCTTTTGATTCGTTTTGTGAGAGACTGTATTTAGTGTCGTCCTAAGAAATACTGCGTGGAGGATCTCATTACCTTTATTTTCGTTTTTATTTCTTTACCCTGGATTAATTTGAATTTTCGAAAACGTGTTGTTTCCTTTGATATTCATTCCACTTTTCTGTCACAAGTCTTACGCTCTTTTATTATCGTTCTCTTCGTTGTCTGTGCCTTAATTAGGGGGTTTATATGCTTGTTGAGGACATCGAAATAAGGTCCTTTTATTCACTGGGTTAGTTTTTTACCCGGTTTCTTGATTCATCTGTAAAGAGGTTTCTTCTGTATATCTACCGATTGTCTGTGTACTTTTCTACGAGTTGCAGTGAGTAAGAGTCTCTTTACGTTTAGTTTTGGAGTTACTTCATGGTAGAGTACGAGTAGTCTTACCGTCGATAGTTTTTCAGATGTTTGTTATTTACGACCTCTCCCACACCTCTTTTTCCTTGGAAGAATGTGACAACCACCCTTACGTTCGATCATGTCGGTGATACCTCTTATCACACCTCTAAGGAATTTTTTGACCTTTATCTTGACGGAATACTGGGTCGTTAGGGTGATGACCCGTATGTGTGACTCCTTTTGTCTTAACTTTCTCTGTACACATGGGGTTACAAGTAGCGTCGTGACAAATGTTATCGGTCCTGTACCTTCTTTGGATGTACAGGTAGCCATCTACTTACCTACTCTTTCGACACCATGTATATGTGTTACCTTATATTGAGTCGACAATTTATCTTACGTAAACTTAGTTAAGATGACTCCACCTACCTTAACCTCGGATAATATGTCTCACTTCATACAGTCTTACTTTTTGTGGTTATGTCATATGATTGCGTATATATACCTTAAATCTTTCTACCATTGTTATTGGGATATATACTCTGTCGTTTTCTCTGTGTCTACATTTCTGGTCTGAAAACCTGAGACACACTCTTTCGCTCCCACCCCACTGAACTTTCTTATCGGAACTTTGTACATATAATAGTATACACTTTATCCAGCGGTCAGGTCCTAACTACGTACTCTGTCCCATGAGTCCCGACCACGTTACCCTACTGGGACTCCCTACCCTACCCCGTCATCCACCTTCCCTCCCAGACCTACCCCTGTGTACATTCGGGTACAGACTAAGTACACTTACATACCGTTTTTGGTGGTGTTATAACATTTCATTAATCCTTTTGTTACCGTGGGGTGAGGTCATGAGAACGGACCTTTCAAGGTACCTGCCTCCTCGGACCACCCGTCGTCAGGTACCCCAACACCTCTCAGTCTGTGCTGACTCGTTGTAGTGAAAGTGCAAAATGAAAGTACGTAACCTCTTCCTTTACCGTTGGGTGAGGTCACAAGAACGGTCCTCTTAGGGTCCCTACCCCCTCGGACTACCCGACGGTAGTTACCCCAGCGTGTCTCAACCTGTACTGACTTTACTGAATCGTCATCGTCGTCGTCATTTTATTTAAAATTTTTTTCCACTTTTTCAGTGTCCTATATTTTAATTATGTGTCTTTAAGGACACAAGAATACGTGACTTTTATTTTTTACACTTTCTCTTTAATACCTTTGTTAGAGTAAGTAGTAACGTTGTCTTTCTTATTTTATTAATCCCTATTTGAATGGATTTCTCTGTTTTCTAGACATATGTTTTTCGATATTTTGTCATTACTTTCTTTAGTTTCTGCTATGTTTGTCTACCTCTCAAGATGGTACAAGAACCTAACCTTCTTAGTTATATCACTTTTATTCATATGATGGGTTTTGTTAGATATCTAAGTTACTTTAGAGATAGTTTGATGGTTATCATAGAAAGTGTCTTGATCTTTTTTATTAAATTCTTAAGTATACTTTTGTGGTTTCTGAGGTTTATCTGTTTCGTTGGAACTCTTTCTTCTTACCGTTACCACCTTAGTCGGAAGGACTGAAGTCTGATATGACGACGACGACGACGACGACGACGACGATTCAGCGAAGTCAGTACAGGCTGAGACACGCTGGGGTCTCTGCCGTCGGGTGGTCCGAGGGGACAGGGACCCTAAGAGGTCCGTTCTTGTGACCTCACCCAACGGTAAAGGAAGAGGTCACGCACTTTCACTTTTCACTTTCACTTCAACGAGTCAGTCTGATATGACGATTCGATGTTAGTAGTTCTATCATACCATGACCTTATTTTTGTTTTTGTATCTAGTTACCTTGTTTTACCTTTCGGACCTTTATGTAGGTACGGGGATACTTGTGAAATAGAAACTGTTTACTCCGTTTTTATATGTCACCCTTTTCTGTCACAGGTGTTCACCACGACCCTTTTGACCAGTCGATGTAAATTTTCTTACTTTAATCTTGTGTGGAATTGTGACATGTTTTTCATTTGAGTTGTACCTAATTTCTGGATTTACATTCTGGTCTTCGAAATTTTGAGAATCTCCTTTTGTAACCGTCTTGGGAGAGACTGTTTAGTGTCGTTCTAGGAGATACTAGGTAGACGATGTCATTACCTTTATTTGTTCACACTGGATTAATTTGACTTTTCGAAAACGTGTTACTATCTTCGTTATTCGTTCCACTTTTCTATTGGGAGTCTTACCCTTTTTTTATTATCGTTCACTTTGTTGACTGTTTATTAATTAGAGGTTTTATATGTTCGTCAAATACGTCGAATTATGGTCTTTTCACTTGTTGGGTTACTTTTTCACCTCTCTTCTGGATTTGTCTGTAAAGAGGTTTCTTTTGTCTCTATACCGACTATTTGTGTGTGTTTTTACGAGTTACAGTGAGTAATAATCTCTTTACTTTTAGTTTTAGCGTTACTGCATAATAGAATCAGTCTTACTGGTAGTATTTTGCAGATTTTTATTATTTACGTCCTCTCCCACACCTCTTTTCCCTTGGGAGAATGTGACAATCACACTGACGTTTAACTATATTGGTGATACCTCTTGTCATACCTCTAATGTATTTTTTGCCTTATTTTTATGGTATACCGGTTCGTTAGGGTTATGACCCGTATACGGGACTCCTTTGGTCTTGACTTTTTCAGTGTACATGGGGATTACGAGTGACGTCGTTATAAATGTTATCGATCCTGTACCTCCGTTGGATCTACAACGTCTACTCACCTATTCCTCCAACAGTATGTATATGTGTTACTTTATAATGAGACGATATTTTTTATTACGTAAATCCAGGTAAGAATACTCCACCTACTTGGATCTCGGATATAATGTCTCATTTCATTCAGTCTTTCTCTTCCTGTTTATTACATATAATTGTGTATGTATGTATTAGATCTTTCTACCAAAGTTGTTAGGATGCACTTCCCGTCGTTTCCTCTGTGTCTGGATTTCTTTTCTTAAGACCTGAGTCACCCTCCTCTCCCCTCCTACTAAACTCTCTTATCGTTACTTTGTTTACATAATGGTACATACTTCATTCATGGTACACAGACACATTCAAACTACATACTGAGTCCCGTGTGTTTCGACCACGAGACACTGTTGGACCTACCTACTCCACCCCTCCCTCTAAGTGCTACCTCCCATATGTTCATATGATACATATAATAATGACTAAGTATGACTACATAACTTTTTTTGGTAGTGTTATAACGTTAATAGGAGGTTAATTTATTTTTTTTAGTTTCTTTCTTTTTTCTTTTCTATTACGACACATTCACGATATGAGTTATATGGTTGTTTAAAGCTTTTGAGTTGTCACCGGTGTGCTGACCTTTTCCAGTCAAAAGTAAGGTTAACGTTTCTTTCGTTACGGTTCCCTACAAGTCTGTTGACATGTTAACACGTGTAAAGTGTACGATCTTTCCATTACGAATTTTAGTAAGTTCGATTCAAAGTTGTCATACACTCAACTCTTGAAGGTCTACATGTCCAACCCAAATCTTTCCCGTCTCCTCGGTCTATTTTAAACGGTTGTAAACAACCTAGTACCTCTTTCGTTCCCTCAAGGTCTTTTTGTAGATAAAAACGAAGTAACTGATACGATTTCGGAAACTGACACACCTAGTGTTGTTGGACACCTTTTATGAATTCTCTACCCTCATGGTCTAGTGAAATGGACAGAGGACTCTTTGGACATACACCCAGTTGTTCGTTGTCAATCTTGGTCTGAGCCTTATTGTCTGACCAAATTTTAACTCTTTCCTCATCCCGTCCAACATAGAACAGTGGAATGAATAAATTGAATATACGTCTCATGTAGTACACTTTACGGTCCGACCTATTTAGTGTTTGACCTTAGTTCAAAAGGTCCTCTTTATTGTTGGAGTCTATACGTCAACTATGGTGAGATTACCGTCTTTCACTTCTCTTTGATTCCTCGGAGAACTACTGCTACTTTCTCCTCTCACCTTTTCGGCCGAATTTTGAGTTGTAAGTTGTTTGATTCTAGTCTCGTAAACCAGGATAGTTGAGTACCTTTTATCTTCTCCTTTTTTACCTTTGTCATTGTCTAAAATAAAAGAACCCAGGGGTTTAATGACGTCTACCACTGATATCGGTACTTTCATTTTCTGTGAACGAGGAACCTTCCTCGTGATACTGTTTGGATCTGTCGTATAATTTTTCGTCTCTATAGTGAAAAGGTTTTTTACATACATATCAGTTTATATACCAAAAAGGTTATCAGTACATGTCAGTACTCTTAACTTGGTATTTTTGTCAACGTGTGGTTTCTTGACTACGAAACCTTACACCACGACCTCTTCTGAGAACTCTCAAGGAACCTGACGTTGTTCTAGTTTGGTCACTTAGGATTTCCTTTAGTTAGGACTTATAAGTAACCTTCCTGACAACGACTACGACTTCGTGGTTAAGAAACCGGTTGACTACGTTTCTCGGTTAAGTAACATTTTCTGGGACTATGACCCTTTTTAACTTCCTTTTTCCTTTTTCCCCACGGTCTCCTTCTCCAACAATCTATAGTAGTGACTAAGTTACCTGTACTTAAACTCGTTTGAGACCCACTATAACCTCCTGTCTCCTTGGAGCACACACAGGTACACCAGTGTCTCAGTCTGTACTGAATCACTGATTTTTTTGTTATTATAAGTTTATTTTTCTTTACCATTCGATGTCTGAGTCCCGAAGTAGTTTGTCTAAAGGTCAGAGAACTTATTGTAACTCCTTTTATATCATAAAACTGTGACTTAATCCTTTTCTAAAAGATGTTCACGTAAAGAAATAAAGGACATGGGGTACATCCGGAAAAGATATATCACAACTATAGAAGAACACTTCTCGACTTTATTTGACCTAGGAATCTGTTCTGTCTTTTACCCTACATTTAGTGGTTAAAATTTAAGGTCATTTTTTACTCTTGACCGACTTCTAGTATAACGTTTAAATGGTTGTTCAAAATCTCCTAATGTATATTGGATTCAACAGACGGTTGACGTTTCTTGTTGAAAAGACTATATTAGGATAAACGACTGTGAGTCCCGTTAGGTTTTACAGAAGAACGGAAACATGAAAAGAACTGTCTTATCTAGGTGACGGGAAACTCCTCTTTTTCCAGTGAAAGGGTCTAGACTCTTCGGGTACATTTCTACACAAAGTCTGTAGTGTGAAAACAATGTTCCGTTTAGTAAAACTCCTTACGTTAAAAAGTTATACATCATTTCCTACAATCTTTGTGTGTAACCGAAACTAAATCATTTGGGGAGAACTATTAAGTAAGATTCCTTGGTATTTTACATATTTGTATGAAAATACGTATTTCTACAAATAATGTCATAACTCCAAATATTATCATGGTATAACGTTTATTAGAGTTACAGATTATTTGGACGAGTCCAAGTTTATTTAGTATCGTACTACCCCATAATACGTCGGTAATTTTACTACAAATGTACCTCGACATTTTCCCTCTAATCTGACATAAAAAGTATATTTCTCTTCTCGGTTGAGTAACCTTTTCTGGGACTACGACCCTTTCTTACTTCCGTCCTCCTCTTCCCCTACTGTCTCCTACTCCACTAACTTACCGTGGTGACTGAGTTACCTATACTCAAACTCGTTCGAGATCCTCTACTACTTCCTGTCCCTTCGGACCGCACGATGTCAGGTACCCCAACGTTTCTCAACCTGCGTTGACTTGCTGACTTGTTGTTGAGTATCTTTTACTCTTGATATATTTAAATATATTGTTAGTGTGTTAATATAATACTTATGTTGATACAGTTGTGAATTCATGTCTTTTATCTTCCTTTGTATAGATTTGTAATTACTACTACTAATAATAAATCATCTTGTTAACTAATAAAAAGAAAGAAAGAAATTAAAAACATAAATAGTTTAAAAGATACTACTCGTATATGACTAGAATTTTAGGCCCCCTCCGACAGAGAGAGGGATATATATCTGTCTATATATCTGACTATATGTATATCTTATATATATATATATATAGTCAAAATTCCTTTTTTTACCAATAAACTTTTAAAAGAAAAATTGTAACCACACAAAACCTTACTTTTTTCCTTATGGATCCTTCCCCTCCTCAGACTTCACCTTGTTCAACCACCAAGACGTCAGCGAGGTATGCTTATCTCTTGACTCAGAAGATCTACGAATATGTCACTGAACTTCTGTGACCGTGTTTGACATATGTATTTTGAAGTCGAAGTGGGTTCAAGGAACACTTTATACTTGTGTGATAAGTTGAACAACCAGTAGATTATATCGATTACTACTTTTACATAATGTCCTAGGGACACAGTAAGTTTATTTTGAATCCACAGACCAGATCCTAATTTACTGAACCCCTAGAACTCGTCATACTTTCCAACTCAAAGAAGTGTACAGGTTCTGGTCTTTGATTATAGACATCGGATTTCTCTGGTTTAAGATAACAGGTGATAGTCTCACTTCCTTGATACTTTTACGAAATAGGACCAGTTCATAATGTAAACCATATTAACAGTCAACAGGGACACAGTATTAATCTAACTGATATAGGGATCTAGGAAAAACGGTTAGTTAGGTACCGACCCACTTTGTTACACCGTTCAAACACTCATTTTAGAATTGGTTTAATTGTATGACTGAGACATCGGGCAACGAAATACCAAAATTTGGAACACCAATTACGAGTTTTTAGTTCCACTTTCTAAAGTGACGGATACATTCGGAAACATCTAAGAACCGACATTCTCTTGAAGTAACTGTACCGAGGTCATTGTTGTTTTTTTCATTATTGTCACCAATCTACTGGTTGTGGACTGTCGACCTAGATAATTGTTTTCGAGGATAGGGGAATTATAGACTCGTACGTTTGTATATTTCTAAAAAGTGAAAATCGAGTGCGTGACTCTTACTCTTCCCTCTGGAGAAATTTTTTTGTTGTTTTTATATGGTGATTCTTTATATCTTCTTTACTGTCTTAATCTTTATTCTTCTTTTTTTTTAAATCGATTCATCTTTCATTTTCATTCCTCTATCTAGTTCTTCGATCTCATGTCCTGAAACTCGAGTATAAGGGGGTACTCATATTCTTTTCTATGTAGATATCTACCTCATCGAGAGAGACGTTTATTTGACTTCTGACCGTCCTTCATTCTTTCCTCTGTGTTAGTCGATCCCTGGGTGTGGGGATCGTCACCTGTGTCTTCTCCTCCCCTGTAGTACCCGAGTCCCTAGAAGGGACCCCTTTCTCCCTTCTGGAAGTACGGTGTATAACCGTGGGATCGAAACGTCAGGTTGTTACTTCGGTCACCCTGAATATTCTCCCGAGATTCTTTACTTCTGAGGTGAACTCTTCTCGTGTACGTGAGTGAACGAATGAGGATCCTTGTTCCATCTCCTACGTCTAACTTTTGTGGACACTGACCGGGTCTTTTATGGGGTCGGACTTGACTCAACGGACGAAGTTGCAGAGAACGAGGGAGTGTCGAGAGATGTTTCCACTTCCAATAGTGACGGTTCCTCTCACATGTGTGAATCCTTTGTCGGTCGAACCTGGAGTGAAACGGAGACTTGTCCCACTTCAGTCGGTAATGGTCATGTGTGTGTCTCCGTCGTCTGATTTTTGACGAACCTTGAGACTGGATTATCGGTCTTAGTAGGGTCACGTCCGGGACCGGGTACGGTCCACGACCAAGGTCGGGAGGGAGGTGGGGGTTGAGACCGTGATGAGAGGTGACCCCACTTCCACAGAAACGGGTCCTCTCACGTGAGACTAGACCGGAACGGAAATTTGTTCCAATCCCACCGGTAACGGTACCATGTACGTTTCCGTCGTCTAATTCTCAACGGACTCCGAAACTTATCGAACGGTTCTGACAGGTTCTCGTGTGTAGTCCGGGAGGAACGAGGTCGTGACGAGGGGTGACTTCACAGTCACGACAACATTCCACCCCTCACCCCCGTCCCTTCACGTTCGTGCACCTTTTTCGTCTAAGTCGAACCTGGACTGGGACGGATCCATACCCCTCTTCCACAGGAAAGAATCGTGTCCCGTTGATACCTAATCTTGAGCGGACCTCGAAACTAACCAAAAGGACTTGACAAGGTCGTGTATAGGACCGTGTGTGACCCGTGGGTAGGGTAGGGGAGAACGAGACCGTGACGAGATGTTATCCCGTCTCCACGGACACGTCGTCCCTCCTCCCTCCCCTCCCTTGAATATGAGTCTCCCTTACCTTGGTCGAACCTGACGGGAATTCCCGTAGACGAATCCCGACCTTCAGACGAGGTATATCCCGTCACTGACGGTGACTTGTCTTCTCTTCGGGATCGAGTATAGATCACGACCTAGATCAGGGAGATAGACGTAGGGTTGGAGAGTGGTTCCAACATCGACGGTCGTGTGAGACCCCTTATTAGACTGGACACAAGAGGGTCTGGGTCGAGAGGGTGGTTTCGGTGACCTGTGTTCGTCTGATGTATCCTTGTGAGTGTGTTCGTGTAGGGAAGTTTGAGTGTTATCCGTTGGTAAAGTGGATGAAAATATCTCTGTCTCTTTCAAATCGTTTTACTGTTCTATCTCTTTACACAAAGTTTAATTTTTTCCCTTTTTTTGTTCCTTTTTTGTACTTTTGAGATGATTTTGCTCTATTAAGTGGTCTATTTCTAATTTCGTAAAGAAAAATAGAAAAAATAATAAAACACATAAACAAAATATAAAAAAAGAAAGTCAAACGTAAGACGAAAACCTAAAAACGATCGAAAGAAAAATTAACATATTAAAACAAAACTCCAAGAAACCAACAAGAGAACAAAAAACGAAAATCAAAACGTCGTAAAGAGACACAAAGAAGTAAAGAAAAGAAACAAACGAAAACGAAAATGGTAAACAGAATCAAATAACTAGATAAGTAAATAAAGAAAAAAGAAAACGGTAGGATACACCGAAAGTCCCAGAAAAAAAGAGTCGGTACACAGTCCGGACTCGGAGACATCACCATCACGACTTAGGTCCCGTGACCTGATGGTCTCTTAAGGACCGGGATCCCTTATAATTAACTACTCTCGAGAGGTACTTTAGAGGTAGTACTGACGTTCTGGGTCGAGGTGTATTGACAGAGGTACGAGGTCACGACCTACGGAGTACGGTTTGTTGTTCGTTCTGTCTTATGTTTGAGTGGGTAGTCGTTTTGCGACGGATTTCAAAATGAGTCTCTTCCGTTACCGTGGGATGAAGTCATGAGAACGGACCTTTTAGGGTACCTGCCTCCTCGGACCGTCCGACGTCAGGTACCCCAGCGACTCCCAACCTGTACTGACTCGCTGAAGTGAAAGTGAAAAGTGAAAGTACGTAACCTCTTCCTTTACCGTTGGGTGAGGTCACAAGAACGGACCTCTTAGGGTCCCTGCCCCCTCGAACCACCCGACGGCAGATACCCCAGCGTGTCTCAGCCTGTGCTGACTTCGCTGAATCGTCGTCGTAATCGTCGTCGTTTCAAAATGATTCGAGTGTCTATTGGGTTTTGTGAGGTCTGTACCGGGTCGGGTGGGATTCCTGTTTTAGGTCGAGGTGGGTGGTATCGTGTCAGGTAGGGTAGTCCTTTGAATGTATTCGGTGACCTAGTTGAAGTGGTTACCCCCCGTCTGTGGTTTTCGTTCTCCTTGTTTATGTAAATCGGAAGTCTTTCCTTGGGAGTTTGTGTCATTTAATCTGTTTTACTTTTCTGTCTTTATGTACAAAGTCTGTTTCCCCGTTCTATTTTTACGTGTTCTAGTTTTTTACTTCTCCTTTATCCGTTAGATGGACTTTTCTTTAAGTCTCATTAATATTACTTCTACTAGGTTTCAGAGTATTTATTTTACCTCCGTACCTATAACTTTTATGTTCGTTTAAAATTCTCATGGATCTTCTTAATTTCTTGTTGTCGTCGTTTTTTTTTTTTTTTTTTTTTCTACTCTTTGTGTTATGGACTTTAATTTTTTGATCTTCCTTAATTACCGTCTTATTGACTCCGTCTTCTTACCTATTCACTCGACCTTCTATCTTACAACCTTTATTGATGGTTTGTTAACTTATTTCTTTTTACTTACTTTTCTTTACTCCTGTAAGAGTCTCTGAAGATCCTGTTGTAATTTACGTAGTTGTGAGTTTAATATCACCAGGGTCTTCTTCTTCTTTTCTTTTTCCAAGACTCTTTCATTAACGACTCTAACATTAAGTTTTTTTTAGACATTGTACCATTTCCCTTATCGGTTAGTTGAGGTTCTTCACGTTTCTTATGGTATGTACCATTTTGGTTCTTTGTGTGGTTTTTTTGTGGTTTTGCGTATGATTAATATTATTGTTTTTAATTTATGTTTCTTTTTATAATTTCCGTCTATTCCCTTTCGTGCCTCTTCCATTACCGTAGGGTGAGGTCATGAGAACGGACCTTTTAGGATACCTGCCTTTTCGGACCATCCGATGTCAGGTACCCCAGCGTTTCTCAACCGGTACTGACTCGTTGGAGTGAAAGTGAAAAGTAAAATTACGTAACCTCTTCCTTCACCGTTGGGTGAGGTCACAAGAACGGACCTCTTAGGGTCCCTACCGCCTCGGACCGCCCGACAGCAGATACCCCAGCGTGTCTCAGCCTGTGCTGACTTCACTGAATCATCGTCGTCGTCGTCCCCTTTCGTTTTTGTTTTGTTTTGTTTTGTTTTGTTTTGTTTTGTTTTGTTTTGTATGTTCTCTTAAGGGTATTCCGATAGTCGACTATAAAGTCGTCTTTAAGACGTCCGATCTTCCCTCATCGTCCTATCTAGATTTCCCTACTTTCCCTATTTGGATGTTACTTCTAAGAAAATGGTCGTTCCTAACGTAAGTCTAAACTAATTCTGTTCGTTTTCGATTCTCTCAAGTCGTAGTAGTTTAGTCGAAATGTTGTTAACGATCTCCTAGAAAAAAATTTTTTCCCTTTGTGTTATCTTCTTTTTTCTATACATTTTGTTTAGGTTTTGTTAATTCTTTTACCATTATCCTTGTATGGATAACTTTTAACGGAATTTACAATTACCTAATTTATGAGAGGGTTTTCTGTGTTTAACCGACTTACCTATGTGTTTGTTCTGAGTTTATATACGACAAAAGTTCTGTGGGTGAAGTCTGATTCCCTATGTATGTCTGACTTTCACTCCCCTACCCCTTTCCATAAGGTGCATTTACTTTTACTTTTCTTTAGATCTCCTTGTTAAGAGTATAGTCTGTTTTGTCTGAAATTTTATTTGTGACAATGTTCTCTGTTTCCTGTGATCTGTTAATGGTTCCCTAGTTAGGTTCTTCTTCTATATTGTTAACATTTATAAATACGTGGGTTGTATCCTTGTGTAGTCATGTATTCTGTTTACAATTGTTTATAATTTCCCCTTTACCTGTCATTGTTATTATCACCCCTGAAGTCGTCGGGTCGATGTGGTTACCTGTCTACTAGGTCTGTCTTATAATTATGTCTTTGTGTTCAGAATTTACTGTGTAATTTGGTCTATATAAATTGACTATAAATATCATGTAAGGTAAACTGTCGTGGTCGTATTTGAAAGAAGAGTTCACGTGTTTCTTGTAAGAGGTTCTAACTGGTATAGAACCCTGTGTTTAGTTCGGAGTTATTCAAATTCTTTTAACTTCGGTATAGTCCGTAGAAAACGTTGGTGCGGAGAAACTCTAATCTTTAGTTAGTGTCCTTTTATTTCGACATTTTTTATTTTTGGGCACCTCTTATTCACTATACGGTACTTTATTGGTTCTGTGGTGACTTCTTTAGTTTGTCTTTTTTTTTATTTTTATTTTTCGGGTCTTCTCTTACTGTTGCTTTTGAGTTACTGAGTTTTGGAGACCCTACGTCGTTTTCGTCAAGTAAAAAAGAATTATATTTAAATAAATAAAATTAACATCCGGTTAATGAAATGTCATATCATAACCAAAATAGTATTTAATCGTACTTAGGTGGTGTCCACATGTACATAAGGGGTAGGACTTGTGGGGGGGGGTGGAGGGAGGGGTAGGGCAGGGAGACCCAGTAGGGTCACGTGGTCGGGGCTCGTAGGACATAGTACGTAGCTTGGACTTGACCGCTAAGCAAAGTGTATACTATTTATATGTACAAAGTTACGGTAAGAGGGTTTGGTAGGGTGGGAGCGGGAGAGGATGTCTCAGGTTTTCTGACAAGATATGTAGACACAGAGAAAACGACAGAGCGTATGTCCCAGTTGCAATGGTAGAAAGATTTAAGGTATACATACACAATCATATGACATAACCACAAAAAGAAAGACCGAATGAAGTGAGACATATTCTCCGAGGTCAAAGTAGGTGGAGTAATCTTGACTAAGTTTACATAAGACTCACTATGAGGTAACACATATACATGGTGTCGAAAGAATAGGTAAGTAGACGACTACCCGTAGATCCAACGAAGATACAGGACCGATAATATTTGTCACGACGTTACTTGTAACCCCATGTGCACAGAGAAAGTTAAGACCAAAGGAGCCACACATACGGGTCTTCACCCTAACGACCCAGTAGTCCGTCAAGATAAAAGTCTAAAATTTCCTTAAAGGTGTGACAAGAGGTATCACTGACATGATAAAACGTAAGAGTGGTTGTCACATTCTCCCAAGGGAAAAGAGGTGTGGGAGAGGTCGTAAATAACGAACATCTGAAAACCTATTGTCGGTAAGACTGACCGGACTTTAACATGGAGTACGTAAAGAGACTTTTACTCACTGCAACTCGTAGAAAAGTACGTAAACAATCGGTAAACATACAGAAGAAACCTCTTTACAGACAAATCAAGAAACCGGGTAAAAAAACCAGTAAATAAAAGGACCTTAACTCGAGTCCTTAACGAACGTATAAAAACTCTAATTAAGAAACAGTCAACGAAGTAAACGATAATAAAAGAGGGTAAGACTTTCGACAGAAAAGTGGAACGAATACCAAAGGAAACAACACGTCTTCGAAAATTAAAATTAATCCAGGACAAACAAATGAAAACGAAAATAAAGGTTATAAGACCCTCCACCCAGTATCTCCTAGGACGACACTAAATACAGCCTCTCACAAAACGGATACAAGAGGAGATCCTCAAAATATCAAAGACCAGAATGCAAATCTATAAATTAGGTAAAACTCAAATAAAAACACATACCACAATCTTTCACAAGATCAAAGTAAGAAAATGTTCACCAACTGGTCAAAAGGGTCGTGGTGAACAATTTCTCTATAGAAAAGAGGTAACATATAAGAACGGAGGAAACAGTTTCTATTCCACAGGTATCCACACACATAAATAAAGACCTGAAAGATAAAACAAGGTAACTAGATATAAAGACAGAAACACGGTCATGGTATGACAGAACTACTGACACCGAAACGTCATCTAACTAAGGAGGTGCAGGTAAGAAGAAAGAGTTCTACCGAAACCAATAAACTCCTAAAAACATAAAGGTATGTCTAACACTTTAATAAACAAGATCGAGACACTTTTTATGGCAACCATCGAACTTTCCCTAACGTAACTTAGACATCAAACCAAACCCATCATATGAGTAAAAGTGATATAACTAAGAAGGTTAGGTACTTGTCCTATATAAAGAGGTAGGGAAACACAGGAGAAACTAAAGAAAGTGGTCACAAAATATCAAAAGATATATACATCCAGAAAACAAAGAAATCCATCTATATAAGAATTCACAAAATAAGAAAAACAACGTTACTACGTACATTAACAAAGGAATTAAAGAGAAAGGCAAAAGAGTAATAATCACATATCCTTGCGTTCCCTAAAGACACACAACTAAAATATAGGACTTTGAAATGATATAAGTAACTAATCCAGATCATTAAAAGACCACCTCAGAAATCCCAAAAGATACATCTGCTAGTACAGTAGACGTTTGTCACTTTCAAAACGAAGAAGAAAAGGTTAAACCTAAGGAAAATAAAGAAAAAGACGAGACTAACGACACCGGTTTTGAAGGTTTTGATACAACTTATCATCACCACTCTCACCCGTGGGAACAGAACAAGGAGTGAAATCCCCTTTACGAAAGTTATAAAGTGGTGACTCCTATTACAAACGACACCCAAACAGTGTATATCGGAAATAATACAACTCCATACAAGGAAGATAAAGATGAAAGACCTTCCAAAAACACTATTTACCTACAACTTAACACAGTTTTCGAAAGAGACGTAGATAACTCTATTAGTATACCGAAAATAAAAAGTGACAATTACACCATATAATGTAACTGACTAAACGTCTATAACTTCTTAGGAACGTAGGGACCCTATTTCGGGTCAAACAGTACTACATACTTAAAAAATTATACAACAACCTAAGACTAACGATCATAAAACAATTCCTAAAAACGCAGATACAAGTAGTCACTATAACCGGTCATCAAAAGAAAAAACACACACCGTAGAAACAGTCCAAAACCACAATCCAACTACCACCGGAGTATCTTCCTCAAACCTTCAAATGGAAAAAGATTTTAAAAGACCTTCTCAAACCGATCCTATCTACAATCGAGAAGAGATTTAAAAACCATCTTAAGTCGACACATCGACAGACCTGAACCCGAAAACAAACGACCTTCGAAAGACTAATCAAAGTTAAAGGTACGAACAGTACCCAGACAATTCTAAAAGATAAAGAAGGACCAAATCAAAACCTTTCAACATAAAAAGATTCTTAAACAGGTAAAGAAGGTTCAACAGGTAAAATAACCGTATATTAACGAATATCATCAGAGAATACTAGGTAACATAACGAAACAACAGACGACACTAGAGAGGTAAAAGTAAAGATTAAAATAACTAAACTAAAAAGAGGGAAACAAAGAACTACTCAGACCGGTTACCAAACAGTTAAAATAAATAGGAGAGTTTCTTGGTCGAAACCGAAACAATTAAAAACGATACCACAGAAAAAAAAAAAAAAGAACACGTAAATAAAGACGGGATTAAAAATTCTAAAGAAAGGAAGATGATTGGGACCCCAAGAAGTAAAGAAGGAAAAAATCAACGAAATCCACATCTCAATCCAATAAATTAAACTGAAAAAAAGAACAAAGAACTTCATACGGACGTAACGATGCTTGGAAGGGGAATCGTGACGAAAATGTCACAGGGTGTCCAAAACCCAACACAAAAGTAAAAACAAGCAAAGATACGTATAAAACTAAAGAAAAAACTAAAGAAGACACTAAACAACCAATAAGTCGTCGCATAACAAGTCTGATGTATAAAACCTTAAAAATTATCAAAAAGAGGACATTGACTCTAGAATAAAATGACATAACACCAGTCTTTTCTACGAACCTTACTAAAATTAAAAAAACTTAAATGGTTCCGATCTAAGTACCGGGTCCTACAATAGATAGGACCTCTTCCAAGTCACACGTGAACTCTTTTCCTACTTTAAGTAACAAAACTCCACTTTACAGGATATCTATAGTCAATCCAGATTGAACAGGTAACACAGTAAATTTCAAACACAAAGGAACAATTAAAAGACAAATCAACTAGACAGGTATCAACACTCACCCCATAATTTCAGAGGGTGACAATAACACAATAACAATTAAAGGGGAAAGTATGAACAATCGTGAACAGATTGTAGAACACCATGAGGATACAACCGACGTATATATAAATATTAACAATAAAGAATAAGAACCTAACTAGGAAAAAGTAATACATCACAGGAAGAAACAGTAAAAAGTATCGGAAACTTCAGATAAAATAGACTATACTGATAACGATGAGGACGAAAGAAAACCAGAGATAAACACACCTTATAGAACAAAAACATAGGTAAGTCGGTCAGAAACAGAAAACCAACCCTGTAAGGTGGGTAAATGTAAATTCCATCAATAACTATTCATACTAGGACAACGGTAAATGAAATAACAAAACCCAAGTTCAAATATGTGAGAAAGACACAAAGGACAGATCTCTTCTAGGAAATCGTAAACAACCTTTCGACCAAACCACCACGACTTAAGTGAGTCGAAAACGAACAGACATTTCGAAAACTAAAGAGGAAGTATAAACTTACTCTAGGAACGACCCATGTCACCCCACCTAAAGAAGAGAGACCTCACGTTACTTCACAGACCATCACTCAAAACTCTACAGAGACCTAAACCACACTGAAACTCGTCGGACATATAACTCCGAGTCCCGATACAAGGACACAACTACCCCTTAAACGCACCATACAGAACGAGACCTTGAACAACCGGGAACCCACCACGAACCAAAGTCACATCCATACCTCCGTAAACTACTCGAGGATAGCTAATTACAAGGGACCTCAATCCTCATGAGACCACAAGAGTCCTAAACCTGAATTCGGAGGACGGAGACCAAAAGTTTGAATAACAATATCATCGGAGTTCTGAAGAGGTAGATAGTGAAGGTTCCACCAAGGGAGACAAAATCGAAAAAGACAAACGACCAGAGAAGTAACAAATTAAATGAGGGACTGTGTTCCCCCGCTACCACCTGAGAAAAATTCCGAGTGAACGAGTCAGCACGACACCCCTCCCTCCTTGACGTTTGTTTATTGTGACCGCACACGAACGTCACAGAGTCGGTGTGACCTAAACGGCGACGAATACCGCACACACGAAAGGGTCAGATGTGACGAATCCGAGATCCAACGAGACGGACCTTGAGAGACTCCGACCGTCACCCAACGTACGTGAAAGGTCCAGATTCGGTGAGTCCAAGTCCATGAGTCCATGAGGTGTTTCCACGTCTGAGCCAACCCGGATGTAAAACACGGGAAGGATCCAGGCTCGGCGAGTCCACTGGTCAACAAACCGCTCGCACCAGCGACACTAAATAGGGGAGGGGACAGGGACAGTGAACCAAAAGACCCACATGTTGGTCGCGTGGAAGTGTCTGCCTACAGTTGGCAGGTCTTAGGGTTGTTCAGAACCAATCGTTACTTCGGACGAACGTCAAACCATCTACTACGGAGAGACCCCGGCGCTAACGGGGGAAGGTGGAGACCAATGGGAGTGGACGGACAGAGGTCGTCCCCTACCCGACCAGACGTCGGCCGATTGAGATCAGTCAGGAAACAAGACACTCGCCCGGATCGCCACAGAATACAATCCCGAAAAGTACCCCATCGATAGGATGTCGGACCAAACGATAGAGTTCAATCAAGGGAGTCTAACGGAATCCCCGTGAATCCGGACCAGGAATGAGATTCGTTACTTCGGGTACGGTGGGACGGGTCGGGGACGAACGATCACCACCTACGTCCGCAGACGTGACGAAGAGGTCATCCTCAATGGCAACCCGTGTATTAGACACCCAAAATATATAAATAAAAAGGAGGACCAATACAACGGGAGACTCCAAGGTTCAGAACGGTGCCTGAGCGGTCACTCTCACAAAGGACCACAAACCTTTGGAGAGAAAAATTTCTGAGGGAAGGGTCTACCTAGAGGTAGGGATGGAGAAAACAGAGAGAAAAATAGAAAATATAAAAAAGGATGGAGGAAAGTTTCTGTTACCCGACGAAAGAACCCAAGGACTACAGGAGACGGTCGTAAGTCTTCGACAAAACACCTTAAATGAGTCATAAGTCTACAAAGATAACTACTTAAACATCCCCTCTTTCACCAGAAGGGTAGGATCAGGAGACGGTAGAATCCTGACGGGAGGGTTTTCATCAAGGTTCTCCCTTCAAATATTGTTATATTAGGATGGAGTCCTTTTTGTTTTCAAAGTTTATTTGTTGGATTGGAATGTGTATTTCGTCGACCTCTTTCTTGTTTATTTCAAGTTTAATCATTTTCCTTTCCTTAGGATTTCTAGTCTTGTCTTTATTTAATTTGTCTTTGATTCTTTAGTCATTGTTTCTAGTTACTGATTTTGGACCAAGAAACTCTTCCATTTTTTTCATTATTTGTACAAATCAGTCTGATTAATTCTTTTTTCCTCTTTCCTGAGTTTAATTATTTTAACCTTTATTTTTTTTCCACTTTAATGTTGCCTGTGGGGTCTTTATGTTTCTAGTATTAGTTAATGATATTCGTTGATATACGGTTATTTTACCTGTGACACCTTCTTTACCTGTTTAAGAATCCTTCCATGTTGGAGGGTTCTGACTTACTACTTCTTTATTAAACTTGTATGGTTAGTGTTATTACTTCAACTTTGACAGTAATTTTATAGAAGATTGTTTGTTTTCAGTACTACTCTACTGAAGTTTCCACTTAAGATAGTTTGTAAATCTCTTTTCGATTGAGGGTATGAAGAGTTTGAAAAGGTTTTCTCAAGTCCCTTTCCTCGTGTGTGTTCGAGTAAGAAACTCAGATGGTAGTACGGTTATGGTTTCGGTCTGTTTATATAGTATTTTTTCTTTTAGTGTCTGGTTATAATAATTACTTGTCTTCCGTTTTTAGGAGTTGTTTTATGATCGTTTGTCTTAGTTTGTTGTATAATTTTCCTAGTTTGTAGTACTAATTCACCCCAAATACGTTCCCTACGTTCCTAAGAAGTTATATACGTTTATTTTGTTACACCATGTGGTCTTGTTGTTTATTTTCCTATTTTCGGTATACTAGTAGGGTTACCTACGTCTTTTTGGAAATATCTTTTAAGTTGTGGGTGAATGTTATTTTTTAGAAGACTTACACCTATATCTACCTTGGGTGGAGTTGTTTTATTTCCGGTATATTCTGTTTGGGTGTCGTTGTGTCTTTTGTAGTAAGAGTTACCAGTTATTAGTTTTCGTAAAAGACATTCTAGTCCTCATCCTGTTCCTACAGGTGAGAGTAGGGATATTAAGTTGTGTCAAAACCTTTAAGATCGGTACCGTTAGTCTTTTTTTATTTATTTATTTTTCTTAGGTTTAACCTTTTCTTCATTTTGAGGGTAACAAACGTCTACTGTATTATGATGTGTGTCTTGTAGGTTTTCTACGGTGGTCCTTTGGTAAAGTCGAATTAGTTACTTAAGTTATTTTAAGGTCCTTTATTTGAACTACTTTAGAGAAAGTAAGAATATGTGATTGTTACTTTCTAGTCTTTCTCTTTAATAGTAAATGGTAACGTTGTTTTTTATTTTATGGGTCCTTATTTGGATGGATTCCTCCGATGTCTGGAACAAGTATCTTTTGATATTCTATGACTACTTTCTTCAATTTATGTTGTGTTTGTCCACCTCTCTAAATGGTACAAGAACTTAACCTTCTCAGTTATAACACTTTTGCTGATATGTTGTTTTTCTTTGGATGTCTAAGTTACGTTAGGAATAGTTTAATGGGTACAGTAAAAAGTGTCTTAATCCTGTTAAAAAAAAAAAAATGTTAAATATATCTTTCTGTTTGGTGTTTCGTTAGAACTCTCGTTTTGTACCTCGACTTCCTTAGTCTGATTGAGGAATAATATGATGTTTCCATGTCATTAGTTCTCACATACTATGACAATGTTTTTGTCTTTATATCTAGTTACCTTGTACTATCTTTTTGGTCTGTATTTGGAAGCGTAGATACCAGTGTAGGAACTTTTTCTACCGTTCTTATATGTTGCCTATTTTCTGTCAGAGAAGATGTTCACCACGACCTCTTTGACTGGTCGATGTACATTTTCTAATTTTAATCTTGTGAGGGATTGTTTTATGTGTTTTTATTTGAGTTTTACTTGGTTTCCCTCTACCTTCTTCTACTACCTCCTCCTTCTACCCCTCTAGTGGACGGAGAGGTGTTTATGTAGTTTTTAAGTAGTCTTACACCTTGTTGAGGATATTTTATTGAAGATTTGTTGTCGTCTTCTGAGTTTGGAGGTTTTTACCTTCGGTCCGAGGAAACTTACTCCATCCTGTTTTCTATTTCTGTATTTTTCTCTGTTTCTTAAAGTGATACCCCCGAACCCGGGGTTCCTTCCCTCCCTCAGGACTCCATTTCAAAGGTACGTGATCCTTTGGGGGAGTGTCCACCTCGGTTCCCCCTCGATGTCTTGGAACCTTACGGTACGTTGTCGACCCCGAGTCTACCGTTTTGTGTCTCTTTTTAGTGATGTCTTTACACACGACGACGGTTTGTAGTGAAAAGTCGGTCGTTTATTCGTCGAGTGTTCGGAGTCGGGACTGGTGTCCCACCCCCGTCCCTCGACTTTCTGCGACGATCGTTCGGAGACGAACGTAGTGTCCCATCCCCACCCAACGGTTCCAAGACCGTTTCTAGGGTCCCTCTTCAGATCCAAACATCGGGACTCTTATACGACTCTCCCGATGAAACCGTGTCGACGTCTTAATCTGTACTGACGGCGACGGTTTTGGACCCTTCCACTGACTCCCTCACCTGTTTTGTGACGACTACGTCAGGCCTGGGGTCTCCACCGTCGAGGGTCCGTGTCCAATGACGGACGTGGAACAACCCTCGAATTTGTTGAACCGAGGAGGATCCCTGCGTGTTTGACCCTCTTGATTACTGGACGGAGTCTGACATTGTCGTAAGTTGTCCAAAGATAACAGGGTCCGTAAGGGACCATGTAGGGTTGACACCGACGGTATAGGACGAAGAGAGGTCGGGTTCTTTCGTTTACTCGGGATTAACTCGGAACCGGAAGTGGAAGACAACAGGTCCGTCCCTTATCTGACACCTGAAATCCCCTTTGACTTGAAATCCTCGTTCGTGTTCGACCTTATTCCGGTCTAGAGTCTGACTTGATTGGGGTATGGCGGGTGTTGTCCAGGTCTCTTTAAGACTCTATAATCACCTGAAACCACATTCAGAATACCCACAAGACCCGACTGCTCACAACGGAAGTAGTTCTTAGAACCCCTACACGGAAGACGTGACACATCGAACCCTCCAGAACCTCGATATCATCCTCAACTCGGACTTGAGGACTCAACCCTCTGTGATCAGGTCCTGAAATTAGATGGTCTCTTGACTTCTGGGGTCCCTTGTAATTATCCGTTCTCGTAGGGGTTTCCGGAGGTAAGGTTGTGGTTTTGGTTCGGGTGAGTTTCCAGTCTTTTGTGACCACGGGTCTTCGGCGGGTGGTTAAGAAGTTGTTTTGTCTTTGTGTCTCCTTGTTCTATCGTCTCCTTATCCACCTGCACCTCATGTAGAAAGAGGTACCTATGTAGTCCTTATGTGGAAGTCTGTGTCTTATCGAACGCCTTGTGGTCGTCTCTCACACGTCCTCATGTAATGGTGACCTTTTTTATATATATCTTGGTACGTTTGATCCATTCTGTTTCCTTTTTCCCCCTTTCTCCACTCAACCATCCTGACCTGGACGGGAACCGTCCACCCCCTTGACTTCGTCCACAGACTGGAGATGTAGTCCCGTTAACAAACCCTATCTCCTCTTTAAACTTCGACTCTCACTTCGTCAACTAGACACTGTCAGGTTTACCTTACTATCAGTATGTCTGTTAACGACGGTGTCGGTATGTATGGGACCTGTCCCTACACCCAGGAGATCTTCCGTGTCACCGACCCTTGATATCGTATCCCTAACACCTCGTCAGGGTCCCACTCAAACTACAACTGACTCCCCTCTACCGGTTTCCCCTACACTCCCTCCTCTAACACCACCCTTTGCGGACACTTCCCTTTGGTACGTCGGTACCGCCGTTCCGTTATGATAACTCAGTACCTATCCCACACCTCGATAGTGGCATCAGAGAGATAGGAGTGTGTGGTCGTAGACTTGTTATCTCTCGGACCGGGAAGTTGGTTGACTGTACGACTTGTTGTCTCATCCTGTGGTCGGTCCTCTGGGGAAATTCACGGACTACACGACTTGCTACCTCTTCCTGGGGTCGGTCTCCTCGGGAAATTCACGGACTTACCCGTCTCGTTAACTCTTCCTGGTCTGTTTCTCCGGAAGACTAACTATCGAAGGTCTCCGATCTTTTTTTAAGACTATCCCGGTATCGATGACACCGACTCCGTCAGACAATTGTGTTTGAACAACGGTGGTTCCAGGGGTGCTGGGTTCGTCGACGTGGTGGAAGTACGAGTTGGCAGTGACCACGTCTCGACGGTGTCCGATCTTTTTTCGATTTATCGTGGTACAGAGGACACTGTTATCGGCGACCCCTCCGTTCCACCTGACACTGAGGGTCGTTCCCTGTCCTTCGGCTCTTGTCTCTGAAATATA